>JAANYP010006822.1:0-14576 GCA_020465985.1 Centrapalus pauciflorus | reverse complement strand
GAGTGCGGAATCCTCGTTAACGGTTAGACGGACAACTCTCAACTACGAAACACGGAGACTATTAGACGCTGAACGAATGACACACGAACGATCCTACGAACTAATTCTCTCCGAAACGGACCTAAAGCTGATGATAAACTCGAGATCGCCTTAAGCTTAATTCCTCACGAATTCTGCAAAAAGTCTGATAATGACTCGAGTCTATCCCTAATTATAGACCCTGATTCGAGTCTGATGTGGGCCAAACTCGAATCTGGCCCAAGGCCCATTCGAGTCTGTCCACAAAGACACTCTCGAATCTTGCCTTCATTCGAATCTAAGGCTACATTCGAATCTATCACAGATTCGAATGCCAAGCCTTAACTGATTCGAATCTAACTCATTTGCTCAAAAACCTAAGTGTTGAAACTTATGTTTTTACTAATGCTTGAATTAATCTTTGATCTTTATGTTTGAACTTCTTGTAATATGTTACATCAAGTTCAAACACACAATCAATAACAGACAAACATAAATAAACATATATATCAAAACACTTGTTTAACCAAAATGTTGAATATTACTTAAACCACAATGTTAGATCGATTAGACTGCTATCGTCACACAGGGTGTACCAACAGACTCCCCCTTGACGATAGCTTCTAATTATTTACATCAAATTTAAGTACTAGAACTATATATACTACTGCCTGCATATAATCCAGCATCTATACAAACTTTAACTACCTTCTGGAACTTCCTGGCTTCAGATCTCCATGGTTCAGTAAAGAAGATAGGCTGATCATGTAGCTTCTTCAGGTCGTCCTTTGATAGGTTTATCAAATGCAGTGGATCATATACCTTCAAAATGACCTTCTCGTCTTGATCCTCCATGATGGCTTCAGCAGTGTCAATCTCGAGGTACCACCATTTCATGTTGCTCAAAATGTTCTGTGGCATCGATTTCATTGGAACCTTTTTCGGACATTTGACTGGCTTATAAATCATTCTAGCCCAAGGCCTTCCAGTATGAGGATCTATCCTTGATTCATCCTCGACCCTTTTGCCTGTTCTCGGCTTAAGCCTCTCAAACTTTCCTGAACGACCCTCTTTTCTTATTATTCTTGCCATGACTTCAGCGTACGGGTCTTCGCCTATATTAATCAGTTCCTTCCATGCTAGTTCTTTTACTTCAATCTTGGGCAGTGTATTTAACGCTTTTAGTGTTCGCCTCAAGTGTTGGAGGCCATCTCTTCTTTTCAAAATAAACAGCTGTAGTTCTTTGTCAAAGAACCAGCTAATAATCCCTCCAGAAAAATTTCCAGCACTTAGATTTCTCATCTTCTTCTTCATCTTCAGCTGATCTTTCTTTTCTTCCTTCTTGAACCAAAGATTTATCAAATCAGCTCTAGATGGCTCTTTCTCTACCTCTTCAAGTTCTTTGTCTTCAACCGAGGCTACCTTGATGTAGTCAATATCAATCACATTATGATTTTGTCCCTCATATAGTTCCGTGACTGGTTGTGAATTGATTATCACCTCATTTACATGATCGTCCTCATCATCTAATACTTCATCATCCGATTTCCAGTCGACAACCTCCTCCGGAATGAACTCACCTTCTTCCAATTCTTCAGCTTCATCTTCAAAATCAAATTCCATAAGCTCTTCCTCAATGTCTTTCAGTGCATCTATCATGTCACTATCCAAAGCCCTTGAAGAACCGGCTTCTCCTCCTACTTCTCCTCCGAGACTAGGCTCCCCCTCAGATTGAGCAGTCTGAGCAGCAGAAAAATGTACTGGCTCATCCTGTCTATTAGGGCTGGGATCATCGCCTTGATTATCTTCATCATCCTCATCTCTTGGCCTTTGTATATTCGGATCTTGGCACGATGTCTCCCCCTGAGCCTGTATATTTTTCATTAACTGCTCGATTAGGGAGCGCATCACCCTTAATTCAGCTGCCTGATCGCAGACGAACGTCTTCAGCTCAACGTTCTCTTCCTGGATTTTTTCTACCGTCTTCTTCAATTCAGCATTTTCATTATCCAGATTTGCATTATGTGCCTGAATTTCACCCATTGCCTGTGTTAGGCTCAGGATTTGAACGTGTTGGAAGTCAACTCGAGCTTTGAGCTGCATGAACCGCTGATTGTGAGCATAGGCGGCCGAGGTGGATGGAATGGACTGAACAGGAGAAGGGATGCATGGTGGTGGAATATAGGGCTCATGTTGAGGTGGTGGTGATAGTGGAACGATGACTTGTGGTTCTTGAGTTTGAGGTTGAGGTTGTTGTGCATCGGACGCTGAGGATGTCCCTTGCATAAACCTGTGACGCTTGGCCCGCTGCCTAGTCACCAAGAGAGCAACTTCCTCCTCTTCGAAATCTGAATCGTCAGATTCCCTTTCCTCTCTTCTCCTCGATCCTGCTTCATTCACTATCAACCTAGATCCATAGGTTTCGATTTGAATATTGGGATCCGTAGCCACTGATTCAGGAGCTTCAACCTCCAGCTCCTCCATATCATCCGACTCCGATTCAGATGATGTCAACCCTTCATCAGCCCTCTCTGGCTCATATTCTTCCACATCTCTAAAAACGTCTTCTTGTCCTTCTGGTGGACTGAGCAATTCACCAACTAATGCTGCAGCCACATCTTCGTTTGCATGAGGCCCTGCCTCCCAAATTTCATTAAGCGTCTGACATAGCTGTTCAGCTTCGCTCGGAACATTTGAGGGTCCAGCTTCTTGAACATTTGAGGGCCCAGCTTCTTGAGCTTCCGGTTGTTGGCTTGTCGAAGGCCTTGATGCCTGAGTTTGACTCGCTGAAGGTCTTTGTCGACGTCTCTGAGCACGCGGTTGCTGTTGTTGTTGACGTTGTTGTGGTTGTTGTTGCGGTTGAAACTCAACGACCCCTGCCCAGTTGGCATCTTCCGGGGCTCGAAACTCCCTATCCAAAATTGCTCCAAACAGTGGACGCGCAACAGGAACAGCCAATCTTCCTCGGTGTGAGGAACAATCAGCGAAAATCCTTTTGTCCATGATGGCAACACTCTGAAAGTCATTTGATGGAGGCAAGTTCGGCAAGAAGTGCCTTATCAACATCATTATGAACCTTGGATAAAGCAAAAACTGTTGATTCTCGGGAGCAGATATCTAGTGAACAAACTCCGAAAAGAACATCTCTGAAAAGCTATATGGGCGATTATACACCATAGCGACGATCCCTGACTGAATTTTCGCCACAATATAGTCGAACCCTGCCTTTTTCGCGGCAAAGCACACCATAAACACATGCGCCAGAAACCTCCACTGCCCTATCAACCCACTCTTCATATATGACACTTTTGTCACATCGAGGCTGTACCCCATTCTTTGAAAGGCCGCTTGCCTTATACTCAAAGGAAATTCTATTGGACCAGCTTCTTCTTCCTGAGTGCCCAACTGCTGCACTTGACGAAGCATATCAGCCGAGAATACTAATGGCTGTCCTGCAATTCGAGTGCGTAGAACTGTCGGAGTGACCGAGCAGTCTACCTGCAAATGATCGTAGAACTGGCGAATGTAGGGTAACTCAAGCTGCACATTATGCCACAGTGCATATCCGATCCTTGATTCAATGAGAAAATCAAGCACTTGACGGAATCCCTGCGCCTCAGGGAGATTCAGATCTGGATGAAGCACCATATTATGCTTAGGAACGAACGCTCGAATAGCCATTTCTGCACAATAAACAAACCATTAGATTCATTAAAAATCAATAAACTTGTTTAAATTTAAATCTGTTTTATTTTGAACTTGTTTAAGTACAAAATCCAACACAATTAAATTTATACAAGTTTAATAACATTTAAATTAAATAGTGCAAATAAACAATAGATTCGAAAGTAACAGATTCAAAGTGTCCCTATTCGAGTGTAATGAACAGATTCGAAGGTCATGGTCATCTCGAATCTAATGACAGATTCGAGAAACCCATGAACAGATTCGAAACCCATGAACAGATTCGAACGGCCGTATTCATTCAAGGACCAAATCTCTTGATTTTAACCTTTATGGACTTAGAAAATTACATTCATTAGTCCTACTAGTTACTAATCACAGAAATATGCCTTTAATTTAATTGTTTATCGGCCCAAATTTGGTAATTTTGTAAAAACCCTATTTTGACCCTTAAACCTTCAAAATTCGATGATTTTGCCTAAAATTGTGTATAAAACTACATGAATCTTGTACAATCAAGTTGATTATACCTAGGTACAGTAGTAGAATCGAACACACAAGCTTTAAACTCGAAGAAATGTCGTTTATGGGAGAAACGATAGACTCGAGAATAGATTCGAAATCGCCTTGGTAGATTCGAGTGAATAGATTCGAAAACAGTAAGTCTTAAATGACTTCACTGTTGACCTATATATATCACCAACCCTCGATTCTAAGGATAGACTCGAATCTACTGACAGATTCGAAGTACTCCTTATTCGAGTCTGTCATAAACTCGAATAACCAAAACACTTAGAAAAATTACGAAAATTTTGAAATAACTTCAACTTTTTCAACCTTTTTCTCCGGTATTGTGTAACAAGATAAACTATGCCAATTCTTTTACCCTAAGCACAGATTTTTCACGCAATGTTTATTTTATCCAACTTTGAATGCACCCTCAGTAATTTTTGACCTTTAACCTAAGTAAAAATTAAAATAAAATAAAATAAAATAAAATAAAATAAAATAAAATAAGGTAAAATAAACTAGAATAAAGTAGAAATAAAATTTTGACAATAAATTTAAGCTAGACTTAAGCTATACAAAAAAAAAATTTACAAGCTAAGCTAAATACTAAACAAAATAATTTTGATGAGTATAGTCTAAGAAAGGTTCAATCAGATAGCGATGTCAGATACTAACTTTCAGTACTTAAACTTTCACACTTAGGAATTTTTGATTCCTTTGATTATTTGTCGTGACACACCTATTTAGCCGATTGTTGGTATTTTACCCCTTTAAACATTCTACATTTCGGAATATCCATTGGCATTTTTATTTATCAGGAAATTATCTTACGCGACTCAGACATAGACATACTTTTATGATCAAGGCACACAGACAAAGATTCTAACTTGTTGGTATTTGCAAACTTTCTTTAAAAGACAAACATCGGACACAGGTCTGTATTTTCATACAACAAAGTGTCCTAGTTTGACTTAAAGTTTATTTTTAAAGTTAGCAGACAGCGGTGACAGGTCTGTACTGACGTACAACAAAGCGACATATCTGCTAACCCGAATATAAACAGAGACAACAGGTCTGTACTTTCGTACAACAAAGTTGCATGTTTTCGACTCTCAGTTTTATATGATATTTCTATTCTTTCCATTTTCAGATGTATTTGATGTTGCCATACATCCCATAAAGTTTGCATACCTCATTTAGACCCAATGTTTGTATGTCTTGTACATAAAAATTAAGACCGATTGGTCACACATCTAAGTTAGTGACACGCTTGACTTTTTCTAGAATATTTTATTAGCCTTGAGATTACCTATATGTATTATGCCTACCAACACATCAAACTAAATAAGTATAACACTTAGAATTTAGTTGCATTATGTGTGAAAGCCTAAACACTTAGAGTCTGTAACGACGGTGCTAATTTTCGTCACTTTGAACCTATGTATCTAAGACTTAACTCTTTTTCTGATATTCTCTTTTTTTGGTATTTTTGTAATTTTCTTTTTTTTTCTTTTGTTTTTCATAAGAAAAAGCAATAAAATAAGATAACCTACTAACTTACTAAAATTAGAAACTTACTAAAAATAGAAACTTTCCTAATTTAGCAGACTACTGTAAAGAAAGAAATACTACGACTCTAAAAGAAAATAAACTACTACTACTAAGGCCAAATTACTCTGGGTTGCGCATTTCCATTCAGTTGAATTAAATACTCAAACCGTGACTTAGCAAACGCTTTGGTAAATAAATCTGAATTATTATCTTCTGTTGCCACTTTTACCAGTTTGATTAAGTTCTTTTCAGCACAATCACGAATAAAATGACGCCTTACGTCTATGTGCTTTGTTTTGTTGTGTTTAACTGGATTATTAGTTATAGCAATAGTAGATTGATTGTCTATCCTAATTGGAGTTTGAGTGTAAGCCAAACCGTAATCCCGCAATTGTTGTTGTATCCACAGAACCTGTGAGCAGCAACTACCAGCAGCAACATACTCGGCCTCGCACATTGACACAGCTACCGATGTTTGTTTCTTGCATTGCCAGGACACCAATCTCCCTCCTAGGAACTGACAACCTCCAGTCGTTGATTTGCGCGTCAAGCTGCATCCCCCGTAGTCAGAATCCGTGAACGCCTCCAACTCTAGATCTCCCTCCGCGTGATACCAAAGACCCAGCTTCGGTTTCGACTTGAGGTATCGTAGAATCCTCTTCACAGCTTTCATATGCATCTCCTTGGGGTTCGCTTGAAACCTAGCACAAATGCACACAGCAAACATAATGTCAGGTCTTGAAGCAGTTAAATACATAAGTGACCCATTCATGGCCCGATATAAAGTCGGATCCACATCGGTATCACTTTCAGTACCCGGCCCGAGATTGTGATTCACTTGAATCGGCGTGCTGAAGTGGGCAGTCAACTTTGTTCCTTCCATCCCGAAACGCTCTAATATATCATAGACATACTTAGTCTGATGGATAAACATTCCTTCCTTCTTTTGGTCGACTTGTAACCCCAAAAAGAAATTCAACTCCCCCATAGCACTCATCTCGAACTTAGACTTCATCACCTTCTCGAAATCTTTGCACATCTGTTCGTCTGATGATCCAAAGATGATATCATCGACGTACACTTGTACCAAGATAAAGTGATCTCCCTTCCTCTTAACAAAAAGAGTACTATCTATCCTACCCCTTTCAAAACCGTTTTCTAAAAGATGGTTGGATAAAGTCTCATACCAAGCCCTAGGTGCCTGATGCAATCCGTATGGAGCCTTATCTAAGCGATATACTTTATCAGGATATTTTGGATCTGTAAATCCGGGCGGTTGTTCTACATACACCAAATCCTTCACTTTCCCATACAGGAAAGCACTCTTAACATCTAACTGATATACCTTAAAGCCTTTGAAGGAGGCAAAAGCTAGAAACAACCTAATGGCTTCCAGCCTTGCTACTGGTGCAAATACCTCGTTGTAATCGATTCCCTCCTCTTGGTTGAAACCCTTTACAACTAGCCTAGCCTTGTTGCGCGTGACTATACCCCGATCGTCTCTTTTGCACTTAAAAACCCATTTGGTTCCTATGGCAATTTCCCCTCGAGGTAATGGAACTAACTCCCACACTTCTAGTTTCCTAAATTGCGAAAGCTCTTCCTGCATCGCTTCAACCCAGGAGTTATCCTTAAGTGCCATTTGCACATTCTTAGGCTCTACTTGCGATATGAAACATGAATATAGACATGTGTGATATGCCTCGGAGTCGTTTATCATTGACAACAACACAGTGTTGTTATTTACACTACTCCGAGTCCTCACACCCTCGTTAGGATTTCCTATGATGCTTTCTATTGGATGGTTCTTGTTAATCCTAGAGGTTTCTATTTCATCAACTCTTAGATTATCTCCTAAGTTCGATCCTATTTCACCTAATGGGGGAACAAGCTCAGCTTCTACATTTTCCTCCTCACGGACGTTTTCCTCAGAGTTGGAACTCGATGCTTGAGTCTGATTCTCAGTGGTAGGTGCCTCTTGATCAGCAACTTCTGAAGATCTATCTACAGTCGCAGTAGTCTCGGATGTAGATTCGAACGTGGTCCTCGGAAAGATATGGCCATCGTCATTTAGGTGCAACGTCGCCATGTCTTTTTCGATTGTACCTGCAGTATCATTCGAAGGAATGTTAAATGACTCAAACAATTTATCATAGTCAAATAACCATTCCGGACCAGTTTGGGGTTCATGTGTATAACTTGTGACTTCATTATTATACATAATGTCCACAGTACCACTCGTTTTGTTAAAAACCCGTTTGTTTGGTGAGTTAGGCACATAACCTAGGAAGTATCCTTCGTCAGCCTTTTCACCAAACTTCGGTTGATGTTTTGTTCGTAAAAGTGTGCATGGTACTCCAAACGGTTCGAATCCTGTTAAGTTAGGTGGCCGTTTATTCAAAATTTCATAGCATGTTTTGTTCAAAGATTTGACTGTAAGGACTCGATTTAAAATATGGCACGCGGTATTCAATGCCTCCCCCCAAAACATGGTAGGAAGCTTTGAATCCGAAAGCATAGTCCTTGCAGCCTCAATCAATGTTCTATTTTTACGTTCGGCCACCCCATTTTGTTGAGGTTCATATGGTGCACTGAATTGATGCACTATGCCCTTTGATAGGCAATATACACCAATTACAGAGTTTTTAAATTCAGTCCCATTATCACTACGAATATGTTTAACCCTTGTTCCGTATGAGTTCTCCACTTGGTCTAAGAATCCGATGAGCTTTGAAGCCGTCTCGTCCTTTGTACTAAAAAGAAAACCCAAGAAAACCGTGAGTAATCGTCAGTGATGACTAAGCAAAACCAACTACCTCCTATACTCCTTTTGTTGATAGGGCCGAAAAGGTCCATATGCAACAAATCGAATGTTGAGGCGATTGAATTCTGCTTCTTGGACTTGTGTGTCTTTTTATGCTGTTTGCCCTTCATGCACGGTAGACACTTGTCCTCGAACTGAAAGCTCTTCATTGGCACACCCTGCACCAGTCCATTCTTCGTTATGTAGTTCATTTTCCTTAGGTGCAGGTGAGCCATGTGTCTGTGCCACAGTACGGACTCCGTCTCTGAAGCTTTGGATAATAGACAGATTGGCCCCATCGAACTCTCCGGCTTGTTCATATCCAGCATGTGCAAGTCGTTCTTCCTTGGCGCCCGCATCAGTACCCATTCTTCAGGAATCTTGAATCCCGGCTTTAGCACTAACGCCTCAGTGTCAGTAAATAACACCGAGTTCTTCCTATCACAGATTTGAGATACACTAATGAGATTGTGAACCAGTTTATCAACGTGATAAACTTGGTCCAACGTGATTGTCCCATTAGTGACCACTCCGGTACCCGTGATATTTCCACCCTTGTTACCCGCGAATGATACGAATCCCCTATTACCTCCCTTGAAGTCTGTGAGCAGACTTCTTTCCCCCGTCATGTGCCTGGAGCAACCACTGTCGACGAACCACTTGTTGTTTGGACCTGTAGCTATCTCCTGCACATGAAAGAAAAGAGGTTAGTTATCATGGGGAACCCAAGCCATGACTGACTTGGTAATACCATTCTCGTCCACATACGTGAACTCTTTCAAGTACCCATCTCGCCTTTCAGGTGACTTGGGCCTTTGAACTGAATTCTTTTGTGGTGCCGAGTGATTTAAGTTCACTCTTTGCCTTGGAGTAGGCACTTGTTGTGGAGCTCTAGAATAATTCCTATTATATGCCATTTCTGACTGTGATCCCTGAGGTCTTACCGGTGCATACTGTCTAACTGGAGTATGTGACCTAACTGGAGTATGTGACCTGCTAGGTGTTGTGCTCCTATAGACTTGTTGTGGTGCTGACCTAGATTGATTAATGACACGATTCGGTGAATTTGTCCTAATCACTTCCTTTGGTCCAACCTTAACCGGTGTGTTTTTCACAACTTGTTTGGGTGCGGCCTGCACAGTTTTCTCGGTAGGTTGAGAACTACTGCTGCTTGCCACACTGGTTGAGGGCTTTACAGGTGTTGGGTTCACTGTCTTAGGGGTAACATTGGCTTTCCTAAGTGGACAGTGAGAAGCAACATGCCCCTTCTCATGACATCTGAAGCAAGACATCTTATCTATGGACTTTTTGTGTGTTCCCTTAGATCTAGGTGTCTCACTAGTGTCTACTTCCTTTGGTACATCTATGGTGTCTGGCTCGTCGACCTGGTCAGCCCAAGAAATTTTCTGTTTTCCTGCAGGTGTTTCACTGGAGGAAGACACAAATATTACTTTCTTGACCTTGACGGTTGAGTCAGCCACCTTAGGTGTATTTTCTACTATAGGCTCAGGTGTTGGTTCAGGTAGGTCCTCTAAGTCTGCTGATTTGTCAGTTTTCTCCTGAGGCTGAGGCATATAGTTAGCATTGAAAGGTGGAGGTATTTCGTGAAAACCTAGACCTACGGGCTTCTTAGACTGTCTTTGGGCATCTAAGACTTTCCCTAGATTTAGGCTCGAATTCCTAAACTTCTCCAACTTGCTATTTGCCTCTGCTACCTTAACCTTTGTCTCTGCTAGCTCTATATCCTTGTCCTTAAGACTTTTTGTCAAGGCCTCTACGTGCTCATACATTAGCTCTATTCTAACACACTGCTCACTGAGTTTGTCTTTTAGAACTACTACGTCTTGAGCATCAGCCTTAAGCTTTTCTTTTAGATCTTGCTTTATATCATTTAGGCTAGCGTTTTCAATTTTTAAGTTTTCATTTTGAGCAGCTATGGTCTTATGTGAGTCTAAGACTAGATTTAACCTATCGTTAGAACTAACACATATAGCACATAGTTCACGAAATAGAGAATAAGACAGACTAACCTTTGAGTTATCAGATTCCACGTTGGCCATCTGAGCAGCAAACTCCAGCACTGTCTGATCATTCGCCTTCTCTACCCACATCGGACTGCTGTCCCTTGTGGTCTGCTCGTCCCCATCACATCCAGTTTTTGTGACTTCAGCCATGAAGGCTCTAGCATTGGACTCAGGATGTGAACTCCAATCATACGTGCCATCTAGCTGTCTATCTGAAGTAACATTGGATAGAAGACCCGCTAGATTGGCCTGTCCAGATGATGAACTCGGAAGATATCGTTGTTGGGACTGATTTTGGTACTGTCCCTGATGCTGACTCTGTCCTTGGTATGTCTCTACCTTCGGTCTCTGACACTCCCTGGCAAAGTGTCCCAATCCCTGACAGTTGTAGCATTTGACTTTGGACTTATCAAATCCTATCCCCTTGTTATTCATCTGTAGATTCCTCCCAGTTCTCTTAATGAATCGCTTAACCCTCTGGGTCACCATGGCCAGTTGCCATTTAAGATCCATTTCCTCTAAGTCGTCAGGGTCGACCTGATCGTAATACTCGTCCCATAGAGCAGGATCGTTAATCTTCCCTTGAACACAATTTCCGTATGCGGCCACAAAGGAAGCAAGTAGATTCAAATGCTCTTCCGCAGACTTTGCGCTCATGGGCGTTTTCGAATAACTCTGAGATGGTGAAGCCTGATGTACTTGGGGCTGCGGTTCTTCCGATCTTCCTAATCCTAAGAACGCGCGATTCACTGAGTCTTCGGACTCTGCTGGTGACGATGTCTCTCCAGTGAAAAACGCTGTAGCAGTCTTCGGTTCGGCTGCCGCTGAAGATTTTGTTGTTTTTCCAAAATACATTGCTGGATTCTGGACTTGTTCGTAATCAGTCTCAGTCTTCAGGAGCTCGAAGTGATATGCCCTCAACGTTCCCACTATATCATCCAGAGATTGAGTGTAGTACTTATCCTCATTTAGCTTGATCATTGCCACGTACATAGCCCATTTGGCTGGTAGGGCATCAAGAAGCTTGTTGTTCTTGTCAGTATCGGTAAACTAAATCCCGTGGCTCTCAAGTTCTGTCAATAGATGATAGAACCGGGTGATGATGTCATCCAGTTGTTCATCCTTTAACGCCTTGAAGATTGTGAACTGTTGTTTTAACAGCTCTGTACGCTTTCTCCTAACTCTAGGATTTCCCTCACACCGCTTCTCTAGCGACTCCTAAAGTTCTTTTGAGGTCCTCTGAGTCCTAAATGTGTGTAGAATATCCTGCGGTAACGCCATTCGGATTAGAGAGAAAGCTTTGTTTTCGGCTTCAAATAGTTTCTTGTCATCCTCCTTCATCATTTGGTATGACAAGACCTTTTGACGGCCTTCAACTTCTGACACCGGTGGAATATACCCTTCGTCGATGCACACCCACATGCGCATGTCGTTGAAATGTATGAAGTCAGTAAATCGGTCTTTCCACCAATAATAGTCCTCAACCTTCATCAGCTTAGGCGGTGCGTTTGCCTTTCCGACCTCGTGGTCCATTTCTAGGAATTTCTGAAGATTTGACATCGTTTCGAAAGTAATTGAATGTGAACTTAATTAATTTAATTCGAAACTGATTAAGAATAATTATTTCGAATCTAGGTAGATTCGAAACTAATTAAAGTTAAATCTTTTGGGATTAAATTCGATTAAGTGTTAAAATTCAATTAGATTCGAAATTATGGCAGATTCGAGAAAGTCCTTAGAGTCGATGGTCCTTAGATTCGAAGACAGCAAACTCGAAGTAACAGCAGATTCGAAACCACTATTCAAAACTAAGCTAGAATCGAAGTAAACTCGAAACTAGATAGACTCGAGATCCTATTCGAATGAAGCAACAGACTCGACACAGATTCGAAACCTACTGAAACATACTCGAAATGGAGCAGATTTAGATTAGACTCGAGACCAAAGTGAAACCCTAATTGCCCCTATTAGATTCGAGCGCCGCAAACTCGAAAAACAGTGAATACTCTGATTTTTTAACGATTTTCAGATTAAACCAGTATTTTTCTAACGAAAAATAATGGTTTCGATCAAAAACGAGAAAAACTACAAAGTATTTGCTGAATATTAATTTGCTAAGCTCAAAAACTCGATTTTGAGAGAAAAACCGTCCAACTAGCGTCAAGAAACCTAGAATGTATTTGATGAACACGAAGAACACCAAGAACACTCCGTAGGCTCTGATACCACTTGTAAGGTCTACCACTACTAGATCTATCTAGACGCGGATCCGTGAACGAGTGCGGAATCCTCGTTAACGGTTAGACGGACAACTCTCAACTACAAAACACGGAGACTATTAGATGCTGAACGAACGACACACGAACGATCCTACGAACTAATTCTCTCCGAAACGGACCTAAAGCTGATGATAAACTCGAGATCGCCTTAAGCTTAATTCCTCACGAATTCTGCTAAAAGTCTGATAATGACTCGAGTCTATCCTTAATTATAGACCCTGATTCGAGTCTGATGTGGGCCAAACTCGAATCTGGCCCAAGGCCCATTCGAGTCTGTCCACAAAGACACTCTCGAATCTAGCCTTCATTCGAATCTAAGGCTACATTCGAATCTATCACAGATTCGAATGCCAAGCCTTAACTGATTCGAATCTAACTCATTTGCTCAAAAACCTAAGTGTTGAAACTTATGTTTTTACTAATGCTTGAATTAATCTTTGATCTTTATGTTTGAACTTCTTGTAATATGTTACATCAAGTTCAAACACACAATCAATAACAGACAAACATAAATAAACATATATATCAAAACACTTGTTTAAGCAAAATGTTGAATATTACTTAAACCACAATGTTACATCGATTAGACTGCTATCGTCACACAGGGTGTACCAACAGTAAATCCGGGCGGTTGTTCTACATACACAAACTCCTTCACTTTCCCATACAGGAAAGCAGTCATAACATCTAACTGATATACCTTAAAGCCCTTGAAGGAGGCAAGAGCTAGAAATAACCTAATGGCTTCCAGCCTTGCTACTGGTGCAAATACCTCGTTGTAATCGATTCCCTCCTCTTGGTTGAAACCCTTTACAACTAACCTAGCCTTGTTGCGCGTGACTATACCCCGATCGTCCCTTTTGCACTTAAAAACCCATTTGGTTCCTATGGCAATTTCCCCTCGAGGTAAATGAACTAACTCCCACACTTCTAATTTCCTAAATTGCGAAAGTTCTTCCTGCATCGCTTCAACCCAGGAGTTATCCTTAAGTGCCATTTACACATTCTTAGGCTCTACTTGCGATATGAAACATGAATAGAGACATGTGTGATATGCCTCGGAGTCGTTTATCATCGACAACAACACTGTGTTGTTATTTACACTACTCCTAGTCCTCACACCCTCGTTAGGATTTCCTATGATGCTTTCTATAGGATGGTTCTTATTAATCCTAGAGGTCTCTATCTCATCAACCCTTAGATTATCTCCTAAGTTAGATCCTATTTCACCTAATGGGGGAACAGGCTCAGCTTCTACATTTTCCTCCTCATGGACGTTTTCCTCAGAGTTGGAACTTGATGCTTGAGCCTGATTCTCAGTGGTAGGTGCTTCAGGAACATCGACTTCTGGAGATCTATCTACAATCGCAGTAGGCGCAGATGTGGATTCAAACGTAGTCCTCGGAAAGATATGGCCATCGTCATTCAGGTGCAACGTCGCCATGTCTTTTTCGATTGTACCTGCATTATCATCCAAAGGAATGTTCAATGACTCAAATAACTTATCATAGTCAAATATCCATTCCGGACTAGTTTGGGGTTCATGTGTATAACTTGTGAGTTCAATATTATACACAATCTCCACAGTACCATTTGTTTTGTTAAAAACCCATTTGTTTGGTGAGTTCGGCACATAACCTAGGAAGTATCCTTCGTCAGCCTTTTCACCAAACTTTGTTTGATGTTTTGTTCGTAAAAGAGTGCATG
>JAANYP010006821.1:0-13563 GCA_020465985.1 Centrapalus pauciflorus | reverse complement strand
ATAAATGATATTAGATATTGTTTATGACACGAAATGATCATTGAGATTAAATTAAGGATGATTAATTATATCTCAAAGTACGGGAACTATAAGTGCAATATTGGATATTGTAGTGATTTAATTGTCATTGGATGATAATTAAATAATTATCTAGTCTTTTATTTATTATTGGATATTAAATAAAAGATTGATTTATTTGAATTAGAATTATCATCTATTATTAGATAATTGGATGGATAATTATAAACAAATAAATAAGAGATAATTATAAATAATTATCTAGTCATTTATATATTATTAGATAATATATAAAAGATAAATATTATTTAATAGATATAATTATAGGGATAATTATATAAAGTTTAAATAATAAAGATAATTATTAAGATATATATTATATTATTATATTAGAGTTTGATTAAAACTAAAACTCTTAATTAATAATATATATATATATATATATATATATATATATATATATATATATATATATATATATATATATATATATAAAACCATACGGCCGAGTCAAAAAGGGATATATATATATATATATATGTGTGTGTGTGTGTGTGTGGGATGTGTGTGTGTGAGAAGACATGATGCATTACATCAAAAAATGCACGACACACACACATAAGGAGTATGTGTGTGTGGTGCTTCGGCCGTACCAAACACATACATTTGGGTGTTTGGTTTTCTCGTTCTTCATGTGTTTGATTGCATACCTGGCGCCGCTCGATCGTGTCATCACCGGTGGATACCGAAAGCATCTCATTCGTGTATTTTTGTCATAGAATACAAATGTATGATTTTTATATGCTTTCACGTTTACTTATCTTATGTTTTACTTGATGATCCGTGTACGGAATTCGTGATTTTAAAAAGCTTCCGTAGTGCGTTGATATGATTAATGTTTATATTTTTATGAAAAACCATATGATTTTCCAACAATGGGTATTTCACCCGGTAACCCAAAATACTAAATTTCAATATTAACATCATTTAACTTCGTTTTTCGCATAGGTCCTAAACATGGAAGCCAATCTAAGAAATTATCACGTTTATAATAACTTCTTGTTGGTGTAATTAAATCCTACGTGTGATATATTTCCTAGAACGATGACATGAATTTCAAGATATTACAACAAGCCCAGAAAAGCAATCCCAATAAAAAGTTGGATTTTTTTAAACGATTTTTGAATACTCCAATCATAGTTTTATTCTATCTGGTTATACTGATTATATTTATTTGGGTCCAAATCCCGTGAAGATCTAAACCGGTTTTTTCACCACGGCTACACTCCGATATGGATCAGTTTACAATCCAATGTTGTGCACCTCTATATAGGATGATATATAATATTTTTACGACTTTAAGTAATTTTTTAAGGTAAAAAATAAATATTATTTAAGGTCGCAAATCAATATTTATTGATGACAAATGGCTACAAAAAGTAATATTTTATTAAAACGTGAAACTCACTTCATTTTGTTAGGGTCATGATTTGTTAGGGTCTTATCAATACTTTATTATCTTTTTCTAGTGTAACATGAAAACGTGAAACTCACTTCATTTTGTATGAGATGTCATATAAATATAATGAACACATTTTATTATATTTGTATTATTTTCTGAATACTTAATTATAATAATATTTTCATTATTTAATTATATGATAAATAAATGAATAATATCATAAATTGTTATGATCTAATTATAGATAGACTTTTATTTATTTGATAAATAAAAGGATAATATTATAAAGATGCATTCATTTAATTCATGGATATCTAGTTTATGAACCTACGCATTATGTAGAAAGTCTTTAATACATAATTAGTTATATAAAAAGTATATAAACTTAAAATAAGATTGTATAAATATTAATTATTACAAAAAAAAATACAAAACTAGTGTTGTTATTTGTTATAGTTATGTAACACACTAAATTAAAAAGTCATAATTTCTAATTATCATTTACGCCCTAACGAATGTCTAAATATAATTAAAATTTTGTTAAGATTTAATTAAATTATAATTGTACCCAATATTAAAACTATAAGTTCAAGTGACCAAAATGATAAATTGATGAGCGAAAAAGAATTAATGAAATCCGTTTGCATATCTTTGCAAAAAAATGAATAAATTTAGTATAAATATGTTATATGTAAACTAGAATATTCGGTATGAAAATTAACCGAAACCGCGAATAAATAATAAATAAATTAAAAAAGAAATAAAAATATGATATTGGCTTCTAAAAGAAACTTTCATTTTTAGAAATAACGAGTTGTTGAACACACGCGTGTTGCAGCGGGGTCTAAAATATTAACTAGTATTTTTACCCGTGCGATGCCCGGGTTATGCCGTTTTAAAGGATTATAGAATATTTATAATAACATAATGTGTGATTATAAGTACTTAATATATTAGTTTGTTTAAAAACAAAATATATTCTTTTGAAAGAGCTTCTTGAAAAATTGAATCCAAATGATGGAGTGAGTGATATTTATGATTAAGATTTATTACTGACATCATAATTGTATTATTGAAATCTCTAACTTACTCTTGTTTTTCCTAATTATTTTATATTTTAGTCATTTTAGCATAAGGGTAATCAAGTCTTTTAACTTGGAAGTGGGGTGAGTGGGGTGTAAATAAAACTGTATTTAGCAGTTTTTTTCAAAATAACCATCAAATTAATAATAATAATAAGTGACGGTTTTTTCATCCTCAGCAAGTAGTTTATGTGGGTGAGTGGTGGGTGAGTGGGTAGTTGTATGATTGTTGTAATTGTACGATTATACCCTTTTATTTGCAACTGTCATGGTTTATGAACAGTTTTTTTGAAGGGCGTTAACGTAACTATCTAATTAAATGCTTATCAACGACCTAGAATCAATAGATCAAGATCGAACGATTGATAATTGCTGGAGGCTTTAAGCACCGCCAGCAATAGATAGTTATAATTGCAAATATAAATTTAAAAACAAATTAAATTTTTTTTTTCAATCAATTCAAACAACGAAACACAACTGAACCATGATCGAAGAGTGAAATTCGAAACCTGATATAGATTCAAGAAGAAAAACAAATGATGCTGTTAGTTGGTTCTTTTAATTGAGTTTCTAGATTTTGCAATGCTAAAATTACAAACAATGCCTTACTAAATCGGATCGAAACCAGAATTAATTAATTAAATATTCATAACCATAGTTTGAAAATTTGATGTTTAATCGTCAATTTAAATTGTTTGTTTTAGTTCAAATCAAATAAATTTGTAATAGTAATGTCTCTAATACATCGATTAGGGTTTGTCAACCTTTTAATAGTAATGTTCAATATTATACATGAACATATTTAATAAAAAAAATCTAAATATAAAATAGTTACATTTTAGTTATAGGTAAAATGGCATCAACTAGTTATGTACTTTTGAGTTTGTACATATTTGTGTAGTGTACTTTTTTTTGTGCACATTTGGTAGTCAAACTTTCAAAAATGTTTCAATTAGTTAGTGGGTGACCTAGAAACCGGCATCAACCGGTCACCATGCTTACGTGGACGGTTTTTTCAAGAAAAATGACATTAAATAGCTACATACTTTTAAGTTTGTACACATTTATGTTGTGTACTTTCCTTTTGTGCACATTTATTAGCCAAACTTTTAAAGTGTTTCAATTAAGTAGTTGAGTTACCTAAAATCGATACCAACCGGTTACTATGCTTATGTGGACATATTTTTTTTTATAATTTGGAATTAAAAAAACCTAAGATGGTTTATTTTTTTCAATATGTATCAAATTGATAAAATATGGTTTCATTTTATAACAATATATTAGAGCATTAATTTTCAACTGCTAAACATGATATTAATCAAGTGGAAATGATATGTTTTGAATTTGATAAACACTGTGTTTAAGAGTCATTAGTTCTATGTCATAAAATATGTCCACATAAGTATCATAACCGGTTGGTATCCATTTTTAGGTAACCCAACTACTTAATTGAAACACTTTTAAAAGTTTGACTACTAAATGTGCACAAAAGAAAAGTACACAACATAAATGTGTACAAACTTAAAAGTATATAGTTATTTGATGTCATTTGTCTTGAAAAAAACCATCCACGTAAGCATGGTGACCGGTTGGTGCCGGTTTTCAGGTCACCCAACTACGTAATTGAAACATTTTTGAAAGTTTGACTACTAAATGTGCACAAAAAAAGTACACTAAATAAATGAGTACAAACTCAAAAGTACATAGCTATTTGACATCATTTTTCCTTAATTATAAAACATTTTCATTTGAATTTTGTATTATGCATTTAAATAATAAAGTCTTTTCATACAATTAAACATTACTAATAGTTTCAAAAGACAACTCCAAACATAAGTATAATTAAAATCATAATTTTAAGTGTGTAAGGAAATGTTGTAATAATAAATATTAGGGAGAATATCATATATACCCCTCTAAAATTTCATAATATCATATATACCCAACTTAAATTTTTAATATCATATATATCACTCCTAAACATCATAATATCATATATATATATATATATATATATATATATATATATATATATATATATATATATATATATATATATACACACCCAATTTTAATAATTAATATCACATATATCCCTCTTAAACATCATTAATATATATATACCCAAATTAATTAATTTAATTATTTTTAGAACATTTAAAACTCAAATCTAATATTGATTATTAATTAATGACCATTATACCCTTATTTATATCTTCTTTCAACTAAACTTTCAAAATATCATATTTATCCAACCTAAATTAAAATATCATTTCCCTTTAAATACTTTTATACAATTTATTTTTGTAAACTTTACTACGTAATTATTCATAGTGAAACAAATTAACATTAACAATAAAAAGGGATTAGAGGGTTGTAGAGGATTTATATGTAGAGATTATATGTGTTCTGGTCGGCTGGAAATCAAATTGGGAGGAGTTTTAACCTCCTGGACAGATTTGGAAGTCGAACAAAGGAAGAAGGCAGTCGCGATCCCCTGGTCGTGGTCGCAATGCGGCTGGCCGGGCGCGGCGGCGATGGGGTTGGGGTGCGGGTGCGATGGCCGGGGCTTGGGGCCGGATCTGTTGGGGCTTGGGCCGGGTGTTTGGCTGGGCTTGGGGTTCCGTTGGAATTGTTTTGAGTCCGAGTCAAGTATGGGTTTATTGTAATTCTGTTATATGTGTCGGTTGAGATGGGGATTAACAGTGGGGATCTGTATGTTTACAGGGACGAGCAGACAGCGGGCCGAGTTAGATCCGGGAGGTCAGAGTTCTGTGAATCAGTCGGGTCAGACAGGTGAGTACTCGAGTTATTTTCAAACCCGGGATTGTTTTATGAGTTTTAGCTATGTGGCTACTGTGATTATATGTGTTGTGTATGAGACAAGGACGTGAACCTTAGGTATAACTCTATTCTTTATTTTATGTTTACATTGTGCATGAGATGATATCTATTTCAGGGTTCTGTGATGAGTCCCATACGGAAAGTGATTCGCGATAAGGGATCGGTGGGCTGACTGTCCCTAACAGTCCTTGGGGCGTATATATACGGCAGGGCCTGTGGACGGGTCACGCCTGAGCCACAGGGTTTCGCTAATCACTGTTGCGTTCGGTGTGTTAGTTGGGGAAGTGTCCCCACTAGGATTGTGCATTGTGTTCAGATCTCACACTTGTGTGGTTATACCTGATATGTGTGTTGTGTAAAAGGGACAGGGATTGTTGTGTGCTATATGATGTGTGTTACGTGATTATTATATAGAATCTAACCCTCGCGTACTCACGAGCTTTCCGACTTACGTATACGAGTCTAACGTGTTTAGGGAATCAGAAGGGATCTCAGCAGCAGATGCCGCCGAGATAAAATTGGGGATTGACTTGAAGACCCGTATCTGTTTTTGCGTAATGTATAGAACTGCATGTGATAGTTCTTTTGGGAATTATGTATCAGCATATGTATCTGATAGTCCAGAATATTATATTAGCGTAATTATGGATTTGTACTAAACTGCGATTACGTTGTAAACCATTTGTGTAAAGTTTTATATTATCAGTGATTCTCATTATTCATTGACACATGAATTATGGATTGCCTGCGTTATTGCCACTTATGATATTGTGTTAACGTGGCATTTTTGGGATCGGGAGGGGTGTTACATGATGGTATCAAAGCTTGTGGTTTGAAGCCTGAGTATCGTTAGTGGATGCTTGACTTAAACCTTGTATCGGTCCGTGAGGGATCATTTTTGCGACTTATATTAGTGGATTAACCAACCTAGCTTATTGTATGATGCTGGGTGATTTGGTTATTGTATTTAACTATTTCGGTTTGTGCAGATCTGTATGGTAGACCATGGAGAGGGATCCAGCGAAGGTTAGCCAGTTGGTGACGAGTACATTTGTAAGTCAGAGCTTATGGAGGTCTTGACAGAGTTTTATAGATAGCAGCGGGACCAAGAGCGGGGTGTAGGACCGGTTGTTTAGCCTACAGGGACCAAGTCAGGGGTTGGTGTTTCTACCTCTACCCAGCGGGGCGGGTCCTTCAAGGACTTTATGACAGGAGCCCCGCCGCAGTTCCTAGGAGACATGGTTGGTTATGCAGCTATTTCCTAGGAGCGAGAGATCAAGGCTGCCTTCCGGTTAGCCCATGTGGATCCCAGAGACATGGTCGGTTATGCGGCCTATCAGTTGAGGGGAGGGGCTTCCCAGTGGTGGAAGTCGATAGAGTCTTCGATGACGCAGTCTGCCGCCTATGCCATGACTTGGGAGTAGTTCAGGGACGTTTTTGAGTTACAGTATATCCCGCGAGATGAGAGGCGGGAAACAGAGCACCGGTTTCTCCATTTGCAGCAAGGTAATATGACCGTCCATTAGTACGTTGATCGGTTTAATGAGTACTAACAGTTTGTGCCCCAACATGTTGATATAGAGAGCCGAAAGCCAGATGTGTTTATTGATGGTTTTTGGTCTGATATTCGGGAGTTTGTGGGGATGCATGATACCCCTACCTTTGCTAGAGCTCTAGAGATGGCCCGCATGAGGGAGCGGGAGATTCTTAAGCAGAGAGAGCAGCCCTCTTCCCAGCGATAACGTACTATGACTACAGACCAGCCTTCGAGTGTTTGGAGGTCTTCCAGGGATGCTTCCAGAGATCAGCGTCCAGATCAGTGGTAGTATTCAGGGCAGGGTTCGGGGCAAGGGTCTGAGCAGAGACGTGATAGAGATTGGGATAGAGATCGCAGATCAAGGAGGCAAGGTCAGAGTCAGGGATCGAGGGCCCAGAGTCAGAGCAGCGTGGGACAGGGGTCCCAAGCATCCGGTAGCCGAGTCGATAGTTCATATGGGGAGTGGGAGTGCCCGAAGTGTCATAGGAGCCATTCTAGGCAGTGTTCGTTAGATCTGCCTCATTGCTATAGATGCGGACAGCGGGGACATGCTACCGCTGTATGTACCGTTCCCGAGCCGTTGTGTTTCCGTTGCAAGAGGCTGGGACACCGAGTTAGAGACTGTCCGGAGCCGAGACCGGAGGTTCAGGGAGCCAGTTCGAGTTGGGCCAGGGCAGAGCCAACGTCGTCTAGTCGCCATGATTCAGTTCCGAGGGGCCGAGGACGAGAATCTGGCGACCGCTGAAGAGGCATGGGATGCTACAGATGTCATTTTGGGTACGTATATTCTTAACGCACTTCGAGCCCGTGTATTATTTGATTCTAGGGCGATCGCTCCTATGTATATGTGATATTCTGTGCGTACTTTGTTATATCTTCTTCTCCCCTATCTGTTCCTTTGGATGTGAGTACCATGTTAGTGAGTCGGGTATACCGGGATTGTGCGCTGGAGATAGACTCTCGTCAGTTTATGATTGACTTGCTGCCGATTGAAATCAGCAGTTTTGATGTGATTGTGGGTATGAATTGGCTGACTGCCAGACGGGCTGACATCTTGTGTGCTAAAAAGATGATCCGCATACCCATTTCTGACAGTGAGAGTGTTATAGTATACGGGGAACAGCGTAAGGGAGAGATTGGGATTGTGTCTATGATCAGGGCTCAGAGATATGTGTCCAAGGGATGTGAGACATTCCTAGCTTATTTTGTTGACGCGAGGAAGGAAAAGAAGACCCTAGAGGATATTTATGTGGTTTGTGAGTTCCCCGATGTATTTCCAGAGGAGTTGTGTGGGTTACCGCCAGATCGCCAAGTGGAGTTTCGCATAGATCTTGTTCCTGGGGCGGTGCCCATTGCTAAGATGCCTTATTGGCTGGCACCGACAGAGATGCGAGATTTGATGTCTCAGTTACAGGAGCTGCTAGATCGTGGATTTATCCGTCCTAGCTCATCATCGTGGGGTGCACCAGTGTTGATTATGAAGAAGAAGGACGGTAGTATGCGGATGTGTATCGATTATAGAGAGTTGAATAAAGTGACAGTGAAGAATCGTTATCCGCTTCCACGTATCGACGATTTGTTTGATCAGCTTCAAGGATCGAGCTTCTTCTCCAAGATAGACTTGTGATCTGGGTATCATCAGTGGAGGGTTAGGGATAAGAATGTGCCGAAGACAGCATTCCGGACTTGTTATGGGCACCACGAGTTCCTTGTGATGCGTTTGGTTTGACTAACGCACCCGCAGCTTTCATGGATTTGGTGAACAGGGTGTGTAGACCTATGTTGGATAGATTCGTGATCGTGTTCATCGATGACAACCTGATTTACTCGAGGAGCGCAGGAGACCACAAGCAGCACCTCCGAGAGGTTTTGACCGTGCTGCGCAGGGAAAAGCTATATGCGAAGTTGTCCAAATGTGAATTTTGGCTACGGGAGGTGCAGTTTTTGGGACATGTGGTTAGTGCCAAGGGTATCAAAGTGGATCCAGCCAAGATTGAGGCAGTGATGAGTTGGGAACCTCCGAGCTCAGTGTCAAAGATCTGCAGTTTTCTAGGTCTTGCCGGGTACTACAGACGCTTTATCCAGGACTTTTCGAGGATTGTCATGCCGTTGACGAGACTGACTCGGCAGTCCGTACCTTTTGAGTGGTTCGAGGATCAGAAGCATGCATTCAGAGAGCTGAAGACCCAGTTGTGTCAGGCTCCAGTGTTGGCACTGCCAGAGGGCACCGATGATTTCGTTGTCTATTGTGATGCTTCAGGGTCTAGGTTGGGCTGTGTTCTGATGCAATGAGGGAAAGTGATCGCTTATGCTTTGCTCCAGTTGAAGACTTACGAGGAGAACCATACAGTGCATGATCTAGAGTTAGACGTCATCGTGTTTGCTTTGAAGATTTGGCGGCATTATTTGTATGGATCTCGGTTTATTGTGTATACCGACCATAAAAGCATTCAGTATTTGTTCAGCCAGAAAGAGTTGAACATGTGACAATGGCGTAGCTTAGAGTTGCTAAAGGACTACGACTGCGAGATTCAGTACCACCTGAGTCAGGCTAATGTGGTAGCTGACTCACTGAGCCGTAGGCATGCAGCCAGACTGTGATTTCCAGGGCTTCGAGGCTTGAGATTACCTCAACGTTGAAAGACAGTTTGAGACTAGCACAATAAGAGGGCCTGCGAGGGGATAATGTGAAACGGGAACGTCTGATTGGGCAGTTTGAGACGTTGGTTAGGGACGATCGAGGGCTATATACGTTCCATGATAGGGTCTGGGTCCCGAGGGTTGGGAATCTGCGGCTGTTGATTCTTGATGAGTTGCGCAGATCGAGGTTGTCCTTGATCCAGGGAGTACTAAGATGTACCGTTTCTTCATGACTTCTATTGGTGGCCAAGAATGAAACGGGATGTGGGCCGATATGTAGAGTAGTGTATGACCTGTCTGAGGGTCAAGGCAGAGCATCAGAAGCCACACGGTCATCTTCAGCTATTAGAGATCCCCGAGTGGAAGTGGTACCACATTACGATGGATCTCATTGTGAGACTTCCATGCACGGTTCGTAGAAACGACATGATCTGGGTAATAGTGGATCGACTAACGAAGAGTGCACATTTCTTATCCGTTCGGGGTACTATTACTATGGATCAGCTAGCGCACTGTACATTGACGAGGTGGTATCATGGCATGGGATTCCGAAATCGATCACGTTCGACAGGGATACTTGGTTTACGTCTCGATTCTAGCAGAGTTTCCAGCGAGAGTTGGGCACCAGGGTTCAGCTTAGCACGGCGTACAGACCTCAAACTGATGGGCAGACGGAGCGTACCAATCAGACCCTCGAGGATTTGTTGCGAGCATACGTGCATTTGCTATTAGTTGAGTTCGCCTATAATAACAGCTATCACGCCACTATTAAAATGGCTCCATTCGAGGCGCTATATGGGCGTAAGTGCCTGACCCCACTGTGTTGGGGCGATATCGGTGAGCGACCTATTAGTGGGCCAGAGCTACTGCAAGAGACCAATGATAAGGTGGCCGTGATTCGGGAGCATATGAGGGTCGCCCAGAGCCGCAGAAGAGTTATGCTGACCGTCGTCTGACAGAGCTAGAGTTCTGTGTTGGGGATCGGGTTCTGCTTAAAGTGTCGACGTGGAAAGGGGTTATCCGATTTAGGCATCGTGGGAAGCTGAGTCCGCGATATATAGGGCCATTCGAGATCGTCGACAGAGTCCGGGATCAGGCTTATCGACTGAGACTGCCTCGAGAGTTAGCCGGCGTGCACGATACTTTTCACGTGAGTCATCTACGGAAGTGTCTGGCCAAAGATGATCAGTACGATGCCACTATCCAAAATTACAGTCGATGACCAGCTGCGAAATGTGGAGCAGCCCGAGGCCATTACCGATAGAAAGATCAAGAAGTTTAGGAATAAAGAGATTGCCTTGGTACTCGTTCAGTGGAGGCATCATAAGGGTACCAATGCCACCTGGGAGCCGGAGTCAGAGATGAGATCGAGATATCCTCAATTGTTTCTGAGCTCGAGTTAGATTCCGGGACGAAATCTCTCTAAGAGGGGAGTATTTCTAACATCCTGCTTTTGGACCTGGTACGTGTAATTATTTTAGTGGATAATTATTTTAATAATATTGGGTTGGTCCAATTATATCCAGATTAGTGGATTAATACGTGTTGGGATTGCGAGTACGGGTCACCGGATCATAATTTTCGTGGATTAATTATATATTTGAGATCACGGGATTAAGTGGGTTAAAAGGGTATTAATATTGAAAATGTGATATCGGGTTCGGGTTATTGGGTACGGGGCTTGCCAAAAATAGAAACATATATGTATAGGTTTCTTTTGAACACTGTTTTCTTCTCCTCCTTGCAAAAATTAGACACGTGTGTGTATGTGATAGCAGCAAAAAGCATTGTAAATCCAAGAAGTTGAGTGCTGGAAATTTGGATTTGATCTTCACCACCTTCAACTTGTGTTCTTGAGGTAAGAAAACATGATTGGGTTACTCAAATTCGTGTTGGGTTTTCTTGTAATGGTAAAACGTGATTAGAGGGTTGTAAGGGATTTATATGTAGAGATTATATGTGTTCTGGTCGGTTGGAAATCAATTTGGGAGGAGTTTTAACCTCCTGGACAGATCTGGAAGTCGAACAAAGGCAGAAGGCAGTCGCAGAGGACGCGGTCGCGATCCCCTTGTCGTGATCGCAATGCGGCTGGCCGGGCGCAGCCGCGATGGGGCCGGGGCACAGGTGCGATGGCCGGGGCTTGGGGTCGGGTCTGTTGGGGCTTGGGCCGGGTGTTTGGCTGGGCTTGGGGTTCCGTTGGAATTGTTTTGAGTCCGAGTCGGTTATGGGTTTATTGTGATTTTGTTATATGTGTCGGTTGGGATGGGGATTAACAGTGGGGATCTGTATGTTTACAGGAACGAGTAGACAGCGGGCCGAGTTAGATCAGGGAGTTCAACTTCTGTGAATCAGTCGGGTCGGACAGGTGAGTACTCGAGTTCTTTTCAAACCCGTGATTGTTTTATGAGTTTAAGCTGTGTAACTACTGTGATTATATGTGTTGTGTATGAGACAGGGACGTGAACCTCAGGTTTAACTCTTTTCTTTATTTTATGTGTATATTGTGCATGAGATGAGATCTATTTCAGGGGTCCGTGATGAGTCCCATACGGACAGTGATTCGCGACAAGGGATCACGTAGGCTGACTGTCCCTAACAGTCCTTGGGCCATATATATACGGCAAGGCCTGTGGCCGGGTCACGCCTGAGCCACAGGGTTTCGCTAATCACTGTTGCGTGCGGTGTGTTAGCCGGGGAAGCTTCCCCACAGCGATTGTGCATTGTGTTCAGATCTCACACTTGTGTGGTTATACCTGAGATGTGTGTTGGGTAACAGGAACAGGGACAGGGACAAGGATTGTTGCGTGCTATATGCTATGTGTTATGTGATTATTGTGCAGAATCCAACCCTCGCGTACTCATGAGCTTTCCGGCTTACGTTTTAGAGTCTAACGTGTTCAGGGAATCAGAAGGGATCTCAGCAGCAGCAGCCGCCGAGATAAAATTGGGGATTGACTTGAAGACCCGTATATGTTTCTGCGTAATGTATAGAACTGCATGTGATAGTTCTTTTGGGAATTATGTATCAACATGTGTATCTGATAGTCCAGAATATTATATTAGCGTAATTATGGATTTCTACTAAACTGCGATTACCTTATAAACCTTTTGTGTAAAATTTTAAATTATCTGTGATTCTCATTATCCACTGACACGTGGATTATGGATTGTCTGCATTATTGTCACTTATGATATTGTGTTAACGTGACATTTTTTGGATCGGGAGGGGTGTTACATATACACATGTAATAAAATTGGATAACAAGTTATAAGTCAAATACTAGATTAAATATAAAAAAGTAAAAAAAAAATAAACTAGAAAAATAATAATTATAAAAAGAAAGCAAACTTGAAAAAAGAAAAAAGCAAGTGGGAGAATGTGATTGGCTTAAAAGATTTAATAATTGTATGTATATATAATTATGCACCCTCTCCCTCTCTCCCTCACTCTTCCTTTTCACAGT
Source organism: Centrapalus pauciflorus (assembly GCA_020465985.1). Lineage (NCBI taxonomy): Eukaryota > Viridiplantae > Streptophyta > Magnoliopsida > Asterales > Asteraceae > Centrapalus > Centrapalus pauciflorus. Next base: position 516 of record JAANYP010006821.1, on the reverse strand, counting down.
CTTCTACTTTTCGTGTCTTTCCCCGCTGGCCACTCCATCCACCGTCTGCCGCCACCGCATTCGGTCAAGGTGATTACATATTTACATTCCTCTTGATCTCATGATTCTAATGGTACTTTCGGAGCGTCATATAGTTTCCTATATCTCTCTAAATAATTATTCGAAATTTTGACTTCGAAATCGAGTTGACACAAAAATGGACTCATTCTTTGATATACAATATGGAGATGTTCGAAAGACTATACAGATCATTATTTCAAAAATCTTAGAGACTAAAACTATGAAATGAAATTTATACAAAATAAAGAAAGAAAGATTGTGTGTGTGTATACACGATTCTCATGTGTGTTGTGATATATATATATATATATATATATATATATATATATATATATATATATATATATATATATATATATATATATATATATATATATATATATATATATATATATATATATATATATATATGTAAATAAGGGTGGGTTCAATGGAAAACCTATATGCATCGGAAAA
>JAANYP010006820.1:0-16077 GCA_020465985.1 Centrapalus pauciflorus | reverse complement strand
AGTTATCTCAGGATTTTGTCTTTCTGTTCTTTGTCAAATCACGTCTCTGACCCGCTTTAAATCTTTTAAAATCTTTGTCTAAATGTTCAGAATTTCACTGAACCTGTCCAGAATTATCATATCACACCATATCATTATTATCATTTCTTTAGTCGTTAAAATCTTTATTTTATCTGATTCTGATAACTTGTTAGTTCATATATCATCTTAGCATTGGAACATAAATCAGATTTTTGAATTTAAAGGCATCAGATTCGAATAAGCTCATTCGAATCTAAAGATTAGATTCGAAATACATACCCACTTCGAATCTGTTGGTCTTAAACTCGAACCACACCCTTTCAAACCTATTAGATTCGAAATATATACCCCATTCGAATCTATTGGCTTAGACTCGAACATCACCATTCGAATCTATCAGATTCGAAATATGATTCTCGAATTTAATGATTTGATTTGAATATATTTCGAATCTAATTCCATTTCGAGTCTGATCTATGCATTTTCGAATCTGATCATAACATCCTCGAATCTGATCATATTTGCAATTCTAAAACATGAATTTCTAAAGCATAATTCACAAATATGATCAATATTAAACCTATACTCGATTATATTATACTTATCCTAGTTAAACTTCATAGAAATAACTTTAGATTTCATAAAATTAATAGATTCGAAAAATACCAAATATATATATAAAACGTAAAACTATAAAATCTTACCTCAATTCGTATGAACTCAAGCAGAAATTAGTATATTCGTGTAGTATTCGCCGAGATCTTCCTAACGGTATATTTATCTTAATGATCGGACGGTCGGTTTAGGAGAATTCTTAGAGAGAAGTTAGAGAGAGAAACTAGAGAGAGAGTTTAGAGAGAGAGAGCTAGAGAGAGAGAGTCGAATCTGATCTTTTGAGGTTGATTCTCGTTTATATACGTCATCTAGTTATGTTTGCTAGCTAACTCACTTTCATTTTTGTATATTATATCTCTTTTTATTTAGTTTTCTTTAATAATTAATTAATTCATAAATTAAATATTTATATAATTTAATTAATATTTCATTATTAATTAAATTATAATTCAAATAATTCAACATTATTGCATTATCGGTTCAAAATATTACTGAGTTTACGACTAGATCAAAAATTAGGTTGTTACACAATAAGCACCGAAACATATGCAATTAAGTAATGCAATCTGTCACTTACAGCGGTCCGGAGCAATGCAAGTAATCAAGGAACATGCAGCAGCAGTTTTCCAGTTTCAGCAGTGTCTATCATACGTTCCTAACATACAATTAAGTAATGAAGGAACAAGCAGCAACAGATGTATCCATACAAGTCAGTAACAATCACCAATAAGTACCAAAACATATGCAAGTAAGTAATGCAATCTGTCGCTCACAACGTACCTGAGCAATGCAAGTAATCAAGGAACATGCAGCAGCAGTAGTCCAGTTTAAGCAGTGTCTATCATACGTTCCTAACATACAATTAAGTAACCAAGGTACAAGCAGCAGAAGATGTTTCCATACAAGTCAGTGACAATCACCAACAAGTACCGAAACATATGCAAGTAAGTAATGCAATCTGTCGCTCACAGCGGTCCTAAGCAATGCAAGTAATCAAGGAACATGCTGCAGCAGATGTTTCCATAGAAGTTAGTAACAATCACCAATAAGTACCGAAACATATGCAAGTAAGTAATGTAATCTGTCACTCACAGCGGTCCTGAGCAATGCAAGTAATCAAGGAACATGCAACAGCAGTTGTCCAGTTTCAGCAGTGTCTATCATACCTTCCTAACATACAATTAAGTAATCAAGGTACAAGCAGCAGCAGATGTTTCCATACAAGTCAGTGACAATCACCAACAAGTACCGAAGCATATGCAAGTAAGTAATGCAATCTGTCGCTCACAGCGGTCCTGAGCAATGCAAGTAATCAAGGAACATGCAGCAGCAGATGTTTCGATACAAGTGAGTAACAATCACAAACAAGTACCAAATATATGCAAGTAAGTAATGCAATCTGTCGCTCACAGCGGTCCTGAGCAATAAAAGTAATCAAGGAACAGACAGCAGAAGATGTTTCCATACAAGTCAGTAACAATCACCAATAAGTACCGAAACATATGCAAGTAGGTATTGTAATCTGTCACTAACACCGGTCCTGGGCAATGCAAATAATAAAGGAACATGCAGCAGAAGTTGTCCAGTTTCAGCAGTGTCTATCATACGTTCCTGACATACAATTAAGTAATCAAGGAACAAGAAGCAACAGATGTATCCATACAAGTTTGTAACAATCACCAATAAGTACCGAAACATATCCAAGTAAGTAATGTAATCTGTCACTCACACCGGTCCTGAGCAATGCAAGTAATCAAGGAACATGCAGCAGCAGTTGTCTAGTTTCAGCAGTGTCTATCATACGTTCCTAACATACAATTAAGAAATCAAGGAACAAGCAGCAGCAGATGTTTCCATACAAGTCTCTAACAATCACCAATAAGTACCTAAACATATGCAAGTAAGTAATGGAATCTGTCACTCACACCTGTCCTGAGCAATCCAATTAATCAAGGAACATGCAGCGGAAGTTGTCCAGTTTCAGCAGTGTCTATCATACGTTCCTAACATACAATTAATTAATCAAGGAACAGGGAGCAGCAGATGTTTCCATACAAGTCATTAACAATCACCAATAAGTACCGAAACATATGCAAGTAAGTAACGCAATCTGTCACTCACAAGGTCCTGAGCAATGCAAGTAATCAAGGAACATGCAGCAGCAGTAGTCTAGTTTAAGCAGTGTCTATCATACGTTCCTAACATACAATTAAGTAATCAAGGAACAAGCAGCAGCAGATGTTTCCATACAAGTCATTAACAATCACCAATAAGTACTGAAACGTATGCAAGTAAGTAATGCAGTCTGTCACATACAGCGGTCCTGAGCAATGCCAGCAATCAAGGAACATGCACCAGCAGTTGTCCAGTTTCAGCAATGTCTATCATACGTTCCTAACATACAATTAAATAATAAAGGAACAAGCAGCAGTCGATGTTTCGATACAAGTCAGTAACAATCACCAATAAGTATTGAAACGTATGCAAGTAAGTAATGCAATCTGTCACTCACGGCGGTCCTGAGCAATGCAAGTAATCAAGGAACATGCAACAGCAAGTAATCATACGTTCCTAAAATACAATTAAGTAATCAAGGAACAAGCAGCAACAGATGTTTCGATATAAGTCGGTAACAATCACCAACAAGTACCAAAACATATGCAAGTAAGTAATGCAATCTGTCGCTCACAGCAATCCTGAGCAATGTAAGTAATCAAGGAACATGCAGCAGATGTTTCCATACAAGTCAGTAACAATCACCGATAAGTACCAAAACATATGCAAGTAAGTAATGTAATCTGTCACTCACACCGTTCCTGAGCAATGCAAGTAATCAAGGAACATGCAGCATAAGTTGTCCAGTTTCAGCAGTGTCTATCATACGTTCCTAACATGCAAGTAAGTAATCAAGGAACAAGCAGCAACAGATGTTTCCATACAAGTCCGTAACAGTCACCACTAAGTACCAAAACATATGCAAGTAAGTAATGGAATCTGTCACTCACACCTGTCCTGAGCAATCCAAGTAATCAAGGAACATGCAGCAGTAGTTGTCCAGTTTCAGCAATGTTTATCATAAGTTCCTAACATACAATTAAGTAATGAAGGAACAAGCAGCAGCAGATGTTTCCATACAAGTCAGTAAAAATCACCAATAAGTACCGAAACATATGCAAGTAAGTAATGCAATATGTCACTCACAGCGGTCTTGAGCAATGTAAGTAATCAAGGAACATGCAGCAGTAGTAGTCCAGTTTTAGCAGTGTCAATCATATGTTCCTAACATACAATTATGTAATCAAGGAACAAGCAGCAACTGATGTTTCCATACAAGTCAGTAACAACCACCAATAAGTACCAAAACATATGATAGTAAGTAATGGAATCTGTCACTAACACCTGTCCTGAACAATCCAAGTAATCAAGGAACATGCAGCAGCAGTTGTCCAGTTTCAACAGTGTCTATCATACGTTCCTAACATACAATTAAGTAATCAAGGAACAAGCAGCATCAGATGTTTTCATACAAGTCAGTAACAATCACCAATAAGTACCGAAACATATGCAAGTAAGTAATGCAATTTGTCACTCACAAGGTCCTGAGCAATGCAAGTAATCAAGGAACATGCAGCAGCAGTAGTCCAGTTTAAGCAGTGTCTATCATACGTTCCTAACATACAATTAAGTAATCAAGGAACAAGCAGCAGCAGATGTTTCCATACAAGTCAGTAACAATCACCATTAAGTACTGAGACGTATGCAAGTAAGTAATGCAATCTGTCACATACAGCGGTCCTGAGCAATGCAAGTAATCCAGGAATATGCAACAAAAGTTGTCCAGTTTCAGCAGTGTCTATCATACATTCCTAACATACAACTAATAAAGGAACAAGCAGCAGTCGATGTTTTGATACAAGTCAGTAACAATCACCAATAAGTACTGAAATGTATGCAAGTAAGTGATGCAATCTGTCACTCACAGCGGTCCTGAGCAATGCAAGTAATCAAGGAACATGCAACAGCAAGTAATCATACGTTCCTAACATACAATTAAGTAATCAAGGAACAAGCAGCAGCAGATGTTTCGATATAAGTCGGTAACAATCACCAACACGTACCAAAACATATGCAAGTAAGTAATGCAATCTATCGCTCACAGCAATCCTGAGCAATGCAAGTAGTCAAGGAACATGCAGCAACAGATGTTTCCTTACAAGTCATTAACAATCACCGATTAGTACCGAAACATATGCAAGTAAGTAATGTAATCTGTCACTCACACCGGACCTGAGCAATGCAAGTAATCAAGGAACATGCAGTAGCAGTTGTCCAGTTTCAGCAGTGTCTGTCATACGTTCCTAACATACAATTAAGTAATCAATTAACAAGCAGCAACAGATGTTTCCATACAAGTCAGTAGCAGTCTCCAATAAGTACCAAAACATATGCAAGTAAGTAATGTAATCTGTCACACACACCTGTCCTGAGCAATCCAAGTAATCAAGGAACATGCAGCAGTAGTTCTCCAGTTTCAGCAGTGTTTATCATACGTTCCTTACATACAATTAAGTAATGAAGGAACAAGCAGCAGCAGATGTTTCCATACAAGTCAGTAACAATCACCAATAAGTACCGTAACATATGCAAGTAAGTAATGCAATCTGTCACTCACAGCGGTCCTGAGCAATGCAAGTAATCAAGGAACATGCAGCAGTAGTAGTCCAGTTTTAGCAGTGTCTATCATACGTTCCTAACATACAATTATGTAATCAAGGAACAAGCAGCAACTGATGTTTCCATACAGGTCAGTAAAAATCACCAATAAGTACCGAAACATATGCAAGTAAGTAATGGAATCTGTCACTCACACCGGTCTTGATCAATCCAAGTAATCAAGGATTATGCAGCAGCAGTTGTCCAATTTTAGCAGTGTCCATCATACGTTCCTAACATACAATTAAGTATTCAAGGAACAAGCAGCAGCAGATGTTTCCACACAGGTCAGTAACAATCACCAATAAGTACCGAAACATATACAAGTATGTAATGAAATCTGTCACTCACACCTGTCCTGAGCAATCCAAGTAATCAGGGATTATGCAGCAGCAGTTGTCCAGTTTCAACAATGTCTATCATAAGTTCCTAACATACAATTAAGTAATCAAGGAACAAGCAGCAGCAGATGTTTCCATACAAGTCTGTAACAATCACCAATAAGTACCGAAACATATGCAAGTAAGTAATGGAATCTGTCACTCACACCGGACCTGAGCAATGCAAGTAATCAAGGAACATGCAGTAGCAATTGTCCAGTTTCAGCAGTGTCTATCATACGTTCCTAACATACAATTAAGTAATCAAGGAACAAGCAGCAACAGATGTTTCCATACAAGTCAGTAGCAGTCTCCAATAAGTACCAAAACATATGCAAGTAAGTAGAGGAATCTGTCACTCACACCTGTCCTGAGCAATCCAAGTAATCAAGGAACATGTAGCAGTAGTTGTCCAGTTTCAGCAGTGTTTATCATACGTTCCTTACATACAATTAAGTAATGAAGGAACAAGCAGTAGCAGATGTTTCCATACAAGTCAGTAACAATCACCAATAAGTACCGTAACATATGCAAGTAAGTAATGCAATCTGTCACTCACAGCGGTCCTGAGCAATGCAAGTAATCAAGGAACATGCAGCAGTAGTAGTCCAGTTTTAGCGGTGTCTATCATACGTTCCTAACATACAATTATGTAATCAAGGAACAAGCAGCAACTGATGTTTCCATACAGGTCAGTAACAATCACCAATAAGTACCGAAACATATGCAAGTAAGTAATGGAATCTGTCACTCACACCGGTCTTGATCAATCCAAGTAATCAAGGATTATGCAGCAGCAGTTGTCCGATTTTAGCAGTGTCCATCATACGTTCCTAACATACAATTAAGTATTCAAGGAACAAGCAGCAGCAGATGTTTCCATACAGGTCAGTAACAATCACCAATAAGTACCGAAACATATGCAAGTATGTAATGAAATCTGTCACTCACATCTGTCCTGAGCAATCCAAGTAATCAGGGATTATGCAGCAGCAGTTGTCCAGTTTCAACAATGTCTATCATAAGTTCCTAACATACAATTAAGTAATCAAGGAACAAGCAGCAGCAGATGTTTCCATACAAGTCAGTAACAATCACCAATAAGTACCGAAACATATGCAAGTAAGTAATGGAATCTGTCACTCACACCGGACCTGAGCAATGCAAGTAATCAAGGAACATGCAGTAGCAGTTGTCCAGTTTCAGCAGTGTCTATCATACGTTCCTAACATACAATTAAGTAATCAAGGAACAAGCAGCAACAGATGTTTCCATACAAGTCAGTAGCAGTCTCCAATAAGTACCAAAACATATGCAAGTAAGTAATGGAATCTGTCACTCACACCTGTCCTGAGCAGTCCAAGTAATCAAGGAACATGCAGCAGTAGTTGTCCAGTTTCAGCAGTGTTTATCATACGTTCCTTACATACAATTAAGTAATGAAGGAACAAGCAGCAGCAGATGTTTCCATACAAGTCAGTAACAATCACCAATTAGTACCGAAACATATGCAAGTAAGTAATGCAATCTGTCACTCACAGCGGTCCTGAGCAATGCAAGTAATCAAGGAACATGCAGCAGTAGTAGTCCAGTTTTAGCAGTGTCTATCATACGTTCCTAACATACAATTATGTAATCAAGGAACAAGCAGCAACTGATGTTTCCATACAGGTCAGTAACAATCACCAATAAGTACCGAAACATATGCAAGTAAGTAATGGAATCTGTCACTCACACTGGTCTTGAGCAATCCAAGTAATCAAGGATTATGCAGCATCAGTTGTCCAGTTTTAGCAGTGTCCATCATACGTTCCTAACATGCAATTAAGTATTCAAGGAACAAGCAGCAGCAGATGTTTCCATACAGGTCAGTAACAATCACCAATAACTACCGAAACATATGCAAGTAAGTATTGAAATCTGTCAATCACACCTGTCCTGAGCAATCCAAGTAATCAGGGATTATGCAGCAGCAGTTGTCCAGTTTCAACAATGTCTATCATTAGTTCCTAGCATACAATTAAGTAATCAAGGAACAAGCAGCAGCAGATGTTTCCATACAAGTCAGTAACAATCACCAATAAGTACCGAAACATATGCAAGTAAGTAATGGAATCTGTCACTCACACCGGTCCTTAGCAATGCAAGTAATCAAGGAACATGCAGCAGTAGTTGTCCAGTTTTAGCAGTGTCTATCATATGTTCCTAACATACAATTAAGTAATCAAGGAACAAGCAGCAACTGATGTTTCCATACAAGTCAGTAACAACCACCAATAAGTACCGAAACATATTCAAGTAAGTAATGAAATCTGTCACTCACACCTGTCCTGAGCAATCCAAGTAATCAGGGATTATGCAGCAGCAGTTGTCCAGTTTCAACAATGTCTATCATAAGTTCCTAACATACAATTAAGTAATCAAGGAACAAGCAGCAGCAGATGTTTCCATACAAGTCAATAACAACCACCAATAAGTACCAAAACATATGCAAGTAAGTAATGGAATCTATCACTCACACCTGTCCAGAACAATCCAAGTAATCAAGGAACATGCTGTAACATCCAAGTTTCCACAAACAGTACACGTCATAATATTTCATTTGATTAAGTAATAAATATTACTAATTGTTTGATACCACAGGTCCATCAACCTGAATACTTAATTACAAAAATAAATTAAAAACAAATGGTGGTCTAACTAGCTTCTAAATCTTCAATCAGAGTGCGGAAGACTGAACAAGCCACCCGAGACCGCAACATCTTTTCAAAATAGGCATCATCAACAGTCCAAAGGTCTGCTATTCATCAAAATCCAGATTCACTTAGCCTGGGACGAACTACCTGCTATGATCTTGCCTTTATCAGCTTTTCCTGAAAAAGAGTTGTCATGACAGAGTAAGCTAACAATGCTTAGTGAGTTAACAGAGTTCCATTAGTTACCACACACATGCCATACTATCAGCTCCTGCCGGCAAGTCACTACGTCCTGAGACAGCAAAAAGGTTGGGAGACAACCCAGTTTGTTTTCCCCTATGTAAGGCCGAAGCCCTACGGGAAGTGTATGGAAACAGGTCATATAGGAAAGGAATCTACAGAATTCCCTCCTGTGAATGGAGATCTCACATTCGGTCCTATCGGATGATGCAGTATGCAGCGGCAATTATATAAACAGTCAAGTAAGCAGTAAACAAGATAAGTATTTACATAAAATGTAAAAGTGAACATGCATTCAAGGCAATTCAAGTGTCTAGCTTCAGTAATGTCAAAAGTACGCTTCTATGATACAATAAAGTATTAAAGAAAACATGCAGCAACAAACGGAAGTTTCCATACAGTCGATGACATTCACCAATAAGTATCGAAACATATGCATGTAATTAATGAAATCTGTCACTCACAGTGGTCCGTAGTCAGATAATGCTTAACGAGTTAAGCTGTTCAGTTTACTCTGTCAAATCGATGGGTTCCTGCAGTTCAGTTTCAAGTCTGGTATAAATTAATGTCAAGTTTGAGTCATAATCTATATAACCCTAGTTATATATTCAGTTTATTGTCAATTCTGGCTGTCGAATCTAAGGTAGTTCCTATCGTCCCAAGGTGAGTCTATTCTTATCAGATTAATACGATTCATCTAATTACAGATGTGTGGCCTTGAAACAAAGCCAATCGTATTACTTAGCAAGGTGAATAGGACATACACATTCTAAAGGTTAATACAGAGTCGGTTAATTTATTTGTGCATAAAATAGATATGCAACTTGAACTTGTGAGTTTTATCATAATCATATTATACTTTTAATTACAATAGGTTGATTAATCACTTAATCTGATTTTAGGAATTTAACTATGGCTAGGAACAAACTCAGATTCGAATTTAGGGAGTTAGATTCGAACCACCCTATTTCGAATCTATAGATTCGAATGCATACATAGCTAGATTCGAATGCATACATTCGAGACATAAGGAGATAGATTCGAAACTACCTATATTCGAATCTAATTAATAGAGTCGAAATTCACATCACCTTGAAACCATACCCATAGACTCGAAACATGCATATAGATTCGAAATCAGGACTTAGACTCGAACACATAGATTCGAACATACACACCCTCGAATCTAGGTGATTAGATTCGAGACACACACACAATTCGAGTCTAAGCATGAATCTCTCGAATCTGATCATCTTGTTCATCGGTTTTCCAGGTTCTAACAACTAAATATGAGCATAAATGATAGAGAAATGGTTACTAACCTTCGTCCAAGCTATAACCTTCGACTATGGATGATTTCCAAGCAAAAACAGGTCCTAAACGGGGGCAAATCAGCTTCAAATGAAGGAAAAATGAGCAAACTCGAAAATGCTCATTCAAAACCAAACCAAAAGGCAGAAAAGGGGTCGATCTTACCTCAAATCCGGACGAAATCAAACATGCAATGGTAGATTCGTGTAGAGCTCGTCGATATCTAACCGATGGCGTATGAATCACGAGAATCCGACGGTTCGATTAGGAGGAATTCTAGAGAGAAGGTGAGAGTGTAGAGAGAGAAGGAGAGAGTTTCTAGATTTTCCAAACTTAAGAAATGAGGAGGGCTGCCCTATTTATAGGAAAATAGGGAGAAAATCAGATTTTCTACTGAATTATCCGGAATTGACCAACTTTATTTCCCAACAATCTGACTTGCATATTTTGTCTTTTAGTCACATTTTTATTCATTTTAGTCCGTTTCGTCATTTTCAGTCTTTAATTTGTCATTTAGCTGAATTTTAATTATTAATTTTATTTCAGCTAATTTTGGGCAACTTTTCATAATTAATTATAACTTAATATAATTAACTATTTAAGATTCATGTTTTCAGTTAATTTCTAATATTTGGATAAAATTGCCTTATTATCCAAAGTCTGATGCTGTAATTTGTATTTAATAAATTACGGGCTGTTACAATCTTCCCCCGTTAAATTGATTCCGTCCTCGGAATCGACTAAGACAGGAATAACTCCGGATACTTTTGCCTAATCTCGTCTTCTCGTTCCCAAGTTTGCGCAGATCCCTTATGGTATTTCCATTGGACTAACACCATTGGAATTTCCTTGCTGCGCAATTTCGAAACTTTATTATCGATAATACGCTCGGGCTCTTCTTCGTATCGCAACTGCTCATCAATTTGCACGTCTTTCCAAGGAATCACAGCTTCAGCGTCAGCTAAACACTTTCGAAGATTACTCACATGGAATACATCATGAATCCCAGTCATTTCGACAGGCAGCTTTAGTCTGTAGGCTTGCAATCCTACACGCTCGAGAATTTCAAAAGGACCCACAAATCGAGGGCTCAACTTCCCCCGTTTGCCGAACCTTACTATTCCTTTTCTTGGCGAAACCTTCAGCAACACTTTATCTCCAACTTCAAACGCAATCGGCTTACGTCTTCTATCATGATACTTCTTTTGTCTGTCTTGAGAAGTCTGTATCCGCTGCCGAATCAATTGTAGCTGATCATGGGCTTCTTGCAGAATCGCTGGTCCAGAGATCGGCCGTTCACTTGTTTCCCTCCAACAGGTTGGGGTTCTGCATCGACGTCCGTACAAAAGCTGATATGGAGGCATACCAATAGTCGAGTGATAACTATTGTTATAAGCAAACTCCACAAACGGCAGGTGAGTATCCCAACTTCCACCGAGATCAATCACACAGGCACGTAACATATCTTCTAGGGTCAAAATTGTCCTCTCACTTTGCCCGTCAGTTTCAGGATGATAGGCAGTGCTCATCTTAAGTTCAGTTCCTAGTCCATTCTGAAAAGCCTTCCAAAAACGAGAAGTAAATCTGCTGTCACGGTCCGATACTATAGACAATGGCACACCATGTCTAGTCACGATTTCCTTTACGTACAATTCAGCTAACTTTTCGAGGCGTTCATCTTCACGTATGGGTAGAAAATGGGCTGACTTAGTAAGTCGATCCACTATTACCCATAGAGAGTCATGATTCCGCTTTGTCCTGGGCAGCTTCGTCACAAAGTCCATGGTTATATGGTCCCACTTCCATTCCGGGATCGGCAATGGTTGTAGTTCCCCATACGGCTTCTGATGTTCAGATTTGACTTGTAAACAAGTCATGCAATTTTCTACATATCGCCCCACGTCCTTTTTCATTCCAGGCCACCAATATTCCGTCCTCAAATCTTGATACATTTTAGTAGAACCAGGGTGTATCGAAAATTTCGACATATGAGCTTCCGACAGAATTTGATCCCGAATACCTCCTAGTCTGGGAACCTATATTCTATCCAAGAACCGTCTAAGACCGCTATTATCAAGAGTCAGCTGGGTCACATAAGTAACCATACGTTCAGATTTCAAGTTCTCATCCCGAATGGCTTCGGTTTGAGCGGCAATAATCGACTCAGGCAAGGCAGACTCCAAAACAACAGAAGTCAAAGCATAGCATCGGGTATAATGGTCTGGTCCGGTTTTGCGGCTTAGGGCATCTGCTACAATGTTTGCTTTACCTGGATGGTAAAGGATTTCACAGTCATAGTCTTTAATCAATTCCATAGATCGCCTTTGTCGCATATTCAGCTCTTTCTGGTCAAATATATACTTCAGACTTTTGTGATCGGTATATAACTTGCACCTAGTCCCATACAGATAATGCCGCCAAATCTTCAGTGCAAAAGTCACGGCTGCAAGCTCCAAGTCATGCGTCGGGTAATTCTTTTCATGCGCCTTTAGCTGCCTTGATGCGTAGGCAATTACTTTATCCCTTTGCATCAACACACAGCCTAATCCCATCTTAGAAGCATCACTATAGACTACAAAATCATAATTACCCTTAGGTAAGGCCAGAATCGGCGCTTCTACTAGCTTACGTTTCAGAGTCTCAAAGGCTCGATCTTGAGATTCATTCCATTCAAACTTAGATTCTTTCTTCGTCAGACTGGTTAAAGGCACCGCAATCTTGGAGAAATCACGGATAAATCTTCTGTAATAGCCCGCTAAACCCAAGAAACTTCGAACTTCAGATACGTTTTTCGGCGCTTCCCACTTCTGAACCGCATCAACCTTTGATGGATCTACGACTATTCCCTCACCGGAGACAATATGTCCTAAAAACTGCACCTGGCGTAACTAGAATTCACATTTGGAGAATTTTGCATAGAGTCGCTCCTTTCGTAACAATTCTAGCAATTCTCGCAAATGCATCGCATGATCAGATTCAGACTTGGAGTAAATCAAGATGTCATCAATGAAGACTATCACTGATTTATCCAGCATTGGTCTACATACCCTATTCATGAGGTCCATAAATGCTGCCGGGGCATTTGTGAGACCGAACGGCATTACTAAGAATTCAAAATGGCCATACCGAGTACGAAATGCAGTCTTCGGTACGTCAGACTCAAATACTTTGAGTTGATGATATCCAGATCGGATATCAATCTTTGAGAAGTAGCTAGCCCCTTGCAATTGGTCAAACAAGTCGTCAATTCTTGGCAGAGGGTATCGGTTCTTAATAGTTACCTTATTTAACTCCCGATAATCGATACACATGCGAAGGGTACCATCCTTCTTCTTAACGAAAAGAACCGGAGCACCCCAAGGAGAAGTACTCGGACGAATAAACCCTTTTTCCAATAATTCTTGCAACTGACTCATCATTTCCTTCATTTCATTCGGAGCAAGACGGTAAGGGGCTTTCGCGATAGGAGCAGCACCCGGTACAAGGTCAATATGGAATTCGATTTGACAATCTGGTGGCAAACCAGAGATGTCATTCGGGAACACGTGAGGGAAATCTCTAACTACAGGTACATCAGACACGGTCTTTTTAACTTCCTTATCATCTAGGGCATATGCTAAATAGGCGGCACAACCTTTGGTTAGGCACTTTCGGGCTTTCATTACAGAAATGAGACCTAAATCTCGAGTCTTTCTATCGCCATAAACATAACGTTCACTTCCTTCGGGGGTTCTAATTCTAATTATCCTTTTTGCACAAAGGATTTCAGCATTATTCGTCATAAGCCAGTCCATTCCTATAATAACATCGAATTCCCTAATCCACATCGGTATCAGGTCGACGTTCGAGGAGAGGTCATCAATCACTAGCTTACAGGAACGAAAGACTCTATTCACAGTCACAAAATTCGAGCTAGCAGTTTCTATGTCTAAGGGTGCAGGTAACATCACAGGGGCAAAATCAAACTGTTTAGCAAACTTTTCAGACACATACGACAGCTTAGAGCCAGAGTCAAATAAGATTAAGGCAGGCATATCATTAACATGAAATGTACCCGTGACGACGTCAGCAGTCTCTTTTGCCTCTTCGGCTGTCATCTGGAAAGATCTCGGTTGATTCCTCGGGGCAGAAGAACCTTTGACTGATTGTTGAGGTGAAGATGCAGGTGGAGGAACAAATCGAGGTCGGGTACAGTCTCTAGCATGGTGCCCCAACGTAATGCAGTTTCGGCAAGCCTCACTGCGCCTGGGACATTCTGACCTATCATGACCATTCTGCCTACAGCAATAGCACTTAACGAACGCAGGATCGCACTTTCCTTCATGAATCTGCTTGCAGCGAGGACAAGCAGGCTTTGGTGTCGAGGTCACAGCATACGACTTAGCTTTCTTGGAAGACTGCTTATCCCCCTTCTTCGAACTTTCACTCTTCCTTTCCATTCTCTCCTTCCCAGCTTTCTCAGATTTTTCCTTCTTACTAGATTTAGCAATAAAAGGACACGCTCGCTCAGGATAGATTTCAAGTTCACCTACCCTAGCAATTTCAACCGCTTCGATATAACTTCTCGGTCTGCCAGACTTCACAAACTTCCGGATTTCTCTATCCAGACCATCCACAAACAAATCCCTTCTCCTTTCGTCGGTATCAACAGGGTGATCAGATAATAGCGAGAGTCTGGTAAATTCCAGCTCATAGTCCGTCACGGATCTTGTACCTTGCTGAAAAGATAGCAGGGTTTTCTCCATCTGGCGCTTAACATCCTGGGGGCAGTATTTTTCCTTCACATGAATCTTAAATTGATCCCATGTAATGGATTTCTCCATTGCTTCAGACATGGGATTCGTAATTGACTTCCACCAACGGCCAGCTCCATCTTCCAACATTCCCGTCGCAAATGTCACCTTATCTTCTTCATTACACTTGGAGAGTTTAAACGCTTTCTCCACATTCGCGACCCAGTCCATAGCCTTAACAGGATCAGAGGACCCCGCAAATGTACGAGCCCCACATTTCTTAAAGTCAACAAATGTACACTCTCGTCCCACCTTAACGTGATGGTCGGAAGAGTCAGTCTCACTTTCATCAGAGGACACATGCCTATGTTTCCTCTTCCTGTCTTTCTTCGGCTTCGCTAACATTTCTTCCCTATGCTTCAGTTCTAACTCCTGCAACTTAAGTTCTCGCAACCTAAGCTCTTCTTCACGGCGCTTAAAGTAAATTTCACGCTGGTTTACTTCGTCAGTCTGCATCACTGCTTTACCCTTGGTCAACAAATCCTTAATCTCCCTAAATCGGTCTTCAACTGCCATATCAGTCTGTAATCGATTTCTATCCATCATAAGCTGCATCTGCCTACGGTTATCCTCATTCAACTTATGAACGAGGTCAATCAATTGAGCCTGCTGGGGAGGCACAGGGGTGGCAGTACTGCTTGAGTCCTCCACATGAACAGATTCTTTGTGTTGATTAGCAGTATTTTCAGGGTCAGTGCCTAAGTCCTCCACATGAACAGATTCTTTGTGTTGATCAGCTGCAGCATCAGCAGCTTTACCAACAGTCGAGGTACCAGCAACAGTCGGATTCTTATCAGCCATTGGCTGAAAATATAAAGGAGATAGCTATTATTTCCTGATTCAAATAAGCACAGTTCGAGTCATAATTCCTACGTCAGATAATCATATCTAAATTCATAGATATGAAGGCAGTTAGTCAGGCTCACAAAATCAAGTCAAAGTCAAGTCAGTATCAAGCAGTCAATCCCTCTCCCATCCTATCAGTCATCATTTGCCTATCTTAGGTCAAGTTGTGTGGGTAGTCCTTTACTAATTAGGTTACCCTAGGCCTCGGTGACTTGTTCGGGAATTCAGAGTCACATAGTCCATATCATACCAGTAGTGTAAGTATCGGGTGGCCAATCCGATGATTAAACTGCTGCTCTGATACCAACTTTGTAACATCCAATTACCACAAACAGTACACGTCATAATATTTCATTTGATTAAGTAATAATAATTGTTTGATACCACAGGTCCCACAGCAAGAATACATAATTACAACAATATTAAAATCAAATGGTGGTCTAACTAGCTTCTAAATCTTCA
>JAANYP010006819.1:0-10564 GCA_020465985.1 Centrapalus pauciflorus | reverse complement strand
AATTCGTCAATTGCAGATGTTTTAGTTCCTTGAATACAAGCTAAATCCAGATTTTCAGCTTCAAATATCAATTTTTGATAATCTTCAATATTTTAGAGAGAGAGAGAGCCGAGAGGGAGAGAGAGTTTTAGTGAGAGAGTGAGTTGATTCAAATGAAGTGAAATAATGATTTTTTTCCCCTTTTATTTCACACTTTCAACTTTTGGCACAATTCACCACTCGAACTAACCGGTTCCATAAAATACTGATTTAATCTTAGAATTATCATAAATAACTTTTTAATTCCTTAATATTCCATAACAATGATTCTGAGTTCAATTTTCTTAAAAGTAGCAACAAACTTGCTAAATATCCAAAATACATAATAATCGCCCAAATTCAACTTAAATATATATTTTCCACTTAATTAACCAAAATACATTAAAATAAATCCGAGGATGTTACAGCATGGACTCCACCACGCTCAACTTCGTCCTCGAAGTTACTCGGATTCAAACAGTTGTGAATATTTTCTTAACATTTCCGCATTTGTCTCCCACGTATGGTCTACTCCTTTGTGATGCTTCCAACGTATCAATACTATTTTAATCTCTTTGTTCCTTATTCTTCATTACCACAGTATTCATAATATATTCCGACTTTTCAACATATACTAACCCTTTATGATTTCTAATTCATTATAATCAGCCTAATCTTTATTACCAGTTGTGAAGATTTAATAAAGATTTCTTCATGAAATACCAAGTGATATTTCGACATTTCCTTAAATAATTCTAAATGAGATAACAGATTCCTAACTTTTCTGTTATTCTCAACGAACCAACTCACCTCAGTGCAAATTTTATCCCTTTTTCAAAACAAATAGTACACCTCATCGGTGATACTAACAAATATACTACATCGTTTCCCTCAAAACTGATTGGTTTAGGTGTCTCATCATATATTCCGATGTGGAAATAGTCCATTCATTCTGATCTTCTATCAGTTGTCAGTAAGCTGTACTCATAGCTATATGTGTGTTTAATCCCACAAACCAAGAGTTGAAAATGAAACAACTCTTCTATTCTGACATAATCGAGTCTAGAATACTAAAACAATATTAATAACCTTTCCCACGTACATCTGTGCAAAATCTTTCCAATAATAAACTTCTTGAGTCTGTATATAAAATATACTGAATAATCAAGTTGTCTACAATCTACCAATCGTAGAAAACTTCTTAAATCTGTAATTACTGCGAGACAGATTCCAAATTCTCAATCATTCCTCTTTTAACAGAATCCTCCGAGATCCAATTCCAGAAATCACATACCACAAATTATAATCTATTGTAATCAAAATTCACTTTTTGACATATTCAACTTAAAACTTATACCCGAATGTCATCGATAATTACAATTACCGATTCCCCCATCATTGATATACAAATCTCTATTCATGATGTCCATAAAACGGTTGGGGTGTTACTTAATCAAAATATCGTGACCAGAGACTCGTAGTGCTCATAAATATTCCTGAAAGCCAATTTCAGTACATTCCCTCTTCGAACCTCAACTAATCATATCCCATTCGTAGATTAATCTTAGAAAAATAATTAGCTCTCATGCAGCTAATTGAATAATCATCATTTCTCGGCAGCGGATATTTATTTATTATAGTCAATTTGTTCAAACCACTTTAATCTATGCACATTCAGTAGATACAAAACAGTACGAATAACAAACTTTTGGAGAAGCTCCAGGAATCAAGTCAATACCAACTTTTCACTTGTCTTTCAGGTGCCATACCAGACAAGTCTTCCATACACATTTATGGAAACATTTGGGACAACAGGCGCATCGGCCACAGTTCTCTCTTCAATCTTGGTATCAATAGCATATACCATACAAGACTCACGACCCTAAGCAATCAGCTTTCGGGACCTAACAATCATCATTAGACATTGATCCCCACTTCTCCAATACTCATATATACAATTTTTCTCGCCTCCTTTCGGCGAAGTTATCTTTATTATTCCTTCATTGCAAACTACATGCGTCTTGTCACATATATTTAATAAATTCTTTCTAATTATCGTATCAAGTCACCGATCTCTATTAAAATCAAGTCAGGATTGAGTACTACCTCCTCAATCACTAAAGTACAATCATGATACACATGATCTACGTTAACTAATGTGTTACTTAACAATTTCAACATCAATCACAACTATCAACTTAGTCCAAAAGACTAACATTGATTGCACAAATGCAGTAGTTACGATTTAATTAATTGGCACCAGAATTTAAACAAAACTCATGACCACCTCCGAATCTCTTTTAGATTCCGAATCGTAGTATTAAACCTTTCTTTACGGTATAAGCAAATTTCATTACTGTCCAAAGTCTCTTTAACTTTCTTATTGATCAATTATCATATCAATAAGTATACTATCCTCAAGTAGCATTATATTTCCTTTTTGACATTGTCATTCTTATTTATAACGTCGACATCTTCTATATTTATCACGTTACATTCACTAAATGATATCGGAGTAAGATCCAAATTTGAAGACTACATCTTTAATTTTCTAAGGTACGACTATGATATAGGTATTCTAACTCGGCTAATGTGTTACTAGTAACTTCTATGTCAAATCTAGCCAGTAACTTAAACAGCGTCATGACTGGTCGTTTGTTCAAAACAGTAGACACAAAAAGACTTGTTGATATCAGAATTAAACATCATTATTGCAAGCATAAATTTAACTTATAAACGTACCCGCATCCACCTCCGGGTTTTCCCTAGCTTCCTCCACGGTAATCTGAAATGCACTAGTCTGTCCCCTTTTTGGCTGGTTCCGGCGGTTGACGGAACCACCACTTGATCCTCCAAATGATCGAGTCGACGATGGTGCAGCAGCAGCTGGATCGTTCCTTCTGCAATTCCTACTGTAGTGTCCCCATACACCACACTTATGGCAGGCATCCGATCTTCGTGGGCATTCACTTTGGTAGTGGCCCAATTCTCCACAGCAGAAACATGCACGAGCATGACCAGGAGAACTAGACTGCCGACGATAAGACTGTGGTGGCGAGTACTGTGATGATCGTGCAGAACCAGAGTAGCCTCCTTCACGTTGACGTTTCGGCGGTGAAGGTTGAGTTGGGTTAGTTGAAGCAGCATAAGCAGACCCCATCACATATCCTGACATAATCAGGATCTGTTCTACATTTCTGGCAGCTTCCAGCAGACTAGCAAACGTGGGGTAACGTACGTTGCTCATCACCCTTCGGATTTCCAAATCAAGACCAACCTCAAATCGAGTAACTTTTCTTTCTTCTGTATCAACCTGATGAGGCGCAAATAAACTTAGCCTTGTGAACTCTACCGCATATTGGGACACAGACTTAGTCCCCTGAATTAGTTTCATGAACTTAGCTTCTAGTCTTCGGCGTTCATCGGCCGGGCAGTATTGCTGAGTGAAAATTTCAGTAAACTCAGCCCATGTCATTCTAAAAACCTTCTCCATTGTTAAGGCATTCACCATTGAATTCCACCACATTACTGCGTCTTTGGTGAACATAGCAGTAGCGAACCGGACCATGTCCTTCTCAGCACAATCACTGATTCGGAATGTCCGTTCTGTGGTTGTTATCCATTCCAGAGCAGCAACAGCATCACCGAGTCCATTAAACTCGACTGCTCCATTTCCTTTAAAATCCTTAAACCGACAGCCCCTGGGCTTATTAGATGACCCAGTATTGTCATCTTGTTCGTCATTGCTTTTCTCTCTTTCCTTATTCTTCCTGTTATCTTCTCTTCGTTTAGCTTCGGCCTCATCTCGAGCCCGAAACTGATCTTGAATCATTCGATTCTGCTCAGCCATCATAGCTAGCATCATCTCTCTGGCTTCTTCAGGTGTCATTCCTCCTCCAGACATGTTCTGTAATATAAACATATAATTTGTTTAGCAACATGTCATAAACTTAAAGACACCATTCATTTGTCCCGTATGATAGTCAATCTCTTATAATTACTAGATCGTAACCTATCTTAGTTCAGATCATTACTTAAACCACTACATATCATTACCTAATGTTTGAGATCAAGACCTCACGGACTCTTGAATCTCAAACAACTGCTCTGATACCATCTCGTGTGACACCCTTGCCACAACAACCACCATTAACAAGACACCCAGGATTAATCACCAATACATCAATTACATAATGATCTGATTACTTAATTAAAGTGCGGAAGCAATTAAAGTACAAAATAAAGTATTACAACAGTTTCAAATCACTCTACAGTGCTACAAAGGTTACATGTCTATATCTAAAGACTTCCATTACATTACATTGTCCCAAATTTATTACAACATTAATCTCAACAATAAGTTACCAAATAAGCAACTGAGTCTTCAATTCACTTCAAACAACAACCTAACTAGATGGTCCCGCAGCTGATTTTCCTTTTCCTGTAAAAATTTCAACAACTAAAACGTAAGCGAATGCTTAGTGAATACATAGATTGCGCATTTTATAAATTTTTATGAAGCCCAAGGATAACACAGATGACCAACATCGGATATCCTCTTCGTACACAAAGTACGGACCAGAGCCGCAGCCCCTTCGAGCCCACAGCTCGGCATTTAAACATACCATCTGAGACAAACGTACGATCGGGGATGACATACTGCCTACCGGGCCTAGGAGGGATCAGCTCCAGGTCATATAGCACAGTAACATCAGAGTAATCGATGCGACCCACCGGTCCATCACTAGATGCACAACAACCGAAAGGACATGCAACAAGTAAGAATGTGCATCTAAATCTACGCAAGTTAGTAGAATTCCAAACAAATAATTGAAGCAACAGGTCTCAGCAGGCAAAGCTTACATAAAACAAATATAAACATGCGAAATCTACTGTACTCACAGTGGGTGCGTTATTAATCTTTAATCAATTTTATTTCTCCTCGGGCTTTCAACCGGATCCACAAAGTACCCCACTGTGGGTTAAACAACACCACAAGGGACCTGTAAGTCAGTTGTACAACATATCGTGTCAATAACTGTTTAAATTCACAAAACTTAATTTTATATTTATTGCAAAGTTTGGTCCCCATTTCGGATCTATGTCCGAATTCGGACCCCACCCGAATTCGGACCCCAGTTCGGATCCCATTTAATTCTCAATTCGGTCCACACATATATATATAAGTCCAAATTCGGATCCTTTGTAAATTCGGACCATTTACCCATTTAGGACTAACACAGATTCGAAGCACACTAGATTCGAACCATATAATAAATTCGGACCATATTAGATTCGGACCATATCCGAATTTGTACCATACTTGTCCCAAATTCGGACCATAGCCAGTTCGGTCCCTCATCGAATTCGGACCACCATCCGAATTCGTTTTCCCCAACACTTAGAAATTATTTCTGTTTTTATAAATCAACACTTCGGACCATATCCGAATTTGGTCCCCAACCGAATTCGGACCCCATCCGAATTCATACACTTAGAATATTTTTGCCCCATTTTTTATTGTTCACATTTCGGATCATAAGCCATTTCGGATTATATGCTGGATTCGAATCTATCCTAGATTCGAATGGTGCCAGATTCGAAGACCTAACAGATTCGAAATCTAACAGATTCGAACATCCGAATTCGGATCATTCGAATCTGTTCTTGATTCGACCATTTTCCAGATTTAAATCTAAGTCATTTTCCGTGTTTATCCCATACATGCAATAACTTATACCCACTAAAATGCACCTATTTTCAAGCATTATAACACTATTAATAACATGTTTTTATACCAAATTACAACCCTTTTTAACCATTTTTCATCATTTTCGACCACACACACTAAAACACACACTAATTTCCAGAAATCATACTTATAGTGCGAATCAGAAGCTGAAATTTAATATATATCAACCTTAACACTCGAGTTTAATGATTCCATAACAATATCATACATGCATCAACATTTGCATCACCAAACTAAGTTTCGGTTCTTATAAAAACCGACCCAAAAACTCTTAAATTCGAAGAGTTCAAGAAATATTTACCTCAATTCGTCAATTGCAGATGTTTTAGTTCCTTGAATACAAGCTAAATCCAGATTTTCAGCTTCAAATATCAATTTTTGATAATCTTCAATATTTTAGAGAGAGAGAGAGCCGAGAGGGAGAGAGAGTTTTAGTGAGAGAGTGAGTTGATTCAAATGAAGTGAAATAATGATTTTTTTCCCCTTTTATTTCACACTTTCAACTTTTGGCACATTTCACCACTCGAACTAACCGGTTCCATAAAATACTGATTTAATCTTAGAATTATCATAAATAACTTTTTAATTCCTTAATATTCCATAACAATGATTCTGAGTTCAATTTTCTTAAAAGTAGCAACAAACTTGCTAAATATCCAAAATACATAATAATCGCCCAAATTCAACTTAAATATATATTTTCCACTTAATTAACCAAAATACATTAAAATAAATCCGAGGATGTTACATCACTGCACAGCTGCAAAATGTGTCCTCCTCCCTCTCCTCCATTCTTTCACTGCAACAGGACTCTGTGTCCTCAATGACAGCTATTTCTCAACAGCTATCATCTCTCCTCACTTCTTGCAATTCTACTCTTCCTGCCACTCTGGCCAGCTTGACCACACTAATTGGCTCTCTATCTAATTCTATGTCATCAAACCTTGCTGATGTGCAAGATTCTCTTGAACTTCATCTTGCACAGCTTCAAAGTTTGCTGTTCATCGAGTCTGATAGGGAAAACATTGTTAAGCTGACCTCCCTTGCTGATACACAATCCTCTTCTCTTCAAACCTGTCTTCCCCAGCTTGCAGAGGTAAAGGACAGCTTGACTTTCTTAGTGAATAGCCTTGTTGGTCCCAGGCCTGCTGCCAAAACTGCTGGCAAGCCTGATGACTTTGTGTCTTCAGGCAGACCGGGTGTTGAAGGTGCTGGTCCATCTCCTTCAAAGGGGGAGAAGTCGTCTGCCTCTAAGACTAAGTCTAAGGGGGAGAAAACTTCTTCTCCTAAGGAAAAACCAGTACCTGCAGCACAAACTGGTCAACCAGCAGGAATCTCTGAAACAGGTACAGTAGAGGGTGCTTCTCATGCTGCTCAGCCTACTCAGGTTGAATCTCCAATCCCTGCTCAGTCTAAGGGGGAGGAATCTATTCCTGAGGGCAGGCCAAGTAGCAGAAGGAGGCATCTGATCTTAGAGGAAGAAGAAGAAGAGGAGGAAAGTCCTGAAGCTGCTACCACTACAACAGCTAAAGGAAAAGAAATAGCAGAAGATGATCTCATACAGCAGAAAGCAGCAGAAATCAAATTCCACAAAGCCAGGGCCAAAGAAATGGGTCTTCCTATGCACAAATATTTTGAGTTTAGAGAAGAACAGCTTCAAGCCCTGGAAGTTCTTAGAAAAGAAGAAGAATCTGCCAAAGCTGCCAAATCATTTGCACTTCAAGAAGCAAAGAAAGTTAAAATGTCTACTCTGGAAGTGCAAAAGAAAATATTGGAAGCTGCTAAGGGATCAGCAGGGGAGAAGGAAGCAGAAAAAGAAAAAGGTATTCTGGTCTCAGTGACCAAGCCTACAGTGCCTCATGCAAGAGCTCAGTACCATTTTGAAAACCTGGCAAAGAAAAAATTTCAAGATGTTGCTGAAAGAAGGCTTGCCAAGGAAGCAATTGTCAAAGCTGTCCCTATATCAAGAAAAGGCAGTCAGTGGAAGTTGAAAATAACAAGGATGGGTGCAACAGGCCCTGAATTGGAAACATATGACTACACTGACGTAGCACAGATGGGGTACAAAGAATGGATTGAGCTGGCAGTTGCTCTGAGTGAGTCAAAGTCAGAAACGGCTAAGACAATCAGGGCATATGTCAAGAAACTGATGGAGAGAGTAAAGAACCTTGGCCTGATCTCCAAAGAAGTAAGTGAAGGTGTCTTTGTGACACATCCAAAAATTAAGGCCAGGAGGACAAAAAAGGACACTGAGATGGAACAACTCCTCGCACTGATTGAACAAGGCGATTATGCCATTGAAATGAAGGGAGTTGATCACAGCCTGCCTAGTGGAATAGCGTTTGAAGATGGCAAGATCATTGAAGAGCCTGAGCTGGGGGCATTTTTTGTAGATCCCTTAACTCAGAAGAAATGCTTTCAAAGAGCTTCAGATCTATACAAAGTGGATCTGAGACAACTTGTGGCCTTCAGACTTGCATTTTCATTCAGGCAGTCTAGTAAGTGGAGATCAGCCGTCTGGGATCAGCTCAGAGGCTTCTTTGAAAGAGGTGAACTTGATGATCCCAAGTTCATGATAATAAGAAGTGAAGTTCAAGAACTTGAGGAAACAAGGGAAGAGCTGGAAAAGATGTTTCAGGTTCCCCCTCCAGTGTGATGAAGTCCATCTGCCATCTGGGCAGGTGAAGAATGGAAGCTGTCCATTAGTTGGACAGGCTTACCATTTACTGCTCCCAACAAAAACAGTCCAATATACATTAGTTGTACTTTACTTACATATGTTGTAATTTTCTTTTACATTAGTTGTAATATACATCAGTAAATTAGTTGTACTTTTGTAAGAACATGTGTTGTTCTAATATAATCAAAAATCAGTATATATATAAACTGATATTTTACTTTATGTTGATGTTGTAATTCTATTTCAACAAATGTACTGTAAAAATATATAGTGACTTTTGATAAGATCAGCTTAGACTGGTTATTGCAAATAGGGGGAGATTGTTAGGCACAAAAAGGCCTCAGTCAAACCTGCTCTGCATCTGAGGGGGAGATTATTAATCAAACCTATTAATGTTTTTGAAGGTTGAATTTAAGGCCTGTTATATGCCTTATTGAAACCTGAAAAAGATTTATAATATCAGCCTAAAGCTGTTCTATGTGTTGCATGTGTTGCAACAAAAACAGTTTTGCTCAAGCTGTTCAGTCTGCTGAACAGGCTGGACATAAACTGTCTACGCTGCTCTACACTGATGAGCAGTTTGGGCAGTTTACAAGTGTTCTGTTCTTTGTGAACAGAACCTGTTCTTTGTGAACAGGCTAAACACTTTATGGAATATGTTTCCAAGTCCTCATGTATTGTTTTTTGCTACAAGATCAGTTTACAAAGTCGAAGACAAAGTGGAAATCAGAACTGCTCAGCCTGCCCAAGCTGTTCTGTTACATGAAGACAAAAGGTTATTTGAAAAAGGGTGACAGACCTTTTTCTTATATCAAAATATGCCTTTACAAGGAAGAAAGACGCAAAGTTGACATTCCTTATTTAGTTAAAGGCAATGCAACAGTAGACAAAGTGAAAAGATAAAAGTTCTGCGCACAAGAAGACAAGTCTGCTTTTCAGAAAGTGCAGAAAAGATTATGTTGTCTTTTCAACAAGACTTCTCCTTTTTCATTCCGTCCAATGAAGAAGTTTCTCTTAGATCCTCTGAGTGAGTATAAAAGGAAACTTCTAAGGTCAGAAAACAAAAGCCAAGATAAGCTAAGTGCTGAAACCAAGAGTGAACGTGCAAGTGTGTTTTTCATGCATGCAAGCCTGCTTGTGTAATACAGTTTCTCTGTGTCTAAGCTGTTCTACATAAGCTGTCCCTCTGAGTCTTGTAAACACAGTGAGTGCTTCTTAGTGAGTGTATTCATTGTAAACTAGTTTGAGTCTGTCTTAGACTAGTAAACATACTGTTGTATCTGTCATCTCAGCTTGAACCTTTCCGCATTCAAGCTTGTTTGTAATTAACATTTGTTAATAATACATACAAACATTGAGAAAATAGTGTGTAGTTTTTAAATAGCTGTATTCACCCCCCCCCCCCTCTACAGCTTAAAGCTATATACTTTGGGAACCTCTCGGGACCTACAGGTGATATAAAAGCTAATAATAATATCAGAACTGATATTATTAACAGATTGAGCAACAAGATGGCGAGCATCTGAAAGTCTGACATAAGTCAGATTGTGGTTCTAATCCACTACAGATTGTGAGCAACAGAGCCAGAGCCAGAAAGTAAAAGAGCACAAATAACCAGTAACTGTGAGTTGTAGATTTCACTTTAACTGCATATTATGTGAATTGAGACTTTTGTTGCATGATTCTGATTTATTTGGCATTCTGATCTTGAGCTTATTGATATATCGTCATAGTTTATTTACTATGAATTGTTGAGCTGAGTACTTCTTCTTCTAGATTCGATTCTTTGACGAGTCATTTGATTGTTAAGCTTAACACCATCACTATTGCTCAGTGTTGGGTTAATGTTAGGCTTATGATGTGCTGATTTACGTGATGAAAGCACAGAGGGTAGCTAGAGTTGAGCATTCCGATGATATCCATATAGAGCTTTTACTGGTAGCTAGCCCAGTACGTGGCTGATCCCCACTAATGATGCGTGTGTATGGATTTATCATCATCCGAGCATTCCTTATGAATTTGTCTAAAAGTCTCAAGAGCAACAACAGTTTTATAACTGGGAGCTGAGCAAAGTCGCGCATCAAAAGAGCATTAATTGGCCAATGTCCCTTCGA
>JAANYP010006818.1:0-17245 GCA_020465985.1 Centrapalus pauciflorus | reverse complement strand
GGACATGCAACAAATATGAATGTGCATCAATATAAACGCATGTTAGTAGAATGCCAAACGAACATGAAACAACATGCCTCAGCAGGCAATGCAAACATAATGCAGATGCAGCAACGTTAAAATCAAAGGTACTCACAGTGGGTGCGTTATTAATCTTTTAGCAATATTATTTCTCCTCGGAATTTCAACCGGATCCACAAAGTACCCCGCTGTGGGTTAAACAACACCACAAGGGACCTGTTAAGTCAGTTGTAACAACACATTGTGTTAATATCTTGTTTAATCTCATAAAACTTAATTTTATAATTCTTGCAAAATTTGGTCCCAGTTTCGGATCTATGTCCGAATTCGGACCCCACCGGAATTCGGACCCCAGTTCGGATCCCACATATTTCTCAATTCGGTTCACGTAAATATAAGTCCCAATTCGGACCCTTTGTAAATTCGAACCATTTATTAGATTCGAACCACATGCTAACTTCGGACCATATCCGAATTCGGTCCCCAACCGAATTCGGACCCCCATCCAAGTTCCAATACTTAGAAATATTTTGATATATTAATTTTCCAGAAATCCGGGCCTCATCCGAATTCGGACCAGATCCGAGTTCATCTCGGATCCGAATTCGGATCCCACCCCATTCGAATTTGTTCTAAGTTTATAAAATTTCCAGATTTAATTCCTTCATTTTTGGTACTTTTTCGATACATGAAATAATTTATACCAACTTAAATACACTTAATTTCAAGCATTTTAACACTAACATAACATGCTTTCATACCAAATTCAACCCTTTTTGGACCCTTTTTATCATCCGTCGAACACACACACTAAAACACATACAAAATCCTCAAATCCATACTTTTAGTTCGAATCAGGAGCTGAAATTTAATATGTAGCATCATAAACACTAGATTTAAACTAATCCACAATAACATCATACATGCATCCATGTTTGCAACACCAATCTAAGTTTCGGTTCTTATAAAAACCGACCCAAAAACACTTAAATTCGAAGAGTTCAAGTAATTTTTACCTTAAATCGTCAATTGCAGATGTTTTAGTTCCTCGAATGCAAGCTAAATCCAAATTTTCAGCTTCAAAATCCAAGTTTTTATGATCTTGATTTTTAGAGAGAAAGTGAGCCGAGAGATGGGAGAGATATTTCTAGTGAGAGAGTGTAATAGTTGGAAATGAAAGACCTTTGGTCTTTTATTTCAAAATTCCATTTTAACACCTTTAGTCCCTCAACTTAACCGGTTCCATTAAATACTGATTTATAAAATAAAAGATTTCTATCTTTTATTTATTATCATTAATAATTAATAATTATTTTCACTTAATAATTTAAATTTCTAATTTTCCATAATATGCAACAAACTTTATAATTAATCCAAATTACGTACCAACTTCCATAATTCAACTTAAATTACATATTAAAACTTAATAACTTCAAATACAATAATTTAATTCCAAGGATGTTACAACTGGGCCGATCATACTGAGCTGCAGATAGATTAGAGGCTCCGATACGTAGAAGAGTCGGAATGTGTCTTGGACACTAAAGTGAAGAAACTGAGAAACAAAGATATAGAGATGGTGTTTATACGTTGGAAGCATCACAAAGGAGCAAACCATACATGGGAGACAAAGATAGATATGTTGAAGAAGTATTCGCAACTGTTCGAAACTAAATAACTTCAAGGACGAAGTTCGAGCGTGGTGGAGCCCATGCTGTAACATCCTAAGATTTAAAATTGTTGTAATCGAGGATATTTAGTTTAAAATTTATGTCTAATGTATCAAGTTGGATTATTAATGAAAATTTAATTATCAGAAATTCAAAAGTTGGTTGTTATGTTAAATAATTAAGAAATTTTAGAATTTCAAAGTATTATTAAGTATGATGGAATTTAAATGTTGGTTATGATAAAATAAAGATTGAAACTTCATTTAAAGAAATCATATAAGTGGAGGGGCCACTTGTGCCAATAACCCAAAGTGAAGAATAAAAAGACTTCAAGTCTTTTTTCCACATTTCAACATCTCATTCAAAACACAAACTCTCTATCTCACTATTCTGCTTAAATCGAAATTTTTGGAGAGAAATTCGTGAATCAAAGCTAATATAACACGGATTCAAGTTAGAATTAAGGTAAGAAAAGTTATTTCTAAGATGGGGGTTCTTGGAAGAGTTTAAAAATGAAAATTCGGATTATGAGTCTGATGGATTGTTGTTGCATGTATGCTATTATTGTTGAAAAACATCTATTGAAGTTCTCAGAAGCATCTGAAACGAAAATCGTTCACTGAATTGATCAAAAAGTTAAGAAATATGAATTTTTGTGAGTTTTTGTGTTCTTGAGTTTTTCCTCATTTTTGGTTAAATATAAACGAAATTAAGTCTTTATGATGGGGAAAGTGGTCTAAAAACACTCAATATATGATAACTTAGCATTTGTATGGATTGCATGTGGCTAAAAACGAGTTTGGCAAAATTTTGATAAAAAACCTATAAGTTGCGACCTGCTGAACTATAGGTCGACTCGGGGAGTCACATGGGGTGACTCGGCGAGTCGCCAAGAACATCAAGAAGATAAGAAAAGTTGCTAAGTGTTCAGAACCGAATTTCATGTTGGGTTGAATTTCGGATGTGACCCGAACTATGGATGGGTCAAGAATTACGGGTTATATATATATAACTCGGATATAATTGAAATCTGGCTGAGGATCCGAATTTCAGACCTCGTCTCAGCGAGTCGACCTCAGTTCATGGGAAACTCGGTTCTGGTCAAGAGGATACGAACTTTTGGTTTAAAAAGCAGATTTTTTAGATAACTTTTGCACTATAATTAGACATTTAATGATGGCTTCTTTGGACATATTAACGACCCAAACCTTGGGTATTAAATATGAATTTCAGATGTCGAATCCGAAGATTTAACACTTTAAATAGTGAAACCCGATGGAACTTATTAATGAACAAAGATTAATGGTAAATTTTCAATGAAAATGTAACAAGTCCCTTGTGGTGTTGATAAACACACAGTGGGGTACTTTGTGATTCCGGTTGAAAGCCTGAGAAGAAGTAATATAATTTTAAGTTATTTAATGCACCCACTATGAGTGCTTATGATTGTATATGTCTACATTTGTTTTATGGTAGTTGTTGTCTGCTGAGGCATGTTGTTTCTATTCGTTTGGCATTCTACTAACACGCGTTTATTTTGGTGCACATTATGTCTTGTATACATGTTTTACATGTTCAGTTTCTTTATTGTGCATCAACGTTGAAACACCCATACAACTAATATGAGTATTTCGATACCGTTATACGTTAATTTATACAGAGCATGAGACACAACAGAGTGTCGGAAATCACGGAGCAATGTAACTGGGGTTACAAGATTAAGTTATCAATTTAGTTACAAACGAATTAATAAACAGCAACTAATTCGCGTAAGTCCAAAAATGGAAGTCTGCTACTCCCGCCCCAATCATCTACAAAATGTTGAGCTCCTATCCGAGCTCCAAACGATATCTAACGACTCGGGCCAGCCGGGCCTTTCCCTTAACAGATCCTGAAAAGAAATAACAACTATCGGGTAAACAACAAAGTTGTTTAGTGAGATTCTAGATTAAAGTACCATGTGATATATGAATGATGACATGCAATGCCATGAATTCGACTAACAATTTTGGAGGCCAACTAATGGCTATAAGCTACCACATTGCGGTTACCATACACAAGCTTACCGTACAATGGGTTTACAATCTACAGCTCGATTACCACACCACAGGCTTATCGATATGCAGTTTACAATGATGCCATACGATTACCACCACAGGCTTATCGTTTTACAGTCAATAATGGTTACCACACTCAGGCTTACCATTATGATTCCGCTGGGTTACCACACCCAGGCTTACCGTCTCGGCGGAGAGGTCAAACGAACGATCAACAACTTATCAACCGAGTGATAAACAATAATTATGATGTATGCGATGGCAAAGCATGAAAATGACAATAATGATACGAAAGCAGTAACATACAATTCATGATATGCATGCAAATACGTTAATACTAGAACTCACAGTGATACACAATACGCTCTCGGCCTCAAAACCGAGTTATAATTGTCAAGGTAGGAGTGATAGTCTCCACGTGACTTAACCCGTCAAAACCCCTACAAGTTGGTTCATAATATAATATTATAAGTATCACCGTTTATAATTTCTCAACTTTGATTCGGACATATTAGTCGTCAGATCTAATTAATTTCGGCCTCAATCTACATAATTATTTTGGGCTAATTTTTCTTCACAATTGGTGACAAAAGTTATTATGACAAACGATCCCAAGGACTAATTAAAATTACAATTTCTGGCCGGAACTGGACACACATTCCCATCCGAATTCGGATCAGCACCAGCCGGACTTCGGATCATCCGAGTTCGGATCAGGGACCATCCGAACTTCGGTCCAACTCGTCTGAGGTACGGCCCGAACTTGGTCCTAGGCACATCCGAATTACGGACCTACACATCCGATTTTCAAGCCATCCGAATTCGGATCAGGGACCATCCGAGTTTCGGATCCCTTCTAACCGAATTCGGATCCCAAGTCATCTGGATCCTTTAACTTAGAAATTTTTCTTTCAAAAATCAAGGGGGAACTCGGGTGCAGGTCTGCACTTTTGCCCTTCGGATTAAATGCTCAAAACTACCAACATTCCTTACATTTAATACAAACGGTTTGGAATCATTCCCAAACATATATATACTTTTCTAAACTCATTTTTACATTAAGAACCCCATTTCATTCATTTTTAAATCCATGGGAGTTCATAAAACTCCATTTTCGGGTTTTTGAGCTAAAACCCATGAAACTTCATAAAACTTGAATATTATGCTCATAAATGACGATTCTAACTATATTTCATTATCATTCTTCAAGATCTAGAGATTTCTCCATATTATCCATAAAACCCATTTGAGTTTTTCATCTTCTTCAAATGAAGATGGTGGAGAAAAGAATAAGCAAGAGATTTATATAAATAAATGAGGTTACCTCTTGGATCTTTCAAAATAACCAAAAAGCTTCCACAAATCTGATTTCTTCTTCTTCTTCTTCTCTTTTCTCTCTATTTTGGAGTTTTGGTAAAAAGGTGAACACACACATATGGGTGTGTGTTCCCTGCGTATGTATAAAGCAAGAAAAAGGAGGTTTCTCCTTCTTTTTCCTTTCCAACCCACATCTTTCATATATTTACCATTTCTACCTTGGAATTATTTGCATTTCTTTTAAAGTCCTTTCTACATATTCAAGACTTATATCGTAAAAATTCGTACACCAACATTCATTCATATGTTTTGGACTTAATTAATATTCCGTATCGTATTTTAATACAATAACATTAATTACTCATTATATTAAATAATTGGGTTGTTACAATTCCTCCCCTCTTAAAAGGATTCCGCCCACGGAATCAAGTTCTTTCAAATAGAGCGGGGTATTTGGACATCATTTCGGCCTTCGTCTCCCAAGTCATCAGAGACCCACGGTGGTGCTTCCAACAAACGAGCACCATCTCGATCTCTTTATTCCTTAGGTTAATTATTTTGTTGCCGATAATCTTTTCTGGTTCTTCGACATAACGTAGTCGCTCATCGATTTGTACATCGTCCAGAGGAACGGTCACAGCAGGATTTATCGGACTTCGCTTCAAATAGCTAACGTGAAAGGTGTTATGAATTCCTGCCAACTCAGCGGGCAGATCTAACTTATAAGCTTGAGCACCGACACGCTCGGTAATAGGAAACGGTCCAACATATCGAGGACTTAACTTTCCTCGCTTTCCGAATCTCATAATTCCCTTCCACGGAGATACTTTCAGCATCACTGAATCTCCCACTGCAAACTCAATATCTTTATGACGTTTGTCCGAATATGCTTTCTGTCGATCTTGGGCAGCTTTGATCCGCTCACGAATAATCTGGATCTTATCATGCGTCTCTTGAAGCAATTCGGGGCCCGCTAACGGTTTCTCGCCTGCTTCTCGCCAACACGTCGGGGTTCGACACTTTCGGCCATACAACGACTCATACGGAGCCATCTTTATCGAAGAATGATAACTATTGTTGTAGGCGAATTCTACAAGTGGCAAGTGCGTATCCCAATTTCCACCAAGCTCGATCACGCACGCACGCAACATATCTTCCATTGTTTGATTAGTGCGCTCAGTCTGGCCGTCGGTCTGGGGACGAAACGCCGTACTCAAATTAACACGCGTCCCCAACTGATCTTGCATACTTTGCCAAAATCTTGAAGTAAATCTCGAATCACGGTCCGAAACAATGGACTTTGGAATTCCATGGCGTACAATAATCTCATCAATATACATTCGCGCCAATCTTTCCAAAGGAAAGTTTTCTCGTATCGGCAAGAAGTGTGCGGATTTCGTCAGTCGATCCACAATAACCCAGATAGCATCATGTTGTCTTTGGGTCTTCGGCAGCTTTACCACAAAATCCATCGTGATGTGGTCCCACTTCCATTCGGGTATCTCGAGGGGTTGCAAATTTCCAGATGGCTTTTGATGTTCGGCCTTGACCCGCAAGCAAGTCAAACACCGCTCAACATGATTACCAATGTCTCGCTTCATTCCGGGCCACCAATATTCGGATTTCAAATCCTGATACATTTTCGAACTCCCGGGGTGAATTGAGAACTTCGAATTATGACCATCTTCTAAAATGGTTTTGCGCACGCCGCCGATCTTAGGTACCCAAATGCGATCTCTAAACATCTTCAGGCCATTGCTACCTTCGGTTAACAATACACTCTGACCAACCATTCTCTCAGACTTAATATTTTCCTCTTTAAGACCCTCGACCTGCCACCTTCGAATGTCGTCAAGGATAGAGGAAGTCACAACTACATGCGTTAGCGCATAACAGGTAGCTTCTGGATATCTCTTTCGGCTCAAGGCGTCAGCTACTACATTGGCCATTCCAGGGTGGTAAAGGATTTCGCAGTCATAATCCTTGATCAATTCCACGGCGCGCCTCTGTCGCATATTTAATTCTTTCTGATCAAAGATATGCCTCAGGCTCTTATGATCAGTAAACAACTGGCATTTAGTGCCGTACAGATAGTGTCGCCAGATTTTTAACGCAAACGTGACAGCATCTAATTCCAAATCATGAGTCGGACGACTCTTTTCATAATCTCTTAACTGTCTCGATGCATACGCTATCACTTTTCCTCGTTGCATAAGCACGCAACCCAACCCATTTATTGATGCATCGCTATAAACGGCAAAATCTTCGTTTCCTTCCGGCAACGCAAGCACAGGAGCGTCAGTCAACCGACTCTTCAAAATTTGAAACGCCTCAATCTGCGGCTTTTCCCACACAAACTTCGCATTCTTACGAGTCAACGAAGTGAGTGGGACGGCTATTTTAAAGAAATCTTGGATGAATCGTCGATAATAGCCGGCCAATCCAAGGAAGCTACGAATTTCAGCAACACTTCTCGGCGCTTCCCAACTTTTAATGGCCTCGATCTTGGAGGGATCCACAGACACACCCTCACAAGATATAACATGCCCTAAAAATTGCACTTGTCGTAGCCAAAACTCGCACTTGGAGAATTTGGCATACAGCTGTTCGCCTCGAAGAAGTTCGAGCAATTGTCTCAGATGAACTGCATGATCCTCCTCCGTCTTAGAATACACCAAGATGTCGTCGATAAACACTATAACCGACTTGTCAAGCATTGGACGGCACACTCGATTCATTAAATCCATAAAGGCTGCAGGAGCATTAGTGAGCCCAAAAGGAATCACTAAAAACTCGTAATGTCCATATCGGGTTCGAAACGCGGTTTTCGGCACATCTTCTTCACGAACTTTAAGCTGATGATAACCTGAACGAAGGTCTATTTTCGAAAAGTAAGCAGCTCCTTGTAGTTGATCGAACAAGTCATCAATACGAGGCAAGGGATACTTATTCTTTATAGTCACCTTGTTCAATTCTCTATAATCTATGCACATTCGCAAGGTTCCGTCTTTCTTCCGTACGAATAGAACCGGAGCACCCCAATGCGAGGTACTCGGCTGAATGAACCCTTTCTCTAATAATTCCTCCAGTTGTGCCATCATTTCCTTCATTTCCGAAGGTGCTAAACGATACGGGGCTCGCGCAATTGGTGCAGCTCCCGGCACCAATTCAATCCGAAACTCTACGGATCGATCCGGTGGTAATCCTGGTAAGTCATCAGGGAACACGTCGGGATATTCATTAACCACTGGTACATCCTTGAGGTTTTTCCCTTCTTTCTTAGTATTTAACACACAAGCCAAGAAGCATTGACAACCCTTACTTAAACTTTTCCGAGCCTTAGCCACCGAAATCACTGCGGCTTCCCTTTTACGTCTATCCCCATACACAAATATTTCTTCGCCTTCCGGCGTGAACAAACGAACGATTCTATTAGCACAAGAAATAGTGGCAAGGTTATTGGCCAACCAATCCATGCCAGCTATTACATCAAATTCTTTGGTGTCTATGGGGACAAGGTCAATATCAAAATTATGTCCGTCTAGGGTCAGCACACAATCGTAGTATATTTGGGTGGCACTGACCGATTTTCCGCTTGCCACATCAACAGATAAGGGAAAAGGCATTAAAGAAGGTATAATATCTAACTTTCGTGCAAATGCTTTGGAAATAAAAGACACACTTGCACCAGAATCGAACAATACTACAGCAGGTAAAGAATTTAGGAGAAAAGTACCGGTTACGACATCCGGCACATCTTGCGCCTCAGCAGCTGTAATCTGATAGACTCTGGCTTGAGGCTTGGGTGGATTCCCTTTTGATTGGGAGGAACCACTAACAAAACTAGGCTTTGCAACTGAGCCTTTACTTTTTGATGCCGTCAATCTCTTCTTCGGGCAATTCCGAGCGAGGTGGCCCACCTGGCCACATTCGTAGCATGCATCACTTCTTTTGGGGCACGCATGACGTATGTGTCCCTCTTCCCCACATCCATGGCAAACAATAGGGGACAAACATTCCCCACGATGAAGTTTCCCGCAACGGTTACACGTAGGCACCGAATTGGAAAACTGAGATTTGAACTGAGAGTTGTTGGAGCTAGCAGGCTTCTTTGAGTGCCTTGACGATTGGGAACGTGAACGGGAGTCCACGTTCTTCAAAAATGATTGCTGGGGTTGCTTAAACGCCCCCGACGAAGACTCAACCTTCGCTTTCTTTGATCCAGCCGCCTCTTGTTCCCTACGAGACAATTCATACTCTCTGAGTCGCGCATACTCCACAGCTTTTTCGAACGATTCCACTGCGCGAACAGTCACCATTTCGCGAATCTCACTTCGCAATCCTTCCACAAAGTAGTCAGTCTTTTGTTTCTCGTCAGCAATCACTGACCCCCCAAACATCGCCTTCGAGTTAAACTCGATCAGATAATCGTCCACTGATAGCTCTCCTTGATGAAATGTCAGGAAGTCTCTTTTTATCTTCTGTACCGCAACAGCCGGACAGAAATGCTTGTCAAACCTGGTTTTGAATTCTTCCCAGGTCATCTTAGCCACGGCGTCTAAGCCCAAAATCTCCGCTTCGGAATCCCACCAAGTTAAAGCAGGACCAACAAATTGTGCAGTTGCGTACTGCACCTTTTTCTCATCATTGACATCGGTGACTCGGAATAACTTCTCAATTGCCTTGATCCAGTCCAAGGCCTCCACAGTAGTTGCCCGTCCATTGAACGCTGGAGGACGACAACCAATGAAATTCTTATACGACATTCCCCTTTTCGACTTCGAGGAGCCGTGCTTCCTTTCTTTATCCTTCTTAGGCCTTTCGGCCCTACTTCCACTCCCAGCGCCTTCAGTATTATCGTTACTTGCTTGCTCCCCCTCAGCATTATTTTTCTTTCCCTGAACATTCTGGGAAGCAAGTAGTTGGGTCATTAGCTCATTCTGCTGGCGATTTTGTTCCAGCATCTGAGCCATCATCTGCATCATTTGGTCCTCTCTGGACCCTCCACCAGTACGGAAACTGGATTCATTTTCATAATCTGGAGACTGATCCCTGCCTCCCCCATCATTTGAATGTTCTACCTCCTGGTGTAGAACGCGATTCGACTGGTTATCCGACATTGTCTGCAACCAACAGTTACAGGTCGGTTCAACACTTGTTTCACACCAAAGTGTGCACATGAAATTTATTTGTATGTATATGTATATATATATAATTATGCTTACGTCAAGTCATAATCTTAAAAGTCTACCCAATATTATCCCATCCTAGGCCAATAGGTCAATTGTAATTGTTATAATATTGCCGCCTAGGTGGGTCAATAACAGCATCTGAAACCGTGCTCAGAGTAGAGTATCGTCGACTATACTCTGTCTATGAGCTCCAGCTCTGATACCAAATTGAAACACCCATACAACTAATATGAGTATTTCGATACCGTTATACGTTAATTTATACAGAGTACTTGCGGAAATACGATCAATTTAAAACTTTTGCAATTAATAATCATCAACGTGATTCCAAACACTTTGCATGAGACACAACAGAGTGTCGGAAATCACGGAGCAATGTAACTGGGTTACAAGATTAAGTTATCAATTTAGTTACAAACGAATTAATAAACAGCAACTAATTCGCGTAAGTCCAAAAATGGAAGTCTGCTACTCCCGCCCCAATCATCTACAAAATGTTGAGCTCCTATCCGAGCTCCAAACGATATCTAACGACTCGGGCCAGCCGGGCCTTTGCCCTTAACAGATCCTGAAAAGAAATAACAACTATCGGGTAAACAACAAAGTTGTTTAGTGAGATTCTAGATTAAAGTACCATGCGATATATGAATGATGCCATGCAATGCCATGAATTCGACTAACAATTTTGGAGGCCAACTAATGGCTATAAGCTACCACATTGCGGTTACCATACACAAGCTTACCGTACAATGGGTTTACAATCTACTGCTCGATTACCACACCACAGGCTTATCGATATGCAGTTTACAATGATGCCATACGATTACCACCACAGGCTTATCGTTTTACTGGCAATAATGGTTTCCACACTCAGGCTTACCATTATGATTCCGCTGGGTTACCACACTCAGGCTTACCGTCTCGGCGGAGAGGTCAAACGAACGATCAACAACTTATCAACCGAGTGATAAACAATAATTATGATGTATGCGATGGCAAAGCATGAAAATGACAATAATGATACGAAATCAGTAACATACAATTCATGATATGCATGCAAATACGTTAATACTAGAACTCACAGTGATACACAATACGCTCTCGGCCTCAAAACCGAGTTATAATTGTCAAGGTAGGAGTGATAGTCTCCACGTGACTTAACCCGTCAAAACCCCTACAAGTTAATTCATAATATAATATTATAAGTATCACCGTTTATAATTTCTCAACTTTGATTCGGACATATTAGTCGTCAGATCTAATTAATTTCGGCCCAATCTACATAATTATTTTGGGCTAATTTTTCTTCACAATTGGTGACAAAAGTTATTATGACAAACGATCCCAAGGACTAATTAAAATTACAATTTCTGGCCAGAACTAGACTCACATTCCCATCCGAATTCGGATCAGCACCAGCCGGACTTCGGATCATCCGAGTTCGGGTCAGGGACCATCCGAACTTCGGTCCAACTCGTCTGAGGTACGGCCCGAACTTGGTCCTAGGCACATCCGAATTACGGACCTACACATCCGATTTTCAAGCCATCCGAATTCGGATCAGGGACCATCCGAGTTTCGGATCCCTTCTAACCGAATTCGGATCCCAAGTCATCCGGATCCTTTAACTTAGAAATTTTTCTTTCAAAAATCAAGGGGGAACTCGGGTGCAAGTCTGCACTTTTGCCCTTCGGATTAAATGCTCAAAACTACCAACATTCCTTACATTTAATACAAACGGTTTGGAATCATTCCCAAACATATATATACTTTTCTAAACTCATTTTTACATTAAGAACCCCATTTCATTCATTTTTAAATCCATGGGAGTTCATAAAACTCCATTTTCGGGTTTTTGAGCTAAAACCCATGAAACTTCATAAAACTTGAATATTATGCTCATAAATGACGATTCTAACTATATTTCATTATCATTCTTCAAGATCTAGAGATTTCTCCATATTATCCATAAAACCCATTTGAGTTTTTCATCTTCTTCAAATGAAGATGGTGGAGAAAAGAATAAGCAAGAGATTTATATAAATAAATGAGGTTACCTCTTGGATCTTTCAAAATAACCAAAAAGCTTCCACAAATCTGATTTCTTCTTCTTCTTCTTCTCTTTTTCTCTCTATTTTGGAGTTTTGGTAAAAAGGTGAACACACACTTATGTGTGTGTGTTCCCTGCGTATGTATAAAGCAAGAAAAAGGAGGTTTCTCCTTCTTTTTCCTTTCCAACCCACATCTTTCATACATTTACCATTTCTACCTTGGAATTATTTGCATTTCTTT
Organism: Centrapalus pauciflorus; assembly: GCA_020465985.1. NCBI lineage: Eukaryota > Viridiplantae > Streptophyta > Magnoliopsida > Asterales > Asteraceae > Centrapalus > Centrapalus pauciflorus. The sequence continues at coordinate 4,696 of JAANYP010006818.1, read as the reverse complement.
TAAAGTCCTTTCTACATATTTAAGACTTATATCGTAAAAATTCGTACACCAACATTCATTCATATGTTTTGGACTTAATTAATATTCCGTATCGTATTTTAATACAATAACATTAATTACCCATTATATTAAATAATTGGGTTGTTACAAACGTGATGGGCTTGCGAGCCATAACTGTTAATCAGGTGTTACCGAGGCTATATGACCTAGAGCCGATCACTTTGAGGTCCCAAGGAGCATTGTAACATCCCCGATGATAAATTCGCCTCGGGTGATGTGTTTGTGCCGAGCAATGGCTCGATGGAGCCGCGGATCACTTCCGTACTTCGCGTACGAAGAGGGTATATGGCGTTTGTTGCCGATGTTACTCTTATGTGCTGCATAAAGACTTGTAGAATATATAATCTTTGTACTCACTAAGCTTTGCTTATCCCGTAGTTGTTTACATTTTTCTAGAAAGGAAAAATCCACTGCTGGACCTTCTAGCTAGGTCAGTTATTGAAGTACTTGAGGATATCTATTAGTCAATCTAGTAAATGAATAAAAAGGAGATTCCAAATTAAATTCTTGGGTTGGTTGTAATAAACTTTGAGTATGTAGACCTAGAATGGAACCTTGTAGCACCATAGGGTGTTTGACTTTTACTTTTAATTATGCACTTTCAATTTCATGTAATGTATTAAGTATTCAGATCAGTAATGTATTATGTGTTGTGTTTAATCCTGGGTGATGTAATGGTGGTTATTGTGGCAAGGGTGTCACATGGACACAGATTTTTCGTTGGTCACAGACACCTTCGAGCTTTTCTCCTTCTCAGCTTTCTTTCCACTGTCTGTTTCCTTGACAACCTCTTCCAACTTCTTTTGCACTACCAAGGATGGCATTTTTACTTTCTTTGCCTCCTTGGCAGCCAGAACATGAGCACTATTCACAGAGGCTGCTTCCTCTTTTGTCCTTTCCAGAAACTCAACTTTCTCTTGTTTCCACTCATAGTAAGTTTCAAGTGGAATTTTCATTTCCTTTGCTTGAGCTTTGTCATATTTGAGCTGGAGCTGTCTTTCAACATTTATATCCACAACAGCCTTGCCTTTTCCTTTTGCTACAGTGGATAGAGCTATCTCAGTTTGCTCCTCCTCTGATGAATCCCGGACAAGCTGTCCTCTTTTGCTAGGCCTGTCATCAGATAAAAGTTTCCCCCTAAATGGTGCAGGGCTTGGAGACTTAGCCTGAGTAGGCTCATTTGTCCTAAAATCATGGGATGTACCTACAGTAGCACTAGTGGTTAGTTGGCCTACTGCTTGACCAACTGGGCTGGTTTCTCCTTAGAGGGAGATGAAGATTTCTCCCCTTAGACTTCTCCCCCTTTGAAGGAGATGACACAGAGCCTTTAACATCAGTATTGTCCAAAGGAACAGATCTGGTGGGCTTGGTAGCAGCATGTTTGGTAACAGGTTGAGAACCCACCAGGCTATGCACTAAGAAAGCCAGGCTGTCCTTCACCTCAGCTAACTGGGTAAGGCAGTGTTCAAGAAAGGTGGACTGAGAGGTGGCAATGGCTGAAAGAATGGAAATGGCAGCCCTGTCAGTGTCATTGAACATCAGACTCTTAAGCTGTGCAAGAGAAATGTTAAATATTCTTGCACATCCTCAAAACCTGATGCCACAGTGTTAGACAGGGATACCACAAAGGTATTCAAAGAGGCTAAAGTGGAAGGCAGAGAAATATGTTAATTTCATTTTCATGCAATTCATACATAAACAAACAATCATATATGAACAATTATATCAATTACAGAATATCGAATGCTTGAATTAATGAGGAAAGAAATATTACAATTGGGTGCTTGACTTGCTAAGCAATTCTTCTCATCAACCTAAACAGATCCGTATACTACTATTTTGACTTCATTCCATTTCTAAATTGTTGACTCATGTATTTATACAAAATACAACCTATTTAATGTTTACAATAAAGCCCCCTGAACTTAATACAATATAATTATTTCATCTCTATTATTTATTCCCGACATTCTCCCCCCTTAGAGATGAACACAATTATTAAAAGTAAAATTCATTTCACTCTACAAATGTTGTCCCTAACAATCTCCCCCTTAGAGATGAAATCAATTTTCCGATGAAAGATCAATTCAGGGACTTTTTCGTGAATTTTCTTCTTTTCTTTGATCTCTGAACCTTCTTCTTTTCTTTATTAGTCTCTTTGAGATCTTCACATCGCTTCTTCTCTGATCTTCTCTTTTCTTGTATTTTCTTGTAAGTACTTTCCCCCTTGAATCATGAATAGCTTTTGATTCTCTTCCTTTATCAATTGTATTGATATGATGTAGCAATTCTCTTCAGTTGTCTTTAAACTACTCAACAATTGTTTCTGAAATTCAGCTTTTCTCCCCCTCATGATGATCATAAAAATTATGAACATCATGCAAAAACTTCAGAAATATGAATTCAATGAAATTACAGTAGAAGAAATACAACAACAATTACAACTCAGAATTTATTACAAATTGATTTTCTCCCCCTCAAACTGATATCTTCTCCCTTATACTAAACAAATCTATCTCACTCCCCCTCAAAGATTTTACTCCCCCTCGAATTGAAACAACATCTTTTCAGAACAAAAACAAAGCTTTTCAACTTTGGGGAAAATGAAACACATTCATTTTTTTAGATAACGAGTCCAAGTCCACATAGGATTCCTGTTTTCACAATAGACATAATCTATGTGACCTACGTTCAGCGCTGGCATGATGTTAACACTGGTAGGATTTCCAAATAGTCATCGTGAAATCCTTTATCATGAAAGAATCACTCATATTTGTTCCGGCTTAGTCACTTTGGACTGACAGTTTATAGAAACACAGACTGTTAGACTCGATGTGTCCTATAAGTGTATATAATCAGCTCTAGACACAATGTGCATCAAATGAAGTCGGAGACCGGAGCAAATGTCTTCCTTGTTTCAATATCAGTAATATCCAAATGATATATAGATAGAAATGTGTAATATATTCGTGATTATTGAAACAGAAATCTTTTGAGAGATAACTGAGTAGTTGGTGGGGTTAAGTGCATGCGTCACTGGGTTCATGACGTCTTTTTCAATATCAAGTCGCCAAGGGCTTGATAGATTATGTGGATTACCCAGCCGACACAGTTGAGGTAGGATTATCTTTTCTTCAAATCCTTTTTCAACTCTCATCTCTCAGCATTTTTCAACTACGCTCCCTCTGTCACACTTTTTCAGAATTAAAATTAGTCAGCTTTATAGAGAAAGCATAATATGATGCACCACCATCTCCTGTCAATGTATCCCTCTCATTTTCATTTTACCTCTGCTCGACCCTGTCAGAATCCCGTGATAACTGTCACTTCTCAACTAAGTGACCTAACGAACCCTCACCCACACAACCTATAAGTGGTTTACTTCTTAGGTAGGTCTTCCGGTTCTGGTTAGACCATAGAAGTGATATTTATGCCTATCACATAGTTAGGTGCATAATCGGAGTCAGCAGAAATAATCTTAAGCATTTCAGCTCATGAGATATCATACAAAGACGGATTAGAATTTACAGCTCAGATGAATTGGGAGATGAAATCCAGAATGAATTTTGGGAAATGATGAGTTGGTAGATATCAGAATGAAATGGAAAATCTGATATATGATATGAAATGAATTAGATTTTCATGAAAAATTAGCACTTGGGAGAATATGAAAATGATTGGAAGAATTCAGAATACAGGAGACAAATGAAAAAAATCTCAGAAGAAATGAGATTATAAAAATCAAAGAGATTAGATCATGTCATCTCAATGATAGATTTTGAGAATCAGAAAAAAATTTCTTTTCAGCTCAAAAATTATTTTTATGTGTGTATCAAATATTTTCGTGAAAAATCAAACACAGTTTTGAAAAATGTCATCATCAAAGTACGTCTGAAACTCCCCCTAGAAATAAGCACACAATGTTTGTCAACTTAGAGAAATTAAATCAGGAGCAAAAAATTATAAAAATAAAACTCCCTCTAAATCAATGCAGTTTCAGAGTTGAATTCAGGACAGGAATTCCAGAAATATTTTTCTTTCAGACTCGGGTTCTAATCTGAAGTGATTAGAAGCCATATGTCACAGAAGCTCGGGTTTCAGTCTGAAGTAACTGAAAACCATTAGCTTGGGTTCTGTACTGAAAAGTATAAAATCCAATTTCAGTGAAGATCGGGTTCTACTCTGTTGTGAGTAGAAGCCTCTTGAGATGAAGTCCGGGTTCAAGTCTGATATGACCAAAAATCATTTTGAGTTGAAGCACGGGTCTTGACCTGAAGTAATCAAGAGCCTATTGAAATGTAGAACGGGTCCTTATTTGAAATGATAAGAAACCTATTACCTGCAAAATTTAAGATGTCTTTGGTATCCAAACAGATTTGAATCCAGACTTCTTAGCCTCTTGCGGTACCCATTTCAAAACACGGGTATTTGTATTACCCACTTGTACTTGGGTTTAGGGTTCCCATATGCAAGTTATAACTATCAGCTTCTCTTTTCAAAAAGCAGAAAACGAAATTTCTGTTGAGATGATAAAAGAATATCGAATTCTAAAGAAACTCTTGAATTTGAATGATCAGACTTTTGCGAACTCTTCTTTTTTGAAAAAAACTGTCCGGTTCTTGCTGTTTCTGATAAT
>JAANYP010006816.1:0-12803 GCA_020465985.1 Centrapalus pauciflorus | reverse complement strand
ACCATTAAAACTAACCTGATAAAGTATAATCTTATGTGAGACTTAAGCAACACAGGCAGCCTCATCATTTAGTATCATTTACCGTTACTATCAGCCCAGGTATCATAAGATGTTAGTTATTGATCCCCTTATCAAAGTCATTATTCCGTATGACAAGATCCAAACTTGTTTCACTTAAACATCATATCTAACACAAAATATTCCAACAAGCTATCAATCATCAACAGAATAATATTACACTAGGCATATTCCTCTTCTAACGAAACCTTTATGTTTATTAACTTACTAGAAACACCCCCATTTCGAATAAAGTACCCTCCTTCAATGGCCAATAAACGTCATGTAAATCTTCCTAACATAAGACGTTCCATACGAACCACCCTTCTATTATTGAAGTTGATGTATCATATAACTACATAAAAATGTCTGGTATCAAGACTTTGACCACAGGCTCAATTCCCTAATATATCGGTGCACCACTATTGTAGCGATATACCATCTTTGTTCCTACAATTATGACATCACAGCATACTATTATAATCCATTCACATCATAATGACATGCAACCAGTGTAGTGCAGAATTGTTTCTTAGTCCAAGTAACTTGAAACAATTAAAAGACTTCTAACCTGCTCATCAAACTCATATTACAATACGATATGATCCAAACATGTGACAGCTATCCATAGCCATATGTTCTCTATATCATTGGATATCAGACTACAGAATAGATCTTAAATTAGTCAGGCCCTTCTATAATTAATCTAACGGTTGTTCCTCAAATTCCAATCATTGTTCCTCAAATGTCTTATTTCAATGGCAATTTACCAGCAACATGGTTGGTCCCTTTCAATCAGTACATTTACGGATTCTCACCTTAGCCGAAGTAACAAACTTTCTTAAAAGGCTTCTAACCTGCTCATCGAAGCCATACTTCAATACCATACCATCCAAACATATTTCTCGTATAGATCATTGCTTATAAGTTTACCTCAACATGCACCATATTCAAAAGACTAAAATAGACTGAATAATCGTCCAAAGGAAATCTTCATATTTTCTTTTTTATAAGGAACAGCCAAATTTCAAAACAAGTATCCACCATCCATAGCTGAATAATGTTTTGTATTTCTTCTTGTATATGAACCTAATTTCTTGTTTCTTGTTGGGTATCAGCCTACATAACAAATCTCATACGAGTCACACCCTTCTATCTTAAACTCAATGTATCATAGCCAATCAGAAATTACCTTGTTTGAATACTTTAAAACCACTCTCTTAACCACCTCGTTTATTGGATTCACCATTCTAACAACGATCCCCGGTCTTTAGTCTTTTGTTCCTCAAATACCCGCATCATATAACATTAATATATCAGAACGATGAACACAAACAACAATTACAGTTAAGAATTATCTATCAAGCCAACTTCAAAGTCTTCGTTCCAAACTTGTCTCTCTTACACATCATGGCTTAACACACATTATCTCGACAAGCAATCAATCATCAACAGCCCAATATTAGACTCTGTACGTTCATCTTCTAAAGAAATCTTTATGTGAACTAATTTACCAGAATCGCCCACATTTAGAATAATTTATCAGCCTTTCAAGGCCAAAAAAAAGGCTATGGATATCCCTCTTGGATAGCTGCCTACATAAGAATTTGCATACTAATCACCTTTCCATTATCAAAGTTGATGTATCAGACAATAATAAAGAATAATCTGATATGAAGACTTTAAACCATAGGTCACCCACTAATTTATCGAATGCAACATTTTTGCATTGATTTCCAATCTTTATTCCTCAAATGACTACCACATACAGCAGCATGCTATTTACACCATCATGCCTAGAAATCGCTATACTTATGGATTATTTCTTAGCACAAGTACTTAAAACTTTAAAATGACCCCCACCTGCTATTCAAACTCATATTTCCATAACATACGATCAAAACATGTGACTGCCACCTACAGCCCAATAACGTTCTCTACATCATATACATGCAACCATTAAAACTAACCTGATAAAGAATAATCTTATGTAAAGACTTAAGCAACACAGGCAGCCTCGTCATTTAGTATCATTTACCGTTACTATCAGCCAAGGTATCATAAGATGTTAATTAGGCTTCTGATCCCCTTATCAAAGTCATTATTCCATATGACATGATCCAAACTTGTTTCTCTTAAACATCATATCTAACACAAAATATTCCAACAAGCTATCAAACATCAACAGAATAATATTATACTAGGCATATTCCTCTTCTATCGAAACCTTTATGTTTATTAACTTATAAGAAACACCCACATTTCGAAACAGTACCCTCCTTCAATGGCCAATAAATGCCCTGTAAATCAACCACCCTTCTATTATTGAAGTTGATGTATCATATAACTAAATAAAAATGACTAGTATCAAGACTTTAACCACAGGCTCACATCCCTAGTATATCGGTGCACCACTAATGTAGCGATATCCAATCTTCGTTCCTAAAATTATGACATCACAGCATACTATAAAAATCCATTCACATCATAATGACTTGCAATCAGTGTAGTAAAGAATTGTTTCTTAGCCCAAGTAACTTGAAACAATTAAAAGACTTCTAACCTGCTCATCAAACTCATATTACAATACGATATGATCCAAACATGTGACAGCTATCCATAGCCATATGTTCTCTATATCATTGGATATCAGACTACAGAATAGATCTTAAATTAGTCAGGCCCTTCTATAATTAATCTAACGGTTGTTCCTCAAATTCCAATCATTGTTCCTCAAATGTCTTATTTCAATGGCAATTTACCAGCAACATGGTTGGTCCCTTTCAATCAGTACATTTACGGATTCTCACCTTAGCCAAAGTAACAAACTTTCTTAAAAGGCTTCTAACATGCTCATCGAAGCCATACTTCAATACCATACCATCCAAACATATTTCTCGTATAGATCATTGCTTATAAGTTTACCTCAACATGCGCCATATTCAAAAGACTAAAATAGACTGAATAATCGTCCAAAGGAAATCTTCATATTTTCTTTTTTATAAGGAACAGCCAAATTTCAAAACAAGTATCCACCATCCATAGCTGAATAATGTTTTGTATTTCTTCTTGTATATGAACCTAATTTCTTGTTTCTTGTTGGGTATCAGCCTACATAACAAATCTCATACGAGTCACACCCTTCTATCTTAAACTCAATGTATCATAGCCAATCAGAAATTACCTTGTTTGAATACTTTAAAACCACTCTCTCAACCACCTCGTTTATTGGATTCACCCTTCTAACAACGATCCCCGGTCTTTAGTCTTTTGTTCCTCAAATACCCGCTTCATATAACATTAATCTATTAGAACGATGAACACAAACAACAATTACTGTTAAGAATTATCTATCAAGCCAACTACAAAGTCTTCGTTCCAAACTTGTCTCTCTTACACATCATGGCTCAACACACATTATCTCGACAAGCAGTCAATCATCAACAGCCCAATAGTAGACTCTGTACGTTCATCTTCTAAGGAAATCTTTATGTGAACTAATTTACCGGAATCGCCCACATTAAGAATAATTTATCAGCCTTCCAAGGCTAAAAAAAGGCTATGGATATCCCTCTTGGATAGCTGCCTACATAAGAATTTGCATACTAATCACCTTTCCATTATCAAAGTTGATGTATCAGACAATAATAAAGAATAATCTGATATGAAGACTTTAAACCATAGGTCAAGCCGACCAGCCCACTAATTTATCGAATGCACCATTTTTGCATTGATTTCCAATCTTTATTACTCAAATGACTACCACATACAGCGGCATGCTACTTAAACCATCATGCCTAGAAATCGCTATACTTGTGGATTATTTCTTAGCCCATGTACTTAAAACTTTAAAAAGACCCCCACCTGCTATTCAAAGTCATATTTCCATAAGATACGATCAAAACATGTGACTGCCACCTACAGCCCAATAACGTTCTCTACATCATATACATGCAACAATTAAAACTAACCTGATAAAGAATAATCTTATGTGAGACTTAAGCAACACAGGCAGCCTCATCATTTAGTATCATTTACCGTTACTATCAGCCCAGGTATCATAAGATGTTAGTTAGGCTTTTGATCCCCTTATCAAAGTCATTATTCCGTATGACAAGATCCAAACTTGTTTCACTTAAACATCATATCTAACACAAAATATTCCAACAAGCTATCAATCATCAACAGAATAATATTACACTAGGCATATTCCTCTTCTAACGAAACCTTTATGTTTATTAACTTACTAGAAACACCCCCATTTCGAATAAAGTACCCTCCTTCAATGGCCAATAAACGTCATGTAAATCTTCCTAACATAAGACGTTCCATACCAACCACCCTTCTATTATTGAAGTTGATGTATCATATAACTACATAAAAACGTCTGGTATCAAGACTTTGACCACAGGCTCAATTCCCTAATATATCGGTGCACCACTATTGTAGTGATATACCATCTTTGTTCCTACAATTATGACATCACAGCATACTATTATAATCCATTCACATCATAATGACATGCAACCAGTGTAGTGCAGAATTGTTTCTTAGCCCAAGTAACTTGAAACAATTAAAAGACTTCTAACCTGCTCATCAAACTCATATTTCAATACGATATGATCCAAACATGTGACAGCTATCCATAGCCATATGTTCTCTATATCATTGGATATCAGACTACAGAATAGATCTTAAATTAGTCAGGCCCTTCTATAATTAATCTAACGGTTGTTCCTCAAATTCCAATCATTGTTCCTCAAATGTCTTATTTCAATGGCAATTTACCAGCAACATGGTTGGTCCCTTTCAATCAGTACATTTACGGATTCTCACCTTAGCCAAAGTAACAAACTTTCTTAAAAGGCTTCTAACATGCTCATCGAAGCCATACTTCAATACCATACCATCCAAACATATTTCTCGTATAGATCATTGCTTATAAGTTTACCTCAACATGCGCCATATTCAAAAGACTAAAATAGACTGAATAATCGTCCAAAGGAAATCTTCATATTTTCTTTTTTATAAGGAACAGCCAAATTTCAAAACAAGTATCCACCATCCATAGCTGAATAATGTTTTGTATTTCTTCTTGTATATGAACCTAATTTCTTGTTTCTTGTTGGGTATTAGCCTACATAACAAATCTCATACGAGTCACACCCTTCTATCTTAAACTCAATGTATCATAGCCAATCAGATATTACCTTGTTTGAATACTTTAAAACCACTCTCTCAACCACCTCGTTTATTGGATTCACCATTCTAACAACGATTCCCGGTCTTTAGTCTTTTGTTCCTCAAATACCCGCATCATATAACATTAATCTATTAGAACGATGAACACAAACAACAATTACTGTTAAGAATTATCTATCAAGCCAACTACAAAGTCTTCGTTCCAAACTTGTCTCTATTACACATCATGGCTCAACACACATTATATCGACAAGCAGTCAATCATCAACAGCCCAATAGTAGACTCTGTACGTTCATCTTCTAAGGAAATCTTTATGTGAACTAATTTACTTGAATCGCCCACATTTAGAATAATTAATCAGCCTTCCAAGGCTAAAAAAAGGCTATGGATATCCCTCTTGGATAGCTGCCTACATAAGAATTTGCATACTAATCACCTTTCCATTATCAAAGTTGATGTATCAGACAATAATAAAGAATAATCTGATATGAAGACTTTAAACCATAGGTCAAGCCGACCAGCCCACTAATTTATCGAATGCACCATTTTTGCATTGATTTCCAATCTTTATTACTCAAATGACTACCACATACAGCGGCATGCTATTTACACCATCATGCCTAGAAATCGCTATACTTGTGGATTATTTCTTAGCCCATGTACTTAAAACTTTAAAATGACCCCCACCTGCTATTCAAAGGTATATTTCCATAAGATACGATCAAAACATGTGACTGCCACCTACAGCCCAATAACATTCTCTACATCATATACATGCAACCATTAAAACTAACCTGATAAAGAATAATCTTATGTGAGACTTAAGCAACACAGGCAGCCTCATCATTTAGTATCATTTACCGTTACTATCAGCCCAGGTATCATAAGATGTTAGTTAGGCTTCTGATCCCCTTATCAAAGTCATTATTCCATATGACAAAATCCAAACTTGTTTCACTTAAACATCATATCTAACACAAAATATTCCAACAAGCTATCAATCATCAACAGAATAATATTACACTAGGCATATTCCTCTTCTAAGGAAACCTTTATGTTTATTAACTTACTAGAAACACCCCCGTTTCGAATAAAGTACCCTCCTTCAATGGCCAATAAACGTCATGTAAATCTTCCTAACATAAGACGTTTCATACCAACCACCCTTCTATTATTGAAGTTGATGTATCATATAACTACATAAAAATGTCTGGTATCAAGACTTTGACCACAGGCTCAATTCCCTAATATATCGGTGCACCACTATTGTAGCGATATCCCATCTTTGTTCCTAAAATTATGACATCACAGCATACTATAATAATCCATTCACATCATAATGACATGCAATCAGTTTAGTGCAGAATTGTTTTTAGCCCAAGTAACTTGAAACAATTAAAAGACTTCTAACCTGCTCATCAAACTCTTATTTCAATACGATATGATCCAAACATGTGACAGCTATCCATAGCCATATGTTCTCTATATCATTGGATATCAGACTACAGAATATATCTTAAATTAGTCAGGCCCTTCTATAATTAATCTAACGGTTGTTCCTCAAATTCCAATCATTGTTCCTCAAATGTCTTATTTCAATGGCAATTTACCAGCAACATGGTTGGTCCCTTTCAATCAGTACATTTACGGATTCTCACCTTAGCCGAAGTAACAAACTTTCTTAAAAGGCTTCTAACCTGCTCATCGAAGACATACTTCAATACCATACCATCCAAACATATTTCTCGTATAGATCATTGCTTATAAGTTTACCTCAACATGCACCATATTCAAAAGACTAAAATAGACTGAATAATCGTCCAAAGGAAATCTTCATATTTTCTTTTTTATAAGGAACAGCCAAATTTCAAAACAAGTATCCACCATCCATAGCTGAATGGCTTCTGATCCCCTTATCAAAGTCATTATTCCATATGACATGATCCAAACTTGTTTCTCTTAAATATCATATCTAACACAAAATATTCCAACAAGCTATCAAACATCAACAGAATAATATTATACTAGGCATATTCCTCTTCTATCGAAACCTTTATGTTTATTAACTTATAAGAAACACCCACATTTCGAAACAGTACCCTCCTTCAATGGCCAATAAATGCCCTGTAAATCAACCACCCTTCTATTATTGAAGTTGATGTATCATATAACTACATAAAAATGACTGGTATCAAGACATTAACCACAGGCTCACATCCCTAGTATATCGGTGCACCACTAATGTAGCGATATCCAATCTTGTTCCTAAAATTATGACATCACAGCACACTATAATAATCCATTCACATCATAATGACTTGCAATCAGTGTAGTACAGAATTGTTTCTTAGCCCAAGTAACTTGAAACAATTAAAAGACTTCTAACCTGCTCATCAAACTCATATTTCAATACGATATGATCGAAACATGTGACAGCTATCCATAGCAAAATGTTTTCTATATCATTGGATATCTGACTACAGAATAAATCTTAAATTAGTCAGGCCCTTCTATAATTAATCTAACGGTTGTTCCTCAAATTCCAATCATTGTTCCTCATATGTCTTATTTCAATGGCAATTTTCCAGCAACATGGTCCCTTTCAATCAGTACATTTACGGATTCTCGCCTTAGTCGAAGTAACGAACTTTCTTAAAAGGCTTCTAACCTGCTCATCGAAGCCATACTTCAATACCATACCATCTAAACATATTTCTCGTATAGATCATTGCTTATAAGTTTACCTCAACATGCACCATATTCAAAAGACTAAAATAGACTGAATAATCGTCCAAAGGAAATCTTCATATTTTCTTTTTTATAAGGAACAGCCAAATTTCGAAACAAGTATCCACCATCCATAGCTGAATAATGTTTTGTATTTCTTCTTGTATATGAACCTAATTCCTTGTTTCTTGTTGGGTATCAGCCTACATAACAAATCTCATACGAGTCACACCCTTCTATCTTAAACTCAATGTATCATAGCCAATCAGAAGTTACCTTGTTTGAATACTTTAAAACCACTCTCTCAACCACCTCGTTTATTGGATTCACCATTCTAACAACGATCCCCGGTCTTTAGTCTTTTGTTCCACAAATACCCGCTTCATATAACATTAATCTATTAGAACGATGAACACAAACAACAATTACTGTTAAGAATTATCTATCAAGCCAACTACAAAGTCTTCGTTCCAAACTTGTCTCTCTTACACATCATGGCTCAACACACATTATCTCGACAAGCAGTCAATCATCAACAGCCCAATAGTAGACTCTGTACGTTCATCTTCTAAGGAAATCTTTATGTGAACTAATTTACCGGAATCGCCCACATTAAGAATAATTTATCAGCCTTCCAAGGCTAAAAAAAGGCTATGGATATCCCTCTTGGATAGCTGCCTACATAAGAATTTGCATACTAATCACCTTTCCATTATCAAAGTTGATGTATCAGACAATAATAAAGAATAATCTGATATGAAGACTTTAAACCATAGGTCAAGCCGACCAGCCCACTAATTTATCGAATGCACCATTTTTGCATTGGTTTCCAATCTTTATTACTCAAATGACTACCACATACAGCGGCATGCTATTTACACCATCATGCCTAGAAATCGCTATACTTGTGGATTATTTCTTAGCCCATGTACTTAAAACTTTAAAATGACCCCCACCTGCTATTCAAAGTCATATTTCCATAAGATACGATCAAAACATGTGACTGCCACCTACAGCCCAATAACGTTCTCTACATCATATACATGCAACCATTAAAACTAACCTGATAAAGTATAATCTTATGTGAGACTTAAGCAACACAGGCAGCCTCATCATTTAGTATCATTTACCGTTACTATCAGCCCAGGTATCATAAGATGTTAGTTATTGATCCCCTTATCAAAGTCATTATTCCGTATGACAAGATCCAAACTTGTTTCACTTAAACATCATATCTAACACAAAATATTCCAACAAGCTATCAATCATCAACAGAATAATATTACACTAGGCATATTCCTCTTCTAACGAAACCTTTATGTTTATTAACTTACTAGAAACACCCCCATTTCGAATAAAGTACCCTCCTTCAATGGCCAATAAACGTCATGTAAATCTTCCTAACATAAGACGTTCCATACGAACCACCCTTCTATTATTGAAGTTGATGTATCATATAACTACATAAAAATGTCTGGTATCAAGACTTTGACCACAGGCTCAATTCCCTAATATATCGGTGCACCACTATTGTAGCGATATACCATCTTTGTTCCTACAATTATGACATCACAGCATACTATTATAATCCATTCACATCATAATGACATGCAACCAGTGTAGTGCAGAATTGTTTCTTAGTCCAAGTAACTTGAAACAATTAAAAGACTTCTAACCTGCTCATCAAACTCATATTACAATACGATATGATCCAAACATGTGACAGCTATCCATAGCCATATGTTCTCTATATCATTGGATATCAGACTACAGAATAGATCTTAAATTAGTCAGGCCCTTCTATAATTAATCTAACGGTTGTTCCTCAAATTCCAATCATTGTTCCTCAAATGTCTTATTTCAATGGCAATTTACCAGCAACATGGTTGGTCCCTTTCAATCAGTACATTTACGGATTCTCACCTTAGCCGAAGTAACAAACTTTCTTAAAAGGCTTCTAACCTGCTCATCGAAGCCATACTTCAATACCATACCATCCAAACATATTTCTCGTATAGATCATTGCTTATAAGTTTACCTCAACATGCACCATATTCAAAAGACTAAAATAGACTGAATAATCGTCCAAAGGAAATCTTCATATTTTCTTTTTTATAAGGAACAGCCAAATTTCAAAACAAGTATCCACCATCCATAGCTGAATAATGTTTTGTATTTCTTCTTGTATATGAACCTAATTTCTTGTTTCTTGTTGGGTATCAGCCTACATAACAAATCTCATACGAGTCACACCCTTCTATCTTAAACTCAATGTATCATAGCCAATCAGAAATTACCTTGTTTGAATACTTTAAAACCACTCTCTTAACCACCTCGTTTATTGGATTCACCATTCTAACAACGATCCCCGGTCTTTAGTCTTTTGTTCCTCAAATACCCGCATCATATAACATTAATATATCAGAACGATGAACACAAACAACAATTACAGTTAAGAATTATCTATCAAGCCAACTTCAAAGTCTTCGTTCCAAACTTGTCTCTCTTACACATCATGGCTTAACACACATTATCTCGACAAGCAATCAATCATCAACAGCCCAATATTAGACTCTGTACGTTCATCTTCTAAAGAAATCTTTATGTGAACTAATTTACCAGAATCGCCCACATTTAGAATAATTTATCAGCCTTTCAAGGCTAAAAAAAAGGCTATGGATATCCCTCTTGGATAGCTGCCTACATAAGAATTTGCATACTAATCACCTTTCCATTATCAAAGTTGATGTATCAGACAATAATAAAGAATAATCTGATATGAAGACTTTAAACCATAGGTCACCCACTAATTTATCGAATGCACCATTTTTGCATTGATTTCCAATCTTTATTCCTCAAATGACTACCACATACAGCAGCATGCTATTTACACCATCATGCCTAGAAATCGCTATACTTATGGATTATTTCTTAGCACAAGTACTTAAAACTTTAAAATGACCCCCACCTGCTATTCAAACTCATATTTACATAACATACGATCAAAACATGTGACTGCCACCTACAGCCCAATAACGTTCTCTACATCATATACATGCAACCATTAAAACTAACCTGATAAAGAATAATCTTATGTAAAGACTTAAGCAACACAGGCAGCCTCGTCATTTAGTATCATTTACCGTTACTATCAGCCAAGGTATCATAAGATGTTAATTAGGCTTCTGATCCCCTTATCAAAGTCATTATTCCATATGACATGATCCAAACTTGTTTCTCTTAAACATCATATCTAACACAAAATATTCCAACAAGCTATCAAACATCAACAGAATAATATTATACTAGGCATATTCCTCTTCTATCGAAACCTTTATGTTTATTAACTTATAAGAAACACCCACATTTCGAAACAGTACCCTCCTTTAATGGCCAATAAATGCCCTGTAAATCAACCACCCTTCTATTATTGAAGTTGATGTATCATATAACTACACAAAAATGACTGGTATCAAGACTTTAACCACAGGCTCACATCCCTAGTATATCGGTGCACCACTAATGTAGCGATATCCAATCTTTGTTCCCAAAATTATGACATCACAGCACACTATAATAATCCATTCACGTCATAATGACTTGCAATCAGTGTAGTAAAGAATTGTTTCTTAGCCCAAGTAACTTGAAACAATTAAAAGACTTCTAACCTGCTCATCAAACTCATATTTCAATACGATATGATCGAAACATGTGACAGCTATCCATAGCCAAATGTTTTCAATATCATTGGATATCTGACTACAGAATAAATCTTAAATTAGTCAGGCCCTTCTATAATTAATCTAACGGTTGTTCCTCAAATTCCAATCATTGTTCCTCAAATGTCTTATTTCAATGGCAATTTTCCAGCAACATGGTCCCTTTCAATCAGTACATTTACGGATTCTCGCCTTAGTCGAAGTAACAAACTTTCTTAAAAGGCTTCTAACCTGCTCATCGAAGCCATACTTCAATACCATACCATCCAAACATATTTCTCGTATAGATCATTGCTTATAAGTTTACCTCAACATTCACCATATTCAAAAGACTAAAATATATTGAATAATCGTCCAAAGGAAATCTTCATATTTTCTTTATTATAAGGAACAACCAAATTTCAAAACAAGTATCCACCATCCATAGCTGAATAATGTTTTGTATTTCTTCTTGTATATGAACCTAATTTCTTGTTTCTTGTTGGGTATCAGCCTACATAACAAATCTCATACGAGTCACACCCTTCTATCTTAAACTCGATGTATCATAGCCAATCAGAAATTACCTTGTTTGAATACTTTAAAACCACTCTCTCAACCACCTCGTTTATTGGATTCACCATTCTAACAACGATCCCCGGTCTTTAGTCTTTTGTTCCTCAAATACCCGCTTCATATAACATTAATCTATTAGAACGATGAACACAAACAACAATTACTGTTAAGAATTATCTATCAAACCAACTACAAAGTCTTCGTTCCAAACTTGTCTCTCTTACACATCATGGCTCAACACACATTATCTCGACAAGCAGTCAATCATCAACAGCCCAATAGTAGACTCTGTACGTTCATCTTCTAAGGAAATCTTTATGTGAACTAATTTACCGGAATCGCCAACATTTAGAATAATTTATCAGCCTTCTAAGGCTAAAAAAAGGCTATGGATATCCCTCTTGGATAGCTGCCTACATAAGAATTTGCATACTAATCACCTTTCCATTATCAAAGTTGATGTATCGGACAATAATAAAGAATAATCTGATATGAAGACTTTAAACCATAGGTCAAGCCGACCAGCCCACTAATTTATCGAA
>JAANYP010006814.1:265000-641555 GCA_020465985.1 Centrapalus pauciflorus | reverse complement strand
GATAATATTAATCTAAAAGAGTTTAATTAATATTGAAGATAAAGATAAGTATAATTTTTTAAAGGTTGTTTAAATTATTATTTATCTTTGGAATTGAATTGATAAAGTTAGTTATTAATTTAGTTTGACAATATTAAATAAAGGAAGTTATTTTTTATTGAGAAAAATTAATAAATGGGTTTATTAATTGTCGAGTTATAAAGTCAACTTATCGTTTTAAAAAAATTGTTTTGTCGAAACCGTAAGTTGTCATTACAATGACATTAATTAATAAAGCTAGTTATTAATTAATTATTTAAATCACTGTTTAAAGTTGTTTAAATCTGTGATTGATATGCATAGCCGAGCCAGTTAGCCCTTTGTGTTGTGTTTTTATTTTATTCGGTATTGGGAGGCCTGCGTGCCAATTATTATCCCTTTTTGAATGTAATTTTAAATTAAATTTTAGTTTTGTAATTTTAAATTTATTCGAAGACCGAAGATATCATGATGGATGACGCGAGAAGCAAACAGGAATCTTGAAGCTAGTGGGAGCTTAGAAGATTTTATTTGTTTCTTATTGTAATTGTAATTCGTCCCTTAGGGTTGACCTTTGATTCTCGAGTGCTCTTGAGAATCAAATTAGTTCTGGCAAGGCTATTGCATTTTGTTTGTTGTTTATTATCGAACTGCGTGGTTGGCCGATATACATGCATGGATAAACAACAAAATTAATAATTTGATTATTAAATAATTTCAAATGTTTTTGAAATAAAAACTGGTCATTTATAAAAGTTTAAAACACTTTTAAAATCCCTTCAAAATATGACACGCCATACCGTCCATATAGTGGCACTCACGCTAACCGGTCGTCACAAGTAGGTTCAGCCTTCGTTGGGTGCTTGTGCCGCAAACTTGGAAGGTGTGAGGTAAGCACTGCGGATCCTAAGTAAGACTTGGGCCAGTGTCTTGCAGTTGTTATATGGTGTGTGTCATTGGTGGTTCCTCAGTAAGACTGTTGCCCAAGGTATGGATGAGACTAATCATGCCCTTACAAGGAGTCTCATAGGATACTGGAAGTTATAAAGGTTGTTTATAATCGATAATAGTTATCTACTCAAGTAACTTATATGTGTAGGTTCAGCCTCCGTTGGGTGCACATATAAGCAAAAGGGGTTCTAGTAGGTTCAATAAATTTTTTTTGGGGATTATATTTATTGAGCATTATTTTTGAAACAAATACTAAAAGTTGTTTTTTTCCCTTCTTTTTATTCTAAATCTGTAGCAAAAGTGAAAGCAAAAAGAGAATCTTTCCGAGCGCTCATTTCTGATGAATTACTGACTGGACCAAACTTCGTAGAATGGTTTTATCACATTAGAATTGTTCTAGATGCTGATGAACAGCTATACATCGTTGACTCTCCCCCTCCTACTGAGCCTGCATTAAGTGCATCTCAAGCAGAGAAAGATGCTTATAGGAAGTATCTAAAGGATGAATCTGATGTAATGAGTCTCGTGGTCATCTCAGCCTTACCTGAATTGTCAGAAAGGTTTAGAGATAATTGTGCCTATGAAGCTATGATAAAGCTGGAACAATTCTGCAAATGCTCTATGCCCTATTATTGCAAGCAAGAGTTGATGTCATGTAAGATGTTAGATGGTCAGACAGTTAACGAACACATGTTCAAGATTAAAAGAATCATCAGTAAATTGAAGCTTGCTAATGGAATCGTTGATCCATATGAGATTAAACTCATAGTTCTTGACACACTAACTGACTTTTACAAGGGTGTTGTAAATGAGAGTGTACAAGACAATACTGTCAACATTGACGAGATGCATGAGATGCTCAAGGCAACTGAAGACAGTCTGGTCGGAGACTTCCTAAAAGTCGGAGAAGATAACTGGATTAACGAGCTCGGGGATTATGATTGTCCATACTGCGGATGTTTTGATCCGTGTGACTGTGAATTGAAAGTGGACGAAATGGAAATCGATTTAGTCGATGAACCAGGTATCTATATGATAGATTGTTTACATACTTCCTATAACTCCTGGGTATTGGATACTGGATGTGGTAATCATATTTGTAACCACTTACAGGGGTTTCGAAGGAGTAAAGTGCTTGGAAAGGATGTCATTAACTTGCGGGTCGGTGACGGATCAAGTGTTGGTGCCGAAGCTGTGGGAACCTACGAGTTATTGTTACCTTCTGGATTAGTCTTAGTACTAGATAATTGTTATTATGTACCAAAACTAATTAAGAACATTATTTCATATGATTCTTTAATAGATCAGGGATTTAATTATTCTCATAATAAAAGAGTGATTTGTGCTTATCGTAAAGGAGTATTTTATTTTGAAGCTAAATCACTAAATGGTCTATACATGTTGAATCTATTGAATCCAAGCAATGAAGCAATCTATAATGTAAGTAAAAAGTCCAAATCTGAATTGAACAAAACTTACATGTGGCACTATCGTCTTGGTCACGTAAACAAGAAAAGGATTGCAGAACTTCATAAGAGTGGAATTATTGATTCTTTCGATGAAGATTCTTATCAAACCTGTGAATCTTGTTTATATGGTAAAATGACCAAGAAACCTTTCATTAAGGGAAATGAAAGGGCACATGACCTACTAGGGATCATACATAGTGATGTATGTGGACCTTTTAGTCATGAAGCCAGAGGTGGATACCGGTACTTCATTACTTTCACAGATGACTTTAGTCGTTATGGCTATGTGTATCTGATGAGACGTAAGTATGAGACATTTGAAAAGTTCAAAGAATTTCAGAATGAAGTACAAAATCAACTTGGCAAAACAATAAAAATACTTCGATCAGATCGAGGTAGAGAGTATTTAAGCCAAGAGTTTGACGATCATCTAAAGAATTGTGGAATCATTTCACAACTCACTCCTCCATACACTCCTCAATGGAATGGTGTATCTGAGAGAAGAAATCGAACACTATTAGATATGGTGAGATCGATGATGCATCGTACAAACCTGCCACTTTCATTCTGGGGTCACGCTCTTGAGACAGCAGCGTTTACTCTGAACAGGGTACCGACCAAAGCGGTGGAAAAGACACCGTATGAGATATGGTATGGGAAGAGTCCCATAGTTTCTTTCATGAAGATCTGGGGATGTGAAGTGTTTGTCAAAAGATTTATATCAGACAAACTAAACCCTAAATCTGACAAGTGCATATTTGTGGGATACCCTAAGGAAACTAGGGGATACTATGTCTACAATCCATCCGAAAACAAAGTGTTTGTTGTTCGACATGGATTTTTCCTTGAAAGGGAGTTTCTAGAAAAGGAAAATTGTAGAGATGACATAATTCTTCAAGAAGTTGAAGAAACACAAATAAGCGACTCCGTGGTCGAACCCATACCTCAACGAGAAATCGTTCAGGAAGATATAGACACACCGACACTTCGTAGGTCTGATGGAGAACGCCATGAACCAGAAAGATATGGATTTTTGCTGGTTGATGGAGTAGGGGAAACACCAGAACCCTCAAACTATCAGGAAGCTGTGGCTGAATCAGATTCAGACAAGTGGCTTGAAGCTATGAAGTCAGAGATACAATCCATGTACGACAACCAAGTCTGGGACTTAGTTGACAAACCTAAAAGCACCGAGCCAGTCGGGTGCAAGTGGATCTTCAAAAAGAAGATGGACATGGATGGTAATGTACAAACCTATAAAGCTAGGCTAGTAGCAAAAGGATATTCACAGTCAAAGGGGATTGACTATAATGAAACCTTTGCACCTGTAGCCAAGTTTAAATCAATTAGGATCATGTTAGCCATAGCTGCATATTATGACTATGAGATATGGCAAATGGATGTCAAAACCGCTTTCCTCAATGGTGCCTTGTCAGAAGAGGTCTATATGGAACAACCTGATGGTTTTGTTGATCCAAAGAATCCTGAAAAGGTTTGTAAGCTGCTTAAATCAATATATGGTTTAAAGCAAGCATCTCGCAGCTGGAATTTGACTTTTGACAAAAAGATTAAAGAGTTTGACTTTATCAAAAGTGAATTTGAGCCCTGTGTCTACACAAAGTTCAGAGAAGATAAAGTAACCTTCTTGGTCCTGTATGTAGATGACATACTACTGATTGGAAACAACACCGAGATGTTGAATGAAACCAAGGGTTGGTTAAATAAGTGTTTCCAAATGAAGGATCTTGGAGAAGCCGTTTATATTCTAGGAATAAAGATCTACAGAGATAGATCGAGACGGCTTATTGGGCTTAGCCAAAGCATATACATTGACAGAGTCTTGAGAAGATTCTCAATGGAAGAAGCCAAGAAAGGGTTTGTTCCAATGTCAGGTGGCACAGTTCTATCTAGATCACAGTGTCCCACTGTGAAGAAAGATATAGAACGGATGAATAAGATACCATACAGTTCAGCTGTTGGATCTATCATGTATGCCATGCTTTGCACTAGACCTGATGTTGCTTACGCTATAAGTGTCACAAGTAGATATCAAAAGAATCCAGGTGACAATCACTGGATGGCTCTCAAAAACATTCTTAGGTACTTAAGAAGAACCAAAGAAGTGTTTTTGGTCTTTGGAAATGTGGATAGCGAACTCCGTGTAAAGGGTTACACTGATGCAAGCTTCCAGACAGACAGAGACGATTCCAAGTCACAGTCAGGCTATGTATTCACTTTGAACGGCGGTGCAGTGAGCTGGGAAAGCAAGAAACAAGACACTATTGCTGACTCGACTACAGAAGCAGAATATATTGCAGCATCAGATGCAGCAAAGGAAGCAGTTTGGTTAAAGAACTTCATTACAGACTTAAGAGTTGTGACCAGTATATCTGAGCCTGTAGAAGTACACTGTGACAACTCTGGAGCCATTGCGCAAGCTAAGGAACCAAGAGCACATCACAGGACCAGACACATTCTCCGAAAGTATCATGTGGTCCGTGAGATCAGTGGGAGAGATGATATCAGGATTATGAAAATTCCAACTGATGATAATGTGGCTGATCCACTAACCAAACCACTTTCCCAGATCAAGCACGAACGTCATAGTAGATCTATGGGATTAAAATCATTAGATTAGTGGTTTGTATTAGTATTTGATTCAAATTAAAGAACAGTAGCATTAAATATGTGATTTTATGAGATATATTATGGGAGATGATTTGATCGCATAAATTATTTAATGTTGTTCTACTTTGCATGATTTAGTAATCCATGAATGATTTGGAATCATTCTAAAAATCCATAACTACTTATTGTCGTGGGAACCACAATAAGGTTTTAACGTTATCGTGGAACATTGGTGATGTCGATGGGAGATTGACATGTCAAAGCAGTTGAGACCAAATATCCACGAGTAATTGTTGCGAACAATTATTGGAAGACCCGCATTGAGATCACTTCATGGAGCTTAGTCATGAGTCATCTCAATTAGGATTGTCCTCACTACCTGAGATACTTGAGATACCCGGTATACTTAATGCTGTCGCCTAGGCCTAACCTAACGCTGGTCGTAACTGATCAGTCATAACGGTTCGAGGTCAGTTTCAGTGGGAGGTATGACGCGGGGTGAAAGTAGTCAAAATGGGATTTGCACCTTTCTTTAAATAGAAAGAGATATTTCTGGGCCCCTCGGCGATTGAAACTGATATAAACGCGTGGCCACGCTCGGATTAGCTATGATGTGTTCAAGCTATGTCTGTTGAAGATCAGTTGAAATCAGAAGGTCGAGAAACAGAATCTAAGTGTGGCGAGACTGATTTTGCTCCATGCCCCATGCTTAATTGAAATGTCGCGTTGCAAAAGGACTAAGCCTTGTATTCTCCTTAAGGCGTTCGTTTTGTGAGAATATCGCTCGGAATATAAGAGCGCTTATGATCTGGTTACCCCAAGTGTCTGGCTAGGGACCTCCTTGGGCCAATGAATATAAATTGTTGTCTTGCACAAGTGGGAGACTGAAAGTTTTTGTGTGCTCAACATCAATTAAATTCATATCCAGTGTCATAGGTCACTATAGGGTCACACATTCGTGCACCACCGAACCATTTAGTGCTTAATGGATGATTAAGTAGATCGAAAGTCGAGGGACCTATTAGTAATATTTGATATTATGAAAGGATATATTTTTAGGATAATTATAAATGTTATTAGATAATATTTATAATTTTTCCTTTATAGATAAATGCTAATAAACTAATAGATAATTATTAGAATTATTTATTTAGTTAATATGAGGAATTATCCATAACATAAGGGCTTATAAATAGGGTTTAAGGGTTAAACCCTAGGGAGGTGTTTTTTTTGGGAAGAAAAGAAACGGCCCCCCTCTCTAGCTCTCTCTCAGCCGAACATAGCAACCCTCACGGGGTTCGTTTCTCGATCGTATCATTGCGATATCTAGAGTCGCGGTTCAACGGTGAAGCGTGTGTGGATCACCTAAAGCTTTTCCGTGTGATTGTCTCATTGCAATGGCGCAATCTGGTACGATTACTAAACTCTCTATGTTTGATTATGTTTTATGTTGATACGAGACGGTCCGGGACGGTTTAAACGGTTTTATTTCCGTTGCGCTAAAAGTTTGTGTAAAATATGTTTAAACCCTACAATACCAAATACGAATTAATGATAAAATTCAGGGCCGGCCCATTAGGGTGTGCAACATGGGCTACTGCCCAGGGCCCAACAGCCAAAGGGGCCCAAAAAATTTTTCCTCTAATACCTAGACTAATACTAGTAGTTTAATTATTTTGCTAGTTGTTTGATTGTGATATTTACGTACATATTTACATGGTTGTTTTCCTTAATCTTTAAATGTTATATATACATACATGTTTGGAGAACCCTTTATAAATTTTTGCCCTGGGCCCCAAAAACAATGGGAACGACCCTGATAAAATTGATTCATCAAGCTACACATGACATACATATATATATATATATATATATATATATATATATATATAGATATATATATATATATATATATATATATATATATATATATATATATATATATATATATATATATATATATATATATATATATATATATATATATATATATATATAGGTGAGTTCAATGGAAAACCTCTATGCATCGAAGAACCTTGGAAACCACAATGCATCGCTAGAAAACCGTAATGCATCACGTAGAAATCGATACATCGCGCGGGAATTTGATGCATCACGTGGAAATAATGAGGCATCACGTGGGAATTGTGATGCATTTGTGGTGGTGCATTGAGGTTTTTCAAGATTCTTCGATACATAGTAGTTCTCCATTGAACCCATATATACATATATATATACATATATATATATATATATATATATATATATATATATATATATATATATATATATATATATATATATATATATATATATAGATTTGGGTTCAAATGAGTACCACTAGTTTTGCGGAGTACCGGAGGTACCTCGCTTAAAATCATTTTTTTTGAAATTTTTTTTCATAATCAAGTTTAAATTAATAATACAAGACTACTTGCAAAAAATCACACCTAAACACACACTAGAACTATGTGAAACGTGTGTGTTCACATGAAGTGTACTGTTGTGAACGTGCATTCACAACTAAGCATGTTCACATGAATTTTTTCACGTTCACATGACTTTTAAGATGATAGAAAGTGTAAATGTATATAATTTTTTACGAATAGCCTTATATTATTTGTATCTAAATGAATATGAAAAAAAAATTCAAAAAAAAAACTTTTTTCGGAGCAAGTTCACATCTGAAACCCGTGTGTTCACAGGTACTCACGGTACTCTGCATTTTTTAGGTACTCACACGAACCATATTCTATATATATATATATATATATATATATATATATATATATATATATATATATATATATATATATATATATATATATATATATATATATATATATATATATATATATATATATATATATATATATGTATGGGGTTTTGAATTTTGCCCAGCCTTATTTTTAATCCTCCGATGTTCCCTTCCTGCATGCATGGCCGGCCAATTGAACTATTGAAATGCTGTGCATGCATATCAAATATTACAAGTTATAATGTAAAAATTGCAATTAAGGACCCCACTTTTGACAAATTCATACATATATCCTATCACGTAAACGTGTTTTCTAATAACTCCAACTAATTTGATTTTTCATGACAATTAGTCCACATTATTAGGTTAGCTGCTCTGCCCCAACATATATATCCGGCCCTATGAACCTTGACCTTTTATATATATATATATATATATATATATATATATATATATATATATATATATATATATATATATATATATATATATATATATATATATATTTATATATAAATAGCTACGTACACTTTGCTCTTGCAACTCACTCACAACTCATTCGAATCACTTTTAGTTCCTAGCTTTGGTTACAAAAATGGCTTCTTCTTCTTCTTTTATAACCATTTCATTTGCATTGATTGCTTGTATCTTGTGCTTGTTAAGCAATACTTCTTCTGCCCAACTCTCGCCCAACTTCTACTCGAAAAGTTGCCCGAAGGTTTTTGATGTTGTAGGCTCAGTGGTTCGGTCTGCTGTGGCTAAGGAGAAGCGTATGGGCGCATCTCTCCTTCGCCTCCATTTCCATGATTGCTTTGTCAATGTAGGATTACCATTTTTTACTCTGTAGTTGATCGGTTAGAGGTGGAATTTGTATGAAAGTTGTAAATGTTTTTATTTGCAGGGGTGTGACGGTTCAATCTTGCTAGATGACACACCGACATTCACTGGGGAGAAAACTGCTGGGCCGAATAACAATTCGGTTAGGGGTTTTAATGTGATTGATGATGTGAAATCGAATGTTGAAAAAGTCTGTCCTGGTGTTGTTTCATGTGCAGATATATTAGCGATTTCTGCTCTTGAATCTGTTCTTGCTGTAAGTATTATTATCGTAATGAAGCACTGTTGAGTCTGAAAGGTGTCACTAAACAATTAAATCAGTCGAAGGAAACATATTTTGTATTTTGATACGTAAATCGTCAAACCAAGTCTACTAATTTGATGGATATTCTTGAATCCTACTAAACTATCAAACTTAACGGACGAAAATTATAAACTTTTAGCAACACTTTTCATTTCTGTTACTATTTGCATGTGGCCATCTTTGACTTTGTAGTAAGTTGATAACTAATTATTGGTATATATATGTTTTTTTGGGCAGTTAGGTGGACCCCATTGGCAAGTCAAATTAGGAAGGAGAGACTCCAAATCCGCCAGTCTCGCTGCCGCCAACAGCGGCGTCATTCCGCCACCACAATCCACCCTGACCAACCTCATCAACCGCTTCCAAGCGGTGGGTCTTTCTGCCAAAGACATGGTGGCGCTCTCCGGTGCACATACAATCGGACAAGCACGATGTACAACTTTCAGAGCACGTATTTACAACGATACCAACATTGACTCTAAATTCGCCAAATTACGCCAATCAAACTGTCCATCTCAGACCGGCTCCGGCGACAACAACCTTGCACCACTTGACGTAAAGACGCCGACTCATTTCGATAACATTTACTACAAGAATCTGATTGACAAAAAGGGTTTGCTCCGGTCAGACCAGCAGCTTTATAACGGTGGCTCCACCGATTCGTTGGTGGAGAAGTACAGCAAAACCCCCGGAAGTTTCGAAGCTGATTTTGCTGCGGCCATGATCAAGATGGGTGATATTCGTCCGCTCACTGGCTCCAACGGCGAGATCAGGAAGAACTGCCGGAAAGTTAATTCGTAAAATGGTTGGAAAAGCTTTTGCTTTCTGTTTCTGTTTCTGTTTTTGATGTGTTAATTTTATGATGATTATTTGACTTCTTGGTGTGATGGGTCCACTTTTTTTCACTTTAAATGTTAAAGCTCGGTCAAGTGTAATATCTTTCATGCAATAAAATTTTTGGTTAAATTTCTCGTTAATGTTGTAGAATAAAAATGTATATTTGAATTTATCTTGTTGAAATTAACGTCGTTTTTTATGGGTTAATTTTGTCAAAAGATATATTGTCACTATTTTTAATTTGGGTAACATACTAATTTTTTTCTATTGGAGGTAACAAACTTTCCAAATCAAGTCAATCAAGGTAACCGCATCCGATTGAGAGGTAAAAATTACCGACATGACAATTTTTGTATCCATTCATCAGTTTTTTTAATTTCTAATATAGCTTAAATATTTTTAAATTTGGTCAAAATAACAATGAGTTATCAAAATATATTTTTAAATTGCACAAAATAATGTACATCATATACAAATAAACTGTCATTTCTGTAAAAAAAATGCTAACCGGATAAAGAAATTGTCACGTCAGTACTTTTTACCTTTCAATCCGATATGGTTACCTTGATTGACTTGATTTGGAAAATATGTTACCTTAATTAGAAAAAAATTAGTATGTTATCCAAATTAAAAAAACTGTGAAATTATGTTATCTTTTAACACAGCCCCTTTTTTTTAATTGATGTTCTATCAATATTGTACGTTAAAAATGGTGTCACTGGATTATCTTTATATTGTGTTGTTTTTAAAAGTACATATGGATATCAACACAAATTTTACGTCGAGCTCCCAAGGGCCCAGTCCAATCCCCAATACTTCCCCATGGCCCATACAACAGACTAAATTAATAATATACTCAAATAGTGAGCAGGATTCGGTTTAATTAGTCCATAGTTAATTTTTTTTAGAGATAATTACAAAAATAGTCAAAAAAAATTCCTCTTTTAAGTTTTACCAAAAAAAAGTCACATTACCAAAATAGCAATGTTTTCGTTACCACATTTACGTGACGACCAATATCTTTTATTATTTTTAATGAATTTCGCTACGAAATGTGAATTATCACGTAAAGTAACCTTACTTTACGTTTACCAAATCTCATTGTGCTCATTTCCAAAATATATGCAATGATTACTTTTTGTAACGTAAAATGAGATTACTTTACGTGATAATTAATCATTTGTAACGAAATGTATTAAACTAATAATAATAAGTACAAGTAACGTAAATATTGGTCGTCACGTAAATATGGTAACGGAAATGTTGGGTATTTGGTAATGTGACTTTTTTGGGTAAAACTTGATAAATGAGCTGTTTTTTTTTTGGCTATTTTTATAATTATTTTGTTCGGTTAATTCTATCGCCTTTGCGAAAAGAATTTTTGTTTTCTAGGCAGCGGTTTCATGTAAATATAACAAAGATGAAATCCTAATCTTCAATGCTAGGGACACTAGTTATCTTTACCGAATAGAGTCCACTCACAAATGTTAATATAAAAATCTAATATGTTTTTCATAATCGATCTAGATCAATATATAAAGAGAAAACAATTCATCTTAATTGGGTTACAAAATATATTTAGAGGCTATGTCATGTATGTTAGGAATTTAATAGAAAATTAATTTGGTATAATGATCTAGGTTCAATATGTATAATTAGTTTTGTGAAGTATCAGAGGTACCAGTCTTAAAAACATTTTAATTTGTATATATTCTCTTTTGATTTTGGATTGACATGAGCTTACATGATGGGTTATTCTTACAATTAAAGTTAAATAATACAAAATCAAAGAATAATCAATAATTATTGTTAATGCATATTTTTAGAGGGTTTAAACGTATCACACTTAAAGACAAAGCTTAAAATGACATGAGCATGAAAGTTGAAGGGTTTAATAATGTTTTTTTTAACTAAATCAAAAGGACGGCAAATGAAAGTTTCTTAAAAGCTAAAAAGCGGGAAACAAATTTTTTTTTTTGAACGGCATTTGATTTACATGGTTTCAATGTTGTTGGATATCTATGGGTGCGTTTAGCTCCCGAAAATTTTCAAAATTTTCATCTCACTTTTTAACAAAAATGAAAACTTGTTTACTTAATAACAATTTCATAAAATTTTCATTTCACTTTTTAAAATACCACTTTTCATATTCTCTCTCTTACTTTTCTACTACCTATCCTATTTCTTTATAATACTCTCTTTCTCTCTCTTACTTTTCCATCATCTATCCTATTTTTTTTATTTTATAATCACCCATCTTATTTTACTTAAAAGTAAAACTTCATCATCTAAACAAGTTTTCACTTTTCATAGAAACCCTTGTTTTTTTCTAAAAACTATAACTTGAAAACTGAAATTGAAAAATGACTAGTTTTCGTTAACTAAACGCAAGCTATGCATTCTACATAGTGGTTGAATTTGCTAATTTGGATTTTAATTAGTTGAATGATGTTTCCGTGATTTGATTGTCAATGTTTGTTTATTGGAGTGTAAAGCCTGTAATTACTTGATTATTCTAATACATGTAGCAATAAATAATGTCGATTATGGTCAAATTCTTGATTATTATTAGGGAATATGTAACTTGGTTCAGATGAATCGAGCTTACAAGTTTGTCAACTACAATTGGTCGTTTCTCTGTTTTTAATGATATCGAAAACTTCACGTTTTAAAAGCTTGGTTAGGCTTGAATGTTTGGTAAGAGAAACAATCAAAGTACTTGTTTTGTTTCTTGACGCATCAAGGAGAAACACACGTTGTTAGATCCAATTAACAATGATAACCAATTTATTCTTGAATGTTCTAGTAATGTTAGCGTCAAGACCCGGATTTATGATCAGATTATATCTTCAACTAGAACTTATCTTTCCACTATTTTTTATACTTTAATTGATCATTTAATATCATCCGTCATTTAAATTTTTGTTGCTTATATATTTAATTTAAAACCCCCAAGTCCAGTTTATTTTCTTTTATTGAATAAGTTATCCAAATGAATCTCTGTGGATTCGACCCTACTCGCTACTTTTTACAATTAACCGAAGTGGAATTATATTTGTTGGATTCGACATACATCAGACTACTTGAAAAAAAATCACGCACAACAAAAACACACATTGGAACTATGTGGAATGTCCACAGATACATGAGCAATAACATTTTTAACGTATGTTCACACTGTCCACATTCACATGAGTTTTAAGGAGTTATAAGTTTTGAACATCTGTAATTTTTTACAAATAGCCTTATATTACTAATACTAACATGAACATGAAAAAAAGGTTCGCATTGCATCTTCATCAAAATCTAGAAGCGTCTCGATAAGCATACTTCTTTTAGGTCAGGAAAATTTATGATTTATGAGAGATAACACAAATCATACGTTAATTGGTAGTAGTAAAGCAGCTCTAACATTTAAATTGACATGATGGGAAGTACATAGCGAAGAGGGTGAGTATGTGTGAAGATTGAAGAACAAGATACGAATATGGGTGACTTGAATGAATATTGAATGAGTGAGTCTATAGTCCTCTTAATAAGGTGTGGATAACCTTGGATGGAATGGGAATTAATCACTATAACAAATATTTTATTAGAATCATTTTTTGCACACTTCTATAAAGATGTATATAAAGGACAAACAAATATAGAAGACTATATTAATTTTCACATATGATCATAGAAAAGTTAATCATGTACAAACATAGAATTTGTCACACACTTAAAATGTGGAGCTAAATGTTTAACAATCACTTTCCCCGTGATTCCCTTACGTGGAGAGATAATGTGCTGTGAACACCACGAATTGATCTCTACACTTTAAAATGATCTATACAATTTTAAATGTAGACAAAGTTTATTTTATATGCATTTATAAGTATGAATATCTTTTTATATATTTATAAGTGTAATATTTATATTTATACGGACTATAAATGTAACCATTTTATACTTGTCTATGAGTACAAACAAATTACTAAATTTGCTTGAACTTTTTAGAAACACATATAATCCTGATCTAACATATATCGTTTATATATTTGTATGTTCAAGATAATATCAGTTAGGGTTTATAACGACTAAATCAAAAGTTTGAAGTGCCAAAAAGAGAAATTTATGTGGAGTTTAAAATATTAATAATGGATCTACTATCAATAAAAGAAGCCCAAGCCCACATTTATCTTGGGCTGGAAGGTTGCACAATTCTAAAGCTTTTATAGCAAGGTAAAATTTTATAACAAGGGTATTAAGTTATTAACTATCAGGGAAGAAAACTAAATGATGACTCAAAAAAAATTTATTTTTATTTTTGAACGACAAACTAACCTACTCCTACTTCTTTATTCCAAATGGGGACTTTAGACTTACTTTCACCATCTAAATTCAAACTTGACTCCGACGGGAGTCAGGATTTTTTTAATACTCTTATGGTTTTTTTTTTTTTTTTTTTTTTTTTTTTTTGCATATTTTTCTCTAAGGCCAAAGGGACTCGTTGCCATGGATGCCACCCAAATTTGCCGCCATGTCAGTTTTGTCATTCTTTGCCATTTTGATGCCATTCCGAGGGTGTGGTTGCCATTCATTTTCTTTTATTTTCATTTTAAACTTAAAATAAAAACATTGAAATAAAAAATAACATTAGATTAATAACATTAAAATTAAATATAACATTAAATATTAAAATATTCAAAAATAAAAACATTTAATATTTGCCAAATGCTTTTCAAAATCATTAACCGGATCAACGTTGAGATCAATGTTTTGAACACCTCAAATATCTTCAATGTTTTATTTTAATTTGAAATGATAGAAATGAAAAAATTTAGAAAATATTTTTGGTTATGTTAAGTTAGAAAATAAAAGAATATGTATGTATATATAAAGAGTAATGAAATATAAATAATTATATATATATATATATATATATATATATATATATATATATATATATATATAAATAAAAGAGAAGAGAGAGAGAGAGATGAAATGCTTGGAAGAGCTCGGCATCCAAATGCCGATGCCGAGGGGTTGATTGTCGTTGCCAAGGTGAAGGCGCGGTGTGCCATGGATCCCGAGCTCGGCACCGAGGGATGCCACCCCCCACTCCCTGTGGCCTAAGTATGTGTTAATGTTTACTGATTTACTGGTTAGGTATGTGGGAACACGTAGATAGTCAACTTAGTTTTTTTTTTCTTTTTTTTTGAAACTTAAACAAATTCAATTTATTTAACGAAGCCATGAGCCTTAACAAATTCATTGACTAATCTAACGTACTTGGTATCAGATAATAATCTCTAACTATTAATTTAACCATATTCAAAACCTAATCTATATATGAATGCATTTAGAAAATTAAATGTGCTTAAAAATTTGAATTCAACTATCTTAGGTTAACAAAACAAACATTATTAAAAAGTTGACAAACATTGAACCACAAAAATTATAAATAGGAATACGTGGATAAGAATGAGATCTAGTAAGCACCATTTATATTTTAAACACCGCGAGCACCTATCAAAATTTGACACGTCAACATCGTTCAAATTTTTTGCATGTTACATAATGACTTATGTTAATGATTTGAATCCAATGAAATTTTAATTATATTTGATCCGTTGAATGTAATGAACGCAATGATGCTTTGTGAAAGCATGAGAATGTAATGAAACTTATGTATATTAAAGCCAACGAATGTAATGAACTCATTTGAAAGCTTATTTCTATCGGTTTAAAAGTTATATATACAAAACAAATTGTATATACAAATTCTTATTTCAATTGGTGCTCACAGTGCTTGCTATGTAAATATGCTCATAGGATCCCATTCATATATGGATATATATTAATTAATGTAATAATCCATTTACAAATATAAACATTTTGGATAAATCTATATTCTATATCTATTAATAACACAAAACAATTCGTGACACGTGTTACTTTCTCAGCTCTCCTAATTTTTGTTTTTCCGCTCATTTTGCCTAATATAACTCTTTCAATTAATTTACATAATTGATTTTAAAGAAACTAATTGATTTTAAATAAACTAAAAGATTATTAATATAATTAATGAT
This sequence comes from Centrapalus pauciflorus, assembly GCA_020465985.1. Lineage (NCBI taxonomy): Eukaryota > Viridiplantae > Streptophyta > Magnoliopsida > Asterales > Asteraceae > Centrapalus > Centrapalus pauciflorus. The sequence continues at coordinate 625,679 of JAANYP010006814.1, read as the reverse complement.
TTAAATACTTCCTAATTTAACCTCTAATTTACCTAAAATGTTTTTTTTAAGAATTATATAAATGATTTATAAAACAAATTTTTTATTTTCAAACTTCAAATTAAATGTTACATGTTTTAATCCTAATCCTAATTTATAATTTATAAATAATAATAAGGGTTTATTATGAAAAAAACCAACATGTTTTCATATTTTTTGTGTTCTCGTCCCTCCATGTTATTTTTTTTACATAAAAGGTCCTCAAGTTAATTTTTTCTTTTTGGTTTAGTGAAATTTGGAAATTAAAACCTGGTTTTTCAGTTATTAAAAACCCGGTTCCCAAATTATAACGGGGGTCTAGTGTCAAAATTTCACTAAACCAAAAAGGAAAAATTAACTTGAGTTTTTATGGAAAAAAATAATATTGAGAGACGAAAACGCAAAAAACGAGAAACCATGTTGATTTTTTTAATAATAAACCCTAATAATAAATGAATAACTTTATTATTTCTCGTGATATCATGTGTCATCACTATCAATTTACACGTGACATATCATATTCTAGAATAACAAATAATATCTGAATCATATCTTTCTAAATTTACATCTAATATAATAATATATAAATCAATTCGAACCAAATATTCATATTTAAATCTTTGTAACTACAACATAATAGAAAGTTTAAAGATGAAAAAAAAACATATTATTATTCATATATATTTAGAATTCTAAAAAAATTATAGTTTATGTCAAATAATAATATAATTCTTATATTTTTATTATAAAATTAATATTTTTATGTTTTAGTTCTTATCTTGTTGTATGTATTTAATATAAACAACTATATATTAAAATATCTGCATAATACGCGGGTAATAAACTAGTATAGAAATAATCAAACAAGTAAATTCCAACGATTTAACAATTTTTTTAAGTCAAGTAATAAAAATTAACAGATTAACTAGTTAATATGCACTAACAATTTAATAAACCAGCAGACCTAACCGTTTATATGATTAAGTAAACTTTATTAAATTAAGTAACAGAGTTGTCAAAATAATAAATCAATAACAATTAATTAATTAATCAAGTAATAAACTAATAATTAGATGCAATTTATTACATATGTTTAAAAAGAAAATAAAATAAGTAAATATATAGCAATTACTATAGTAAGAAAATTACAAAACATAATATTTAAATTTGACTTATTTATACCTCAAACAGTCAATCTCATAATTAGTCTATGCCTCCTGCTGACTATTCTTTTGGCATATTACATGCCACAAAACGATTGAAGAAAATTTGATGTGTGTGGTTTGAAAATAATAGAAGGAATTATCAAAATAGAAATTGGAGAGGGTTTTGATTCTTTAGTATAAAGACAACATTGATTCTTGATTCACTGGAATGAATAATTGATTTCAATATAAATTATTAGGAGAATTTCATATATACCTTTTCAAATCTTTATAATATCATATATGCCCAACTTAAAATTTAATATAATATATATCATTCCTAAACTTCATAATATCGTATATACCCAATTTAAGTTATTAATATCACACATATCTCTCTTAAACATTATTAATATCGTATATACCCATATTTTAAATTTTCTTTACCAAAATGATAAAAATAAAGAAAAAATAAAAGGAAATAAGATTTTTGTATATAATATATTTTTCCATTTATAAAATTTTATTTACGTGTCATTTTTATTAGTTAAAAATACTTGTAAACTTAAACAGTTTCATTTTCTATGATTTTATAGTATCAAACATCCCTTTAATAAGTTGAGACTAGCATGAGGTCAACTTAATATAGTACAATTATGCTCAATGAGTTCTTTTAACCGAACCTAACCGTGATTCAGTAGCAAAAATAGCTTTAAATACCTAGTTATCACAATGATGTTCAATGAAACATGTCTCGCTCAAAAACTTAAATGACTAAAATTATATATTAGAATTCTGTTTAATAATATATATATATATATATATATATATATATATATATATATATATATATATATATATATATATATATATATATATATATATATATAGATTTGGGTTCAAATGAGTACCACTAGTTTTGCGGAGTACCGGAGGTACCTCGCTTAAAACCATTTTTTTTGAAATTTTTTTTCATAATCATGTTTAAATTAATAATACAAGACTACTTGCAAAAAATCACACATAAACACACATTAGAACTATGTGAAACGTGTGTGTTCACATGAATTGTACTGTTGTGAACGTGTGTTCACAACTAAGCATATTCACATGAATTTTTTCACGTTCACATGACTTTTAAGATGCTAGAATGTGTGAATGTATATAATTTTTTACGAATAACCTTATTTTATTTGTATCTAAATGAATATGAAAAAAAAATTCAAAAAAAAACTTTTTTTTCGGAGCAAGTTCACATCTGAAACCCGTGTGTTCACAGGTACTCACGGTACTCTGCATTTTTTAGGTACTCACACGAACCATATTCTATATATATATATATATATATATATATATATATATATATATATATATATATATATATATATATATATATATAGATGGGATCATTGCAGAACCTAAATTTAGTGTAGAACTGTAGAACCAATATCGTCCATAGATTAGAATAATCTAATGGTATTGATTAAAAGAGTTAAGTTTGGAATTAGTGAAAAAAAGATTGGTAATAGTGATAATTTAATTTTTGAAGGGATAAAAAAGGAAAAGATTGGAAATAGCAAAAAGATTGACATTAGCAAAATAAATATCATTTTTCTTTAAATTAAAATAACATTAATATTATTAATTTTTAAATCAAAAAAATTATACCATAAAAACGAGAATTTTATACTCTTTAAAACGAGACCGGTCATGATATATTTTTTTCGAAAAAATTTTACGTGTTTATTTTTCGTAAAAAAAAATTACCCAGACCACGATGCAATATATCATGGTGAGATAATGAGATCATTCGATATCGAATGAACACTTTGATATCGTATATTTAACGTCAATACAACACTGCATATACACTCATTATTAACAGAGCTAAAATAATAGTCACAATTAGTAGTCAAAGTAGGTGTATTTAACGAGAACGGTTATGATATATATTTTTTATTTTTCGTAAAAAATTTTTTACCCAGACCACGATGCAATATATCATGGTGAGATCATGAGATCATTCGATATCGAATGAACACTTTGATATCGTATATTAACGTCAATGCAACATTGCATATACGTTCATTACTAACAGAGCCAAAATAATAGTCACAATTAGTAGTCAAAGTTGGTGGATTTAACGAGAACGGTTATGATATATATTTTTTATTTTTCGTAAAAAAAATTTTACCCAGACCATGATGCAATATATCATGGTGAGATCATGAGATCATTCGATATCGAATGAACACTTTGATACCGTATATTTAACGTCGATGCAACACTGCATATACGTTCATTATTAACAGAGATAAATAATAGTCAAAATTTGTAGTCAAAGTTGGTGGATTTAACGAGAACGGTCATGAATATATTTTTTTGAAAAAAAATTTACGTGTTTATTTTTCGTAAATTTTTTTTACCCATACGACCATTCGATGTCGAATGAACACTTTGATATCGTATATTTAACGTCGATGCAACACTGCATGTCCATTATATATTAAAAGAGTAAAAAAAAAAGTCAAAGTGGACAGTCAAACTTGGTAGGCTGCTATTAATTCAATGTTAATTGTATAATTACCATCTTATCCCTAGTGTTATATTATAATCTAATGTTTTAGATTGGTTCTATGGTTCTGCACTAAATTAAGGTTCTGCAATGATCCCAACCCTATATATATATATATATATACAAAAAATATCAGTTTAATAATCTTGACAAATTTAAATTGAAATTTAAAGCTCAGCCCCTGAAATTTTCAAGCTCATTTTCGTACTCAAAATGACTTCAAACTTGAGTTACTCGATAAAAAGCTGGATTAGGATTTTATCATGGTCCATCTTAACTACTGTTTATTGAAATTGTATACTAATTTATTATAAAAGTTAAAATAAAATATAAAACTAAATTTTATTATGTAAAACAATGTATTTGCATCTTTGCTGACAAAATAATATATATGTATTAAGGGTAAGATCTGAATGTTATACAAACATATTATTTACATAAATGTCATTTTATTTAATTAAGGAAATAAAATAAGAAAAGTCAACTACGTGCTTAGGTGTTGGAACTCTCTTCTTACAGTTTTCACTAAAAATAATTTTAATATTTTTTAATTGATCTTGAGATTGAAGAAATAAAATTAATTGCATTTACACGCTTGCCGGCAATATGGTTGGTGCTGTAATAATAATGTATATATATAATTAGAAATAGAATACTTCTAAGAAAATTTAATATATGATCAATACGAGGGACGATTTACTAATAGTATCAAATTCAATTCTTGTAGACATATTTTTACATTAGTTTGATTTTTTAAAATTCAATAATGTTTTTTATTACAAGCAAGGTAACATACTTTAGATTACTTTTTTGGTTAGTAGTTAAATTTGCTTATAATGAAAAGTAACACAAGGTTTGTTTGACGTGTACGTATCTTGTGTGAGTTTAAGTTGTGATTTTTAAAAGTTTCAGCTACATTTTATCCATAAGTTGCATTTGGATGACTTTTCTTTTAAGAGCTAATTAAATCATAAGTTTTTAAAGCAAACCTAGCAAACCGGTCGTATTTCGGGTTGTTGTGTTTGTGTTAACAGTTTTCGTGTCAATATCGTGACGACCAAATATTGTTGACCCATATATTTTCATATCAGATTTAAGTTGTATCAACTTTTTTCATGTTAGGTTCATGTCAAACTATGAGTTTACCCATGTCAATTAATATAAATTTTGCCACCATAAACTCCAGCTTTAGGCACAACAATAAAATCTAACTAGTTTATGTCAAACATATTCATAATTTAAATTTGAAACACAACATAAAAACTAAAATCTGAATATATATAAAAAGTGTCACTAACAAACCAGGATCCATAATTCTTAACTTCTCTTTTTCACACACTTAATGAAGTTAAGTTGAAAATATTTGATCAGGAAATTAAATATTCCTAGAGTAATTATTGCTTTTAATAGATACATTAAATTCAGAAAATTCTCACTTCGACAAGTGTTGCCGAATCATAAATGTGTCATTAACATTTAATTCAATGATACTGTTTATTATACATATATCCTAATAAAACTTCATAAATATACAAATACGTATAAAAAGAATTTCATACATATCTTTATAAAACTTCGTAATTACACAAATTTTCTTACTATACATATATCCTTCTAAACTTTTAAAACTCTAATATATGTTCAATTATCTAATTTACTATTATCAAATCATTTAAAAATTCAAAACATTATCTTTTTAATTCTCTCATTAATTAATTTCATATTGAATTGTAATAACATAATCGTTTCAAAACCGAACGCATTCCTAGTTAAACCTTTCATAAAAAATATAAATAGAATGAATTCAAACACTTCATTTATTCTATTTAGATGATTTGGTCTTTTTACCTGGTATAGATAAAAACTTTCTTTATTCTTTACATACTACATTTATCATTTAATGTGATTTATTATATGTATATATGTAAACAGTTAATGAAGATAAGTTCGTGTCAAACGTGTAATTGTAGTCATACGATGAGTGTTGCATTAGACGTAAATGCCAGAGACCAATATTTTTTCGGCTTTAGAATCATCGAGTCTTTTTGTTTGGGTTTAAGATATATACTTTCAAGATTTAACTAATGAGATAATTTAAAAAATGTTTTGAACTTTTAAATAATTTAATAATAATTAGATATTTGGATATATATATGAGAGTTTTAAAAATTTAGAAAGATATATGTGTAATTAGTTACAAGGATATATGTGTATTTATGAAATTTTGCATGGAAGTGTATAAAATTCTCCCATTATTTTATTTAATTACGAGTGGTTTATTATAACTCAATTTAATATAATAGTACTTTAAGTAAATTATAGAAATGGTTTCTGTGGTTTGTTTAAAATTACAAAAGTGGTCCACTCAGCTTTCAAAGTTGTAGTGGTAGTCTAACAAACCACTTTTATTTGCAAAAACGGTCATTGCGTTTCTAAACTTTTTGAAAATGACGATTTTACCCTTTTCATAATTACAAGTTTGGTCCATCCACTACTCAATTTAATTCAGTTTTGGTCATTTTCCCAAAATTTTATTTTTGATTTTAAGTTTAAAAAATTAATTTAGTGAACTATGATTTGATTCATTATTAAATATATTATTATTATTATTTTATTAATTATGCCTATATATATTTTAAAATAAATTTATATTTATTTATTAAAAATTATTCCTATTTCTATACTTAATTTAGTTATTATATGTCTCTTTTATGTGTTCAATTTATTTTACTTTATATTTTATTGGTTAAACTATTTGTATATTTTTATCATTTATACTTTTTAATGTAACTATTGCATCATGTTAATTTCAATTTTTTTTTCTAATTCATTACATTAATAAATTTTAATTTAAATTTACTAATTTGATATTTTTGATTTAAAATATTTTGTTACGCTGATATGTTTCGATTTAAATTAATTATTTTGATTGAAATCTTTTGTTATGCAAGTATATTTGATTTAAATGTAGCATTTCATTCCTTTTTATTTACAAATTTGCTATGTTAATACTTAAGTGAAAATGAATAAAATATTTATGTGAAAATGAATAAAACGTACTAATGTAAAAAAAAGTTAAATCAAAACGATTAAAATACTAGATTTAAAACTAAACTAATGGTATAACAAAATATTTAAATTAAAGCAAATAAAATACTTAAATTAATCGTATCTGTTGTTTTTCTTGGATCTTTTATTACTTTATCCATTCTAAAATAAATATTCATAGGATAAAAACATATAATTCTAGGAATCTATGATGATTAAAACTTTTAATAAACAATTGGCAATTTTTACCATTAATTGTTAATTATTTTTTAAAACTAATTATTTTAGACCACATAATTAAAGACTTAATTGGTAGGATTATGTACAGATCGGTTCGGTTTGGTTAGTAGTGAAAATATGAACCGTGTTTCAGTTTCGATTACCCAATATTCGGTTATCTGTTAGAAGACGGTTACCCGTGGTTTGGCTCACGGTTACACGCTATATAGTTAAAATCAAATAAAATTTTAGAAATATACCCATTTTAAACGTAAATTCTCTATAAAAACAAAGTTGAAGTAAATTATTTTGTTATAAATCTCAAAAGTTTTGCTAAACGTATATAACAAAACAATTAAATAAAAAGTTCATTTGAAAATATAGTATTTCATGTTTTAGAACTACTAATTTAAATGATAATCAGGAATATTAATATATATATATATATATATATATATATATATATATATATATATATATATATATGTAACACCCTCAAACTAATCCACAATGCCACATAATTACCACGTCAGCAAAGATATAATATAATAATCTCTACACTATTCCCAAACGTACACGCGGAAAACCCGATAATTTAAAATATTATTTTACATAAGAAACAGTCACGGAAGTCTCTGAATATTACACAACCTATCCGAAGTATATAAACAGTCCACAAAATGTAACTACCTCTACGCGGGTAGCTAACTCCTCGATCACAGAATACGTAAACCTACTTTGGTGCAGCAGGCCTACTAGCAGTCCGGTCACCTGGGATACACACAACAACACACACAGGTCAGCTAAAGCTGGTGAGAATGCAAGGGTTAGCGTACGATCATAAAGCTCAGTAAATAATTAACTCAATAATAAAACGTTCAGCATTCTCTACTGAACCATTATATGAGATCCCACAAGGTAGCTCAACTCGCGTGGATAGGCCCACGTACCAGATCCCTAGACCGCACAAAGCAGTCATCAGGAACTCAAAAGGGAATTGGGAGCGACCCAACCCCTGCCCAGCCGTACGGTTTAGTATCTCAACAGCTCAAGTGTCCCAAATCTCATATATATAAAACACAGTTCTCAATAAAGCACAGTAATACATGCATGATAATATCTCAATAAAACTCGTAAGAAACTCATGATATCTCGTAAAAGCTCAGTAAAAGATCATGCAAGTATTAATAAATAATCGTACAAGTATCTCAAGAAAAACATGCAAACTCACCTGCTCAGCTAGCTACACTAAGTCTCGGTTCCCTGCCCTTTCCCTACCCTGTCAACACGAGACCCTGAAATCACAATAACACAATCTCAACATCACAAACTCAGCCCAACAACTCTATACACAATTCTCAACAAATCTCGAGACCCCAAGGACCCAAATACACGACTCACAGAACCCGAAAACCCGACCCGAACCCTCAGCCGCATCGCGGCCGAACTCAACCAATCGCGGCCGCACTGACTCTATCGCGGTCTCGGCCGCGCTGACCTCAAACTCGGCCGAGCTCACATCGCGGTCCGAGCTCGGGCTCAAACCGCCTGCGATCATCTCAAGAACATCGCGGCCCGCGATCAGGGGATCGCGGTCGCGCTCACGGACGAACAGTAGCAGTTATGCTCTGTTTCTGCACAGCCAGGGGATTTAATCCCCAAACTCGATTCTGCTCAATTTTAACCACGATTATATACTCGAATTTACCCAGAAGCATGATTAAACTCAATTCAACTGCTTTTCACAATTACTAACATCAAATCCCAAGAATTGGAGCTCAAAATTTACCTCAATATGTAACTAGGAAGTTGATGAAGGAATTGGAGGCTTGGATCACGAATTGGAGCTTCAATCTCTGAATAAGGCTGCTGGAGCTGGACATCACACACAACACACACTTGAGTTACTGATTTGATGATGAAGAATGAAGCAAGCATCCAAGAAGGTGAGGATTATATACGTTTTGGACTAAAACTCAGTCCGGTACCCAAAAATCCGATCCCGATACCCCAAAATACAATTTTATATCTCCGGGTCCCAAATTAAATAATTAATCCAATGAAATAATTCCACGCACCTATCTCAAAATCGGGATGTTACAATAACTATATATATACATATATATATATATATATATATATATATATATATATATATATATATAGACACACACACGTGTGTGTGTATGTATGTATCTATATGGATTATGGAGTGAGGGTCAATGGAGAACTAGGATACATCAGAGAACCTTGTAGAACCACAATGTATCACAAAAAATTACATAATGCATCATACGACAGAATTTTGCATCAGATCTAGGGGTGAGCATGAGACAATTTAGTTTGGTTTTTGAAATGGATGAACCGTTTGGTTTCGGGTTTGGATTATCGGTTTCACGGTTTACACTCATGAGTTTTTTAGCTTTTGGTTTTTTTGAAAACGACTTGGTTTTTGGGTTTAAACCCGAAAAATATTGGACATTTTTTTTTACTAAAATTGAGTTTTTCTTTAACATATGATTTCCTTTACTAAAAGTTAAACACTATTTAATAAATCATCATAAAGTAATTGATTACGTTTGGATTTTTAATCGACTTTTGTCTTAGTAGTTCGTTTGATAATTTGATTTACTAAAATTGGATATTAATTATTAATTTAGTTTGTTTGATTCTTTAATTTATTAAACTTACTAAGTTAGACTTTGAATTAATATTTTAGTAAGCTCATCATATAGAAATATAATAAGAATGCTTATATCAATTAATTAGCATTCAATACGTCACAAATAATAAAATATTTGTAAATATAATATTTGCCTTTCTTCGAGACTCTTTGTTGATAATAATATTTGCCTTTCAAAAAAAATAAAATAAATAACTATTAACCATATCAATTAATTAACATTTTAACATAATAAATATCATTTATATATATAAAGTAGAAAAATGATTTCATGTAAATATAAATAAAAAAAGCTTTTTAATGCAGGACATAACATCAAATACGAGTGAAACTAGAATAACTCAATAAATATATAAAATATTAGAAAAATTAATTAAATTTGAAAACCGGTTCGGTTTGATTTTGAGAGGGAATCGGAACCCAAACCATTGTTATAGTACATTTTTTCGGTTTCGGTCTTCTTGGTTTTCCGCTTTACCGGTTTTCCAGTTTAGTTTTTCCTAAGGGTATAAATGAGCCGAGCTACTCGTGAGCTATTCGAGCTCGACTCGTTAAAAGCTCGAATTAAACGAGCCCGAGCCGGGCTCGAGCCTAAATCCGAGCTCGTTTAATAAAGGAGCTCGAGCCCGAACTTCACAAATCGAGCTCGCGAGCCTAAACGAGCTTAAACGATCCTATATATAAATATATTTTTAAATTAATAAGTATATAATATATGGAGTAAATAAATATAAATATATTAAAATAACTTGTATTAAAAGATTATTTAAAAATTAACTAACAAAATTAAAATATATAATAAACGAGTCGAGCCCGAGCCGAGCACGAGCTTGGAAAATTATTCACGAGCCGAGCTCGAGCTTTACCTACGAAGCTCGAAACGAGCCGAGCTCGAGCTCGAGCGTAGTACTTTTAAACGAGCCGAGCTCGAGCTTAAACGGGCTCGGGCTCGGCTCGGCTCGTTTACACTCCTTTCCAGTTTTTTTTTGGTTTTTTGGGTTTACGGTTTTTTGCTCACCCCTAATCATATAGGAGGATTGGGTATCATATGAAAGAATTATGCATCACATGAGGGGTTGTGCATCATACGAAAATTTTTTGTTCATAACGATCCCCTTATATGATGTATAAACTCCCCGTGTGGTTATATAGGTTAAATAAAATCACATTGATGGTTGTGTATCACATACATTGTGGTTCTCCAAATTTCTCCGATAAACATATGATTCTCCATTGAACCTCATTATATATATATATATAATCGGTTCGGTTACCCACTGTTTTCTAAGAATGAAAACCTAAACTGTTTCGTGATATACTAGTTTTGATTTTTTTCAGTTTCAGATAAACTATTTGAATCGATTTTGTTTGAAAACTCTAATAATTGAAATCGTCTAAATTATACCTAACTACCATTGGACGTGATTATTTATTTTAAGACAATCCAAAAAATAGTAGACAAATAAATTGGGTAAAAAAAAATACGAAACAAAAGTACAAAACTATTAATGTTTTACAAAAACAAAAATAAAATAAGCACAAGACATAAATGTGAAGGAAGTTGTGGTGAAGGAGGGCACAATACGATTTGTCTCCCCAACGTGTGCGATGACTTTAATTGCATCTCACGTTCTCTTATTTAATTTGACAAACAAACATATACATACATGTGTGTATATATATGTGTGTGTTTTTTCAGATGAGTATCATTTATTACGCAGCGCATCAAAATGTACCGTTTTTAAAAAAAAATTAAAAATTTGAATTTCATGACATTTTTCGGCCAAAATAAAATTAAACATTGTCTTTTCTCGGCCGAAAATATTTTACAATACATTTATTGTCAAATTTTGTATTTTACATTATCTTTTCTGGTAATTTTCTCAATTTTATAATATAATGAAAGAGGATCGAGTAAGCTTACCAGCATTTACTTTTGTCTAGAATTAACGCTAGAGTATATTATAATTACGTTTATATTTTATTTATGATATTTTGATTATAAGTATATTTATAAAATGTTAATATCTTTAAATGTTGTCGCATCACACGGATAAAAAATCTTATTTTTAAATAATATAACAAAGTCAAAATTTAAAAACTCTCAAAAACTCATTATCAAATAAGTACTATATAATCCCCCATTATAATTTATCAAATTTCTTTTGAAATGAAACGATTATGAAATGCAAGAAACGAATTTTTCAAAGATTTCATAGAATCTAACAAAGTTCAAATTTCATAAATTTTTTTAAATCCAACACGAGGTTAAATTCTAATTACTGGATGTTTGATATTAAGTTTTAATACTCTTTTTTTACTTATTAAGTTTCTATAAATTAAATAGCAAAAAAATATTTGGTAAATAGTGAGAGAAAAAGCATGCTTTTGTCTTTTTGTGGGATGGTGAGATCGACAAAACTTAATTTCAAATAAGTAGGTAGTGAGACGATTTTGTAAAAAATAAAAAACTAAAGAGAGAGGAGGTATAAATAGCAAATGCCATTTTTCAAAACTCATAAAGACGTACCCTTTTAAGTTGAGGTGTGTATGACATTTTTTTTTTTGAACAATAGCATTTTATTCACCAACAAAAGGCTCTTAACAAATTATTAGAGTGTGGGGAGTACCCACCTCTCCCAAATCCATCTTTCTGTACACGTCAGCGCCACATCAGCTTTTCTCTCTCCACCTTTCCCCACCTTTCTAACTAGGAAATACCCACATTTCTTAACCTTTCCATCTTTCTTAATTTTTTTAACATTTTAATTAAGAAAACAATTATTAAATATAAAATAATTAATTTCATAAATATTTAAAAAACTATTACATAATAAAATTACGAAACTAAAAAATAAAAACTTACGAAACTAAAAATTAAAAAAAGTACATAATCTAAAAAAATTATAGTCACCATCCCCAACGCTCCGCAATTCTTTGTTTGCGGGCCAATACGGCTTCCAAAGCGTTACCTTGCAGATGGTCGTGTGGCCGAATGAAAAATTCCAAGTCACGTTCGTGTTGTTGTTCACTCAGTGACGCAATGTACGCATTATATTTTTTCTCTTTCAACTCCAATTCTTTTTCTTGTTTTGATTTTTTTAATTCTTCAAGTCGTGCTCGGTGACGTCTTTTATCTTCAAGATCTTGCTCGTGACATGATGAAATCCTTTCGAATTTTGATTGCATCTCTGGGTCGACTGATGTTGATGCTGGTTTTTTCCCCTTGCGGCGTGGTCGTTCAAGCTGCTCAAGATCCGCGTCGCCCTCGTCATCTTCGTCAATGTCAAGACCTAAAAATGCCGCATCAGAAGACGGTGTTCCGATCGTGTTAGATTCGGAAGTTTTGGACCGCTTTCTTTGCGGCTCAACAAAATCATCCATTTGTGGAACGGGGTTCCACTTTGGATGACGTCGAAGCACCTCCCAAGCCGATTGGTGTGGAAACGGCTTACCTTTATTAAGGGCCTTGTATTGTTCTTGGGTGTTGGTGAAAACGTCGTAATCGTTTTCCCCGCTCTGTCGCTGCATCGCATTGTTGTTAAACATGCCGCCAAATTTTGTACAATTGCGGTTCATGTCTTTCCACTTTGAATTAAGTTGGTGGGTGGTGCGGCTAGTTCCACCAACTCGGTTATCAAAATTTTGGAGGATTCGTCCCAAAAAATTTGAACGTTTTTGATTATTTCCGGTAGTTGGATCTTCGGAAATATTGATCCAGGCTTCCGCCAAAGCCTTTTCTTCCATGGAGGTCCACATTTTCGCTTTCATTGGACCCTTTCGTGTAGACCCGGTTGCCGCGGTGTTTACCGGAATCGTCTCCTCGTCGGAATCGTCGGAATCGACGGGTTGAGTTTCGGGTACCGTCTCCTCGTCGTCCTCGTCTCTAGATGCGGGGTCCCGATAAGCAAATGGTTCGAAACCCTCGTGAAATTCTCGCGAGGAATATTGCGGATTAGGTGGGGATTGTTGGGAATATTGTGGATTGGGTGGGGATGGTTGGTAATATTGTGGATTGGGTGGGGATGGTTGGAAAAATTGTGGATTGGGTGGGGATGGTTGGTAATATTGTGGATTGGGTGGGGATGGTTGGTAATATTGTGGATTGGGGGGTGAAAAGTGTGGCACGTATGGTGCCGAGTTATCCGTAAAATTTTGCGGTGGGCGGAAAGAAGGGTTTGATTGAGAAGCCGGTTGTTTGCCGCGTTTTCGACTTACGGCGGGTTGTTTGCCGGTGTTTCGATCCATGACTTTAAAAAATATAGAGATTGAGAGAAATGGGAAAGAGTGTGGAAGAGATGATGAAAATGGTGAAGGTGGTGAAAATGGATGTGTTGTGAAGATATATTTATAGGGAAAAATATTTAATAAATTTTTTTTTTATTATTTTAAACGGTCAAAAGACCGTTGGAGGTAAAAGACAAGAAATGGGAGCGGGGTGCAGCGGGGACCTGGAGCCGGGCCGGGGTTCGAATTGCGCGGGGCCGAGGGGGAGGGGTGGTGTAGCCGCCGGCCTTCGCTGATGTGGCGAAGCCGGCCTGCCCGCGGCTTGGGTACTCCGCATGCCCTTAAAGCACAAACCACCAGATACCAAAAGAAAATAACAACTGACAATGAGACTCTGACAATGGATTAAACAACAATTGACACCAATTCAATTTCCTTATAAGTTTATCTTTAGAATTTAGCCAGCAAAATGCTTGATACTGTGTATTCCAGAAGTACCCTTAATGCACCATTGATGGATTATTCGGTACACAAAAGTTACTTGAGGTTCCTCGATGCATAAAAGTACTCGATTGAACCTGTGTCTGTGTGTGTGTGTGTAAAATGAGGTTTAGTGGAGAACCAATGTTTATCAGAGAACCTTGAAGAACCATAATGCATTGCAAAAGAAAGCATTGTGCATCACATAGGAGCTATTGTACACCGTATAAAAGGGATTGTGCATCATGCGGGGATCGTTTATGTACAATATAATTCTCTTAGTGTGCACCGGAGTCTCCCCGTGTGATGCATCGTTCCCTCATGTGATCCACAATCCCCACGTGTGATGCATAAAAATTGTGTAATTCTCCAGTAAACATTGGTTCTCCATTGAATCTGACAACATACATACATAGATATATATATAGATATATATATATACACACACATATATATACATACATACATACATACACACACATATATATATATATAATTATATATATATAAAATATTCACTTCATTGTGACCGCGAACACCTTTGGGCTTTGGCTACTTCGATATGTTGTTAACCATTACATGAAGTTAAATTTATGTAAATGTTTGAAAATTTGTAATGCTCTTTCTGTTAATTAACCTCAAGCTCAACCTTTCGATCTACGAGCTGGATGTATATGTTTTTGGGTAATAAAATCCTTGATTGCATGTCATGTTATATCTAATTTCATGGTATGCATTATTACACAAAAAGAATATTGAAAAGCCACACAACTTCCGACATGATCATGGGGTTCACACTTGTTCGATCTATTTCAAATTTATACGACTCGATCCTAGCAGTCCGTTAATTTGTCATGATCGACACTATCTTATGGTAAGAATATAACCATAAAAGAAAATTAGGTTCTAAATGTTCACCATGTCTTAAAACATAGAAACTTTAATAAAGATGAAAAATCAAGATCCAAGATCTTGATTGATTTCCACAAAAATTTTGTGGCAAAAAATATATAAAATAATTAAGCAAAACGTACCCAGTACCCTTGAAAGTAAGAAATAATCATTTAATTTAATTAATCATCTTTTTAAAACTCATACATCATAAAAACAAACAAAAAGAAAAGTTAATAACTAGGGTTTCATGAAATCAAGCAAAGTAGCTTGATACATTATTATTATTAGTAATAGTACTAGTACTATAACCTGAAGAACTAGAAGGGATCCCGTAAAGATGAACCGATGATGATGAAGACGATGAAGATGACGATGAAGAAGAAGAAGAGATAACGATAGATGGTTGTGGTGGCGGTGGAGTTGGTGGAGCTGGGATGCTTGAGAGCTGATTCGCTGAGATCGAGCCTGAAGAAACCAAAGTAGAAGCAATGATATTGATGTGATCATGAGTATTTGCAGCAGCCTCTCTATATTTATATCTCAAAATTTCAGCCCTAACAGCATTTAAATCAGCTTGTAAAGATTGTATTTGTTGTTGTAAGGCAGAAATTGCACCCATGCAACCGTAGATCGGATCCCTTAGTCTCACATTTGCTTCATATACTAAACTGTTTGCTGCATCTGCTCTTTGGCTTTCAGGCACCTCCTAATTAATCAACAGAAATATCAAAAAATTGCTTTATTTATAAACCATAGGTTATAAATCCTAATTAATAACATATATATATATATATATATATATATATATATATATATATATATATATATATATATATATATATATATATATATAAACATATCGATCTAGCTAGTCTTGTTTCCCTTTAAAGGGTTGGAACATGAATCTTTTTTATGATGATTAAAAAGTTTTCAAATCTCCTATTAATTCAGATGGGTTATTATTATTATTTTTTACTTCTTAACTGAATCATTAAAAAGCTAGTTTTGAAACAGTTTAAACGATCTTTTAATGTTAAATTAATGATTTCATTAAGAAATAAACGATCTTATATAAGCGAGTCTTTGAATCTACTGGTTTTATATATAGATATATAAGAATTATTAATGTTAACAAGGTATTTATTTCTTTGTTTGAAGTTGGTTTCTTGAAAACAAAAAGGAAGAAAAATCTGGCTACTTTTGACCCAGCTAGTATCTAATCCAGTTTTCAAACTAGCTAGTTGCCTAAGATTTTGTGGTAAAACACTAAAACGGGACCATCTATTTTCTACGTTTTTTCTTGCTATTTCAAGAAAAAGAGTGGGCAAAATGACCCAATAAAAGCAGATTGAAAATCAAGACTTTTATGTAGTATTGGGTAACGTACTTTCAAGTTTCAACCACTTAAACAGATATATAGTAATATATATATACAACATATATGGTATCGAAAAAGAAGAAGGTACAGGTACCATGAGTAACTTAGAGACGTTGCTGGCACCAAAGATTTTGTGAACAGCAGCAAACTTATGAGGTTCATGAGGGGAGAAATAAGGTGAAAATGGACACTCTTCTGCACATCTTCTTCTCAGCAGCTTACACGCGGCACACGGCGTGATCGTGTTCAAAGTCCCCGGTGCAGGAATCAATATCTGTCTCCGTCCCATTTGACCCGTTGACGACGTCGTGTTATTAATATATGCATCGATCTCTCTTTTTATCCTCTTCCCAGCATCATCATACAATTCCCTAACATCAATCAATCAATTAATCAAGACTCCATCAAAAACCAATCAAGATTAGATTTTTAGGTGAATCAAAGTGTATGTACTTTTTTCTTGTAATTAAACTTCTTAATTAGTTGGTCAAAATGGATGGTTTTTTTTTTTGAAAGACAATTGGAACTAAAAGAGTCTGCAAGAGAATTAAAGCCACGGGAAACCAATGAGAAAATCGGAGTCAAAAACGATTATCTGATATCTTACTTTTATGGTATTTGATGAGTATCATCATATATATCTTGACGGTGAATACTATTAAGAAAGCAGTTAAGAAAAGAGTTTGCTGTACCTTTCTCTGGACATTCAAGAAACCTGAAAATAAGAGTTTGAGAGAGAGAGAGAGAGAGAGAGATTTTGAAGGGGAGAAGAAGGATTAAGAGGAAAAGGAAGGTTGTGCTTTAAAGGCAAGGAAACTAGGAAAGTAATGAATTCTTCATTCATCATATATATAATATATATATACACACACACGCACTTACATATATAGTACAGAGAGATGTATATGGTCTAAGTTGAACTAAAATTGTTTTTTTTTTATTCGAGGTGATTCAGGGTTTGTATATGGGTTCATATGCGACATGTTTCATACCAATAATGAAAAAATAAGCAAATTATTTTGTTTTATACATATATGTGTAACTATGTATGTATTATGTATATATATATATATATATATATATATATATATATATATATATATATATATATATATATATATATATATATAGGGTCAGGATCAATGTGGTACCATGTTAGACTGGGGAACCGGAGTCCACCCATGTTTGGTTATAATTTTAAAAGGGTAATATAGTCATATAGATTTATATTAAATAATAGATGACAACTAATAATATAATAGTTTCCTTAATTATAGGGATTTACTTCCATAACACATATATAATAAATTTCAAAATGGGTTTTAATGAACATGTTCAATCGGATTCGACAATGAGTTTTAGTGAACATGTTCAATCGGATTCGACAATGGGTTTTAGTGCACATGTTCAATTGGATTCGACAATGGGTTTTAATGAACATCTGAACATATTCAACTGTTCGTGAATGTTCAATTTTATTTACACGTTATTGAACATGTGCAGTCAGAGTTTATTGCGTTTTTTTTTGTCGTTGTTATCCGTTTTGATGATAAACCAATATTGACGGTATTGAACATGTTCAATCGTGGTTTATGAAGTGTTGTCATTGCACATGTTCAGTATGAGTGCTATAAATGATATCAACTAAAATGGAGATCTTCATGGGATACACAGAATCTTTGATTATAATTTAAATTTTTTAATACCATTTTTACCCCAAACATTAATTAATGTGGGAAAGAATTTTAAACAAAATTATATTATATTTTAATGATAAATGATTGGCTATAAATGGTTCCCCGGCACCCGAGTCTAATATGGTACTCCATTGATCTTGAATCTATATATATATATATATATATATATATATATATATATATATATATATATATATATATATATATATATATATATATATATATATATATATATGTATGTATGTTAATTTGTTAGAATTGTATATATATAGGGTTTAACCAATTCTATCATTTTATCGTTTAAGGTAACGAATACTTTCTGTCCTAACAAAAAAGATTAAACTTTCAAAAAGTTCTATTTAAATTAATAAACTTTAAATTTTATCTATTTAATTTAACAAACTTTCAAATATTTTCTTGTTTAAGGTAACCAACTTTTAGTTTTCTTATTTTAATCGACGATTAATACTAAAAGTGGTCATTTCCATGTCTGTGTCAATACTATATGTATTATATACACACGTAAATGTTATCAGTTATCCAAAGTAAAAAAAAATGAAGAATATGTTTTCTTCGATTGACAAATTTAAAATTGATCACCTTAAACGAGTAAAACTCTAAAGTTTGATTACATTTTTATGAAATAGCCCTTGTTTATATGACTAGCTTGTTTCGACTAGATTTGTATGTTCCTGAATTGCTAGTATTTTTTTATACCAGAACAAAATGGGTCACAAGTTTGGAAGTGTGGAATGGTACAAACAAAATATAAAGTATTAAAACATTAATAACCCGAGAAATGGGCAGTATGATATCGGTTCAATTCAGTTCAATATTAGTTTAAAACATGTCATGTGAGTTATATTTTAGTTCAAGTTTATGTTGATTGTTGAAGTTTATTTTCGTATCAGTTCGTAATTAGTTTAGAGCATGTCATCTGAATTATATTTTTGCTGATGTTTATGTTGATTGTTAAAGTTTGTTTTTGGATTTATTTGTTTTGGAAGGATGCTGACAATAATTGAAATTTTAATAGACCGAAAATTAAAATCTATCTAACTCTAAATTAGGATAGTACTAGATCAAATATACTAGATTTTAGATTTTTTGTTTGTCCGGTTGTGATACAATTAACGGTTTTATGATCCAATACCAAGTTCTATACAATAATATGTGATTCAAAATATGTTTGTTAGGAGTGAGTTGCTCTTAAACTTTTTTATACGTATTATAATTTTTAGAATTACTTAATGTATATAAAACAATGATATAAGGTATATTAAACTGGGTTAATCATTTAATTATGATACAATACAACAATCTAAATATAAAAATATTTATTAATTGACATATAAACTTTAAACCGCAAACTACTATCGGTGGCTTTGAAAATAATTTGAACTAAATAAATCTATAATAAAAAAATAACCTTAATTATATACTTTTTATTTTGAATGATTTATATATATCATATATATCTTTCAGCTCTACCTCAAACTCGTTCACCAAATATATAGTTTGACATAAGCTCTAGCTATAAAGTATAAACTAGTAGCCACCGGTTATCATCTCTAGCTAACAACTACTAATACTAGATAATTTTATCAAATCTTTTACTATGTTGATACATAAGAGAATCACTAATTAATTATTGCCTGATTGAATGATCAAGTTTAATTACTGCAAAACCCAGTAAGGTTTCTTTGGGAGACATTAAAATGATAAAGTTAGCAAAGAACTTAAGATTTATGATCATAGTAATGTAGATATGTGAGCTATCGCTTTTGATCAATATCTATTCCATAAATATCATGGAATAGTTATTCGTGTTCATCTTCTGAGTTGTGTTATATTAATACTTACAAATAGATGGTTATTATCCAATCACAATGGCATTTAACAAGCTATAACCAATTGTTGTTCGGTATCAGGCAACTTGACTCTTGATATTCCATATTCGGTTATGTCCAAATGTTTGATGTTCGGTATATGTCATCATACACAATACATCATCATCACTTGAAATAGAAATATTAATATAATATTTTATCATAAGCAAAATAGTACATTACCTAATTTGATGTAAAAAATATAGATATTTGCTTGTTTAATTTGTTACATGTTTAAACATATATTATCTTAAATTGAAAAGAAAATTGAATTTAAATTTAAAAAAAAAAAACAAAAATTTATTTATCTGTCGACGGTGGGGATGGGGAACTGGGAGGGGGAGATCGCGTGTTAAAGGCCACCCACGTGCGGGTAATTGTTGGGTGTTGACTTTTTAGACAAGGAGTAGCTGTAAATTTGTCACACGTTGAAAATCATATACCTTCATATACCTTTCTTTTTACGACTTCTTCTCCTCAATTATTTACCCCCACCTTTTTTAATTTATTTTTCACTCTTCTAAAATAAATTTGCTAGCTCCAGATATCTTTTTCCTTTGTTGAAGCAGACATTTCAAATATTTCAATATATTTTTATATAATATATATTTCATCAATATTTAAATAAATGTTTGCTGCATAAAATTATATAATTTTACAAAACCTTTTTATATATAAACAATAACTTTACTCTTATTTGTTACTTAATCAATTTCTTGAAAAGTACAACCAATTTATAAACATAAAATTATCGAAACATAATAGATTATAATCATTTTTTCTGTAATTGAGCATTTATTTCAAGGCAATACAATATATAAAAATAATAAATAATAAATAAACTTGAAATGAGGGAAGTAACTGTTTTGTTTTTTTATTATAGGGAAAATTATGTAAAAAACCAACAAACTTTCAGTCTTTTTCGATTAAGTCCCTAAACCCAAATCGTTGCCTATTAAGTCCCTAAACCGGCTAATTATTATAAAAACCGCTTTTTTTTTGAAAAATTTAACTTGTAACCGGCAAATACCGGATACAAATCCGACGTGTCATTATTAACGGTACTTTCTTCATTTTTACTAGCTGTGTTCGTCTTTTAACCCTAACCGGCCGGCCATCTGTGTTGAAACTGAACCCCTAACCGGCGGCCGTCTGTGTTGAAAGTGAACCCTAACCGGCCGGCCATCACCATTTCGAGCGAAGAAAGTGAACCCCCTGAAGCGAAGACACTGTTGAAGTGAAGACGAAGGAAGAATCGAGAAAGGCTGTTGCGAAGTGAAGACGAAGACCCTGAAATCACCTTCGATCATCGAGCGTCCTGCGAAGTGGGAATCAAAGTTGGAATCATCATCTGTAAGTGTATGTTAACATTATGTATCGACGTTATAACCTAGATTTGACATTTTAACCTAGAATTTACATGAACTAAGCATGAAATTAATTAATTTTTACAGGATGGCTTCGTCATCTAAATGTTACAAGTTAACACTTGAAATTAATTATGGTGGGATTTTTGATACGCCTAGTGATGCCCCTGTTAAGTATATTGTTGGTTTTGTGAAAACAGAGGAATTTGACTTCTTTGGTGTTGATTACGCTAGTTCCATAGAGGTTCTTCAAAATATGACATATTCAATAAACTTCAACCTTTATTACTTAGTTCCTGGTAAGAAACTTTGTGGAGGTTTAAGGATGTTGAAGTGTGATGTGGATCTTATTACATTTGTTGAACATGGTTTGATGAACAAGGGGAAGATGACTATATTCCTAGATGAGTATGAAACTGATATGACAGAATTTTTAGGGGAGGATAGTATGAAGAAGGGTGCTGCTGATTCTAGTGACCCTTCTTATGAGGAGGAAGCTGATGTTGAGCTATCTGATTCTGTATCAATGGATGTTGAGAGTGAAGATGATGTACCTGATTTTAACCAAACATTAACTGATCCCTTCTTGAATAGACTTTGTGAAGTTGGTCCTACAACTTTTAACAACATAGAGGATAGTGATGGAGAGAATGATGATGTATTAGGAGAGGGATTGGGTGAAGATGAGCAAAACAGTAACGATGAAGCAGATTGTAGAGGTAAGATGCCCCAAAATTTTCCTGTATTTGATCCCAACATTGATTGGAAAGAAATGAAACCAATACTTGGGGAAAGGTATGAAAACCATAGACAACTGAAATTCTGTTTGACATGTTATGCTGTGGCTAATGGATACAATTTGTGTTATGTTAAAAATGAAACAAATAGACTTTTAGTGAGGTGTGGCAGAAAAAAAGAAGGGTTTAAGTGTCCTTTTAGATTATGGGCTTCTAAAATGCAAAAAGAGGACTCATTTCAGATCAAATCTTTGAATGATAATCACCAATGCAGTAGGAATTACAGTTTTGGATCGTTGGTGTCTTCATCATGGCTTGCTAAGATGTATTTAAGGGAGTTGGTTAAAAATCCGCACATTATGTTGAAAGACATGCAAGCTGACATCATGGACAAGTTCTTGATTAAGGTTAGTCAATCACAGTGTTTCAGGGCTAAAAAAATTGCTATGGATGAATTGGAGGGTGGATTACATGAACACTATGGTAAGGTGTGGGACTATGCTCATGAGATCTTGAGATCAAATCCAGGAAGCACAGCCAAGGTGGGAGTTATTGCACAACCAGATGGTAGCACAGTGTTTAGCAAGTTTTATGTTTGCTTCAAAGCTCAAAAAGAAGGATGGAAATCATGTAGAAGGGTGATAGGTTTAGATGGATGTTTTCTAAAGGGGGTTTGTAAAGGGGAACTTCTGTCAGCTATAGGTCGAGATGCAAATGATCAGTTTTATCCGATAGCATGGTGTGTTGTTGATATTGAGAACAAGGAAAATTGGAAGTGGTTTATTGACAACTTAATAGATGATCTTGAACTACAAGATGGTACTGGGCTCACACTAATCTCAGATCAACATAAGGTAGCTTCATTACCTAATTTTTAGTGATTTAGTAATTCCTTGATTATGTTTTATTCATCATTGTTTTATTGTATTCAAGGGTCTGATTGAAGCAGTAAAAGAACTGATCCCATATGCGGAGCATAGACAATGTGCTAGGCACATATATGCTAATTTCAAAAAGAAGCATAGTGGTGTGGAGTTAAGGAACTACTTTTGGTCTGCATGCAAGTCGACTGTCAGACAAGATTTTGAAGGTGCCATGGAACTAATAAAATCCAAAAGCTTAGAGGCTTATGAATACTTACTTCAGAGGGACCCAAACACATGGTGCAGGGCTTTTTTTGAAACTGATAGAGCATGTGAGGCTGTAGAGAATGGCATGAGTGAGAGTTTTAACTCTGTCATTATGGATGCAAGGAGAAAACCAATTATAACAATGTTAGAAGAAATCAGAATGTTTGTAATGGAGAGGAGTTACAAGCAACGGATGAAAGCTTTGTCATGGGAAGGTGAGCTCTGTCCTGGTATAAAGAAGAAGTTAACCAGAATATCAAAATTTACAAGGTATGGATTCTTTTTTGAGACTGAGGGGACATTGTGAGCATGTTTCTAATGCATTCTTTTTTTTGCAGGTTATGGATTGTTGTACCCTCAGGAGGACATGTATTTGAGGTAAGGTCAATTCATGAATCATACTGTGTGGACATTGAGAAAAAAGAATGTAGTTGCAGGGTGTGGCAAATCTCTGGAATACCTTGTATACATGGAGTGACTGCAATCAACTTTATTAATGATGATCCTTGCAAATTTGTAAGCCCATTTTTCAGCGTTGAAAACTTCAAAGAGGCATACAAACATCCTATTAACCCGTTAAATGGTAGTAAGATGTGGCATCAGACTGAATATCTTAAACCACTACCACCAAAGGATAGAAGGTTGCCAGGAAGGCCGTCGGTCAAGAGGAAAAGACATGAGAGTGAAAAACAAGGTGGGTACAAAAGAATTTCATGTGTTGGTAGGAGGATGACATGCTCTAATTGTTTGGTGCAAGGCCATAACTCACGACACTGTACAAATGAAAAAAGAATACCACCACCTAAAGAACCTAAGGCTAAAGGTAGGCCTAGAAAACAAGGCCACGAAGGGCTGCCAAGACCTGTTAGAGGAAGAGGAAGACCAAGAGGGAGAGGAAGTGAGAGGCCCAGATCTGTTGGGGTATGTACATTATATTTTACTAAAATTAACATTGTTTCTATGCAATTAACACTTTTTTGAACTTTAGGGATCAAGTGGTGCACCTGCTGGTTTCCAACCTGCTGCTCCTCTTCATGATGCAGCTGCTGGTGCTGAACCTGCTGCTCCTCTTCATGATGCACATGCTGGTTTCCAAAACCCAGATGTAACTGCTGCTGGTTACCGACACCTACAGATCAACAGACAAAGAAAGTCATCAAGAATCTTGAAGAAAAAATTGAGCTCACCTGTTTATGATGAAGATGGAGGGGGTACTTCAGCAGAAAAGGCACTTCACATAAGTTGAAATAGATGGGTGTGAATGGGTATATGCTAGGAATCTTTTGGTGTTGAGTGACCTGTTATGGCAGGTCATCTTTTGTTATTTCAATACATTAAGGCACATCTTTTGGAGGATATTTTTTTGACTTTGACTGTATTAAGTGCCTTGAAAATTATGTGTATTGTCTCAATCAGAATGTTTTATATGTATTGACTGTTTCAGATTATCTTGTGTTTCAGATTATCTTCTTAATTAATTGCAAACATATTTTTGACTGTATCCATTATGAATCAATGTGGCAAACAACCCAGATTATCTTCTTAATTAATTGCAAACATATCTTCTTAATTAATTGCAAACATACTTCATTAATGGATGGAAATTTACAACAAAAGAAGTTTTATCTTCTTCAAGCTACAAATCTGGACAGATATGGTCTATTAACCATCTTCCTCAACTCACAACTCACATATATGGTCTGTTAACCATCAAAGCAAAAAAAATTACAGAGAAAAAAAACAATAACACAAACATCATCTTCTTCAACAAAACCAATTCTTGCTTAGATTTCTTCAACAAATCAAGAACATCTTCTTCTTCCTCAAGCTTCGGCTTCATCATGGCATTGTGGGTTTCATACATTATTTGCCTATACCAATCATTTGGAAGTTCTGGATCAATCCAGATAAAAAACTTGCATTTTTTTGTAGAATCCTACAAAAAGAACACTATCGTTATTTCAATGATGATAAAAACCAACAAATCTTTGAAACCATACCTGGAAATTAGGGCAACCTTGAAATCTCCTTCCAGGGTTCGATATGCTCCATGACAAAGATTTGGTTGCTTCAAGTCCACAAAAGCATCTACCATTGGAATAATCTCCCCTAACGTACCTGTTACTGTTGGAGGTTGATCTCCACGAAGAAGAAGACATCATCTTCTTGTTCCTCCTCTTCTGGTTTCCTCTTCTGCGTTTCTTAAGAAGAAACAAAACTAGGTTATAATGTATTTATCAACATATACTTCCAGGTAAGCAAGCCAAGTCAGATTTTACTTTGCCATATGTATGCCACCTCATCATGTTACCGGCATTTAAAAAAAAAGCGGTTTTTATAATAATTAGCCGGTTTAGGGACTTAATAGGCAACGATTTGGGTTTAGGGACTTAATCGAAAAAGACTGAAAGTTTGTTGGTTTTTTACATAATTTTCCCTTTATTATAAGCTAACATATTTAGTTTTAATAGATATTCAAATATATCGTTGCATCACACTGTTTTTATCTATATTTCGATATAAAATCTAAAGTAAATTACGAAATTTTGTTCCTACGGTTTATTATAAATTATAGATTATGTCATTTAACTTAAAAAGTTACAATGTCAGTCATTGTGGTTGAAGTTTTATTACGAATTCGTCTTTTGACCAAATAAAATGATCATTTTACCCTTACTTGTTTAATAATTATTATTAATATTGTTATTATTATTATTATTATTATTATTATTATTATAAAATAATAGACAAATTTTAAAAAATTAAACAAAAACAATAAATTAATATTGATGTAAAACACACAAAAATAAATAATAAAATATTTATAAAAACAGATAACTCATTATTATTATTAACAAAAAATAAAAAAAAACCAGCGTTTATGTTTTTTGAACCTTTTAAAATAAATGTAAATCTTTTCTAAATCATAAATTAAATTAAATTTATTAAGTACTCATTTTTAAATTAAATGATTTTTAATGAAGAGTAAAACATTTATAAAAACATATAAATTATTGCTCATGATTTTGGTAATTAGAAATTAAAAATAAAATGGTTTTTTTACTTTAGGTTTACTTATTGAATTTCTTAAAATTAAACGTTTTTGTGAACAATAAAATAAAGTTGTACTTTTCTAAACTTTTTTTTAAATTTTTTAGAAGGTTTTTAAAAACGTTAAAAAATATAAAACTTTTCAAAAAATTAAAGTTTTCAAATTCATTAAGTTTTTTTTAACAACTTTTAAAATGTTAAAACTATAAAAAAGTTTTAAACGTTACCGAAAGTGCTCGTGATATTATTGAATGATTTTATGAAAGTGTAAGGGCTAAAAAGTTTTTAACATGTTGTTATGTAAGATATAATATTATAGAGATGAAAATCATTTTATGAAAGTGTAAGGGCTAAATGTGACAATTAGTGAATCTGAGATGTTAGGTATAAATATAATTTTCTAAAGGAAAATTATCAAGTCTTGATATAGAACTCTCTTATCTTGTGTGTGTTTTATAATATGTATCTGAAAGAGAATCATTCAATAATATTTAAGATTATGTTCAATGTCTTTAATCTACTAGATTCTAGTTCTATCAATTGGCATCAGAGCCAAGCATAGATCAAAATCAAGAATTTGAAGAGCTGAATTTTTTTTGGAAAATTTAGAAAAATCATATAATAATGAAATGAGTTGAATTTTGGATATGTTATGAAAATCATCAAGATGAAGATGCATAGAATTTCAACTCTCAATTCGATTGTACTTAAAATTTTTGAAATTCGTTTTTTGACGTTCTTGAGTTTGATTATTAATAAAGAATATTAACAAGTGTAGTTGTATCGTATTACGGGTCCTACGAGATACAAATATGCACCATTTAATCAGAAGCGAAAAAATTTCTAGAGAGAAAATTATGAAGGCACATCGATAAATATTTAAATCTACAAGTATAGTATACAAGATTCAGGTTCAAATAAGTAACTCTCGAAATCAAGTGCACCCGAAGGTACCGACCTTAAAAAACTTTTTAAAATTTTTTTTTTCACATAACCATGTTTAATTTATTGTTATACGCATGATATATGAATTTCACATAGATTCACACTTTTTGTGTCCTTAAAAATTATGTAAATGCTCAATGCATATTTATGTGAATGGTCATCCGTGTGAATGGTCATTTCACACCATGTGAATGGTGTGAATGTCCATTCACATGATCTTTTTTTATCATTCACAAGATTTATGATGTTACTCCTTTTGAAAAAAAGTCTTATAATGTTGTCATGTACATGTCTATTCAAAAAAAATATGTGTGAATGATCATTCACATTAGGGTACGCTGGAATCTCATAGGTACGCTGATGAACCTGATTCTAGTATACAATATATCAACCATAGTTTCAAACTTAAATAAATTTTATAGAAAAAATAATATGACCTTAGTAATATAATTGAATTTTCATAGACAAAATATATTAAAGGTTATAAACAAAAAAACAAATATATATTAATTAAAACAATTTATTATTAATATAGTTGTCAATTTCTAGTAATCCGGATGATAATATATTTTATACCGAAATATGGATAGAAAAAATGCAATCACGATAATATTTGAACTTTTATAAAATAAAAATATTAAATGTTATACAAAAAAATTTAATATTAAAAAATATCATCATTTTAAAAATCATTCGGAAGATATAAAATTTTATATGAAAATATAGATAAAGATGTGATCATAATATGATAATAACAAAGTCGAATTTATATCAAACAAACAATACTAAAGATTATAACTGAAAAAGTAAACATATATAATAAATAAATAAATATTTGAAAATATTAATATCAAAAAATATCATGATTTCAAAATAGTTAAGACGGTAATAAATTTTAGGGTAAATCACAAATTTCATCCTTGTGATTTACTATAAACTATGGATTAAGTCATTTAACATTATATATTACATTGAAAGTTTTTGTGCTTGAAATTTTGTTACGCATTTCTTCCTTTGGCCATTTAAAATGACCATTTTCATTATTTAATAATAATCATTAAAATTGTTATTATTATTATTTTTATTATTATTAAATAATAAACTAATCTAAAAATTAAAATACTATAAAATTAATTTATTATAAAATATATAAAATTAAAAAATAAAATATTAATAAAGACGAACGAATTATTACTATTAATAAAAAACTAAAAAATAATGTTTTGAGTTTAGATTTTTGAATTTAAAAAAAGTAAACTATTTTTAAAATCAAAAAATAAATGTAAACATTATCACAAAGTGTTAATTTTTTTTGGCATTTTTAAATTTTTTTACATAAACTGATAAAACTAGAATCTACTAGATTAAAGACATTAAGCTTAATATTGCTTATTATTGAATGATTTTCTCTCAAATACACGTTAAAAAAACACACACAAGATATAGGGGTGAGCTCGGTACCGAACCGAACCGAACCGGTACCGATCCCGAAAATACCGAAACCGAATTATTAGTTTTGAAGGAACCGAATACCGAACCGTATAATTTTATACGGTGCCGGTTCGGTCCCGAATACCAAATTTTAGCTAATTTAAAAATCGAATACCGAACCGAGAGTACCGAATACCGAATTTTAGCTAATTTAAAAACCGAATACCGAACCGAATATATTAATTCGGTACCGGTCGGTACCGGTACCGGTTCGGGTTCGGGAAATGATACCCGTCGCTCACCCCTATCAAGATATGAGAGTTCTATACCAACACTTGATAATATTCCCTTTGAAAATTATATTTATACCTAACATCTAAGAGTCATTACTTGTCACATTCAGCCTTGCACTTTTATAATAGTGATTTTCATCTTTATAATATCATACCTAACAATCTCCCATTTGAAGTCGAAATACAGGCCTTCCAGATGGACTCGAGATTCAGATAAGATGGACTCGAGCTTTATCAATATGATTCGAGATTAATTATGCAAGGAATAGTTAGTTAAATCATCTGATTGCATAAACTTGAAATTTAGGTTGCATGAATTGCATGAACTGCACTTGGACTTGAATTTTGTTACTACTTGATTAAGATCCTTCCTATAATCTTATTAACCTGCAAACAATTCCAAAAACACGTTTTAGCAAACAATAACAATTCAAATGAATCAAATGAGGTGGTTATTTACATGCGATGATAAGAACAAGTCAAATTTTCAAAATCAGAAAATCATCAAATGGAGAGTTTAATTGTTGAAATTAAGCCACAAAATTAATCACACTTGATTTTGAGCATTGACCAAAGCCTACTCATCTTCATTCAAGCAAATTCATCAAGAATTGATTTCTCACTCAATTCTTGAAATTAAAATCTGAAAAGCTAAGACATTAAACATGTATACTATATTCTCAACGTATCTAAAAATCAGATTAATTGAAAAACATAGAATTATCTACGAATTTTTAAATAAGATTGTTCTATTTCAGAAAAAATTCAAATCAGAATCTTTGATGATCGATTTCTCTCAATCTGTTTGGAGTTAGAGCTTTAAATTTTCAAGACATAGTTTTTATAAGAACCCTAAAACTCGTTCAAAAATTCAGAACCTAACTCCAATCCAAGAACGTCAAAAAAAGTAAAGGTATCATATTAACAATATGTAACATCCGTTAATTTGACCTGGTACGTGGAATTATTTTAGTGGATGAATAATTTATTAATATTGGGTTGGTCCAATTATATCCCGTTTCGTGGATTGATACGTGTCGGGATTGGGGCTTGCGTGTCATCGGGTTGTAATTTTAATGAACGTATTATATTTTTGGGATCGTGGGATTAAATGGGTTAAATGGGCATAAATAGTGAAAATGTGATATCGGGTTCGGGTTAATGGGTTCGGGACCGGTTAAATAAGAGACGTACATATATGTGTCATCTTCTTTTCACCCTTATCCATTTCCTAAATCCCTAAAAGTGTATGTGTGTGTGAATTGTGTGAAGAACTCTAGCAAGAATCCAGATTTGGGCATCAAATTGGCTGGGAAATTCTGAGGATTGCCTGATATCTCCATCTCCTTGTGTTCTTGAAGATCATTGAGGTAAGAAACCTTGGTTTCAAGGGCTTATTTTGTGTTGTTCAACGAGAATTGATGAGAAATCCTTGTGTAGTTGTTATGTGACAATATGTGCAACTTATATGTATGTATTGAGCTAGAATTCGTGTATGTAAGGAGTTTAACACTCCTGGGCAGAGCTGAAATTCGCAGGTCATCTATGGAGTTTTCGCGGGGTCGCGGCGCGACCATCAGGGGGTCCGCGGCGCGATGAGTAGCCTGCAGTGAAAATTCGAGTTTAGTCTTATGAAATGGGTTCGGGTCGAATTGTGTCGGGTTTTCTTCGGAATTGCTCGGGCTGTGTTTTATTGGGGTTGGGGTCTTGTTTGGGATTGCCTTGAGTCGGGTTTGAGTCGAGTTTCGGATATTAATCGAGTTTCGGTTCCGTGGGGTTATCGGGTACGAGTCGGCTTTGTGATAAAATGAGATTGATATATGTGTTATCCGAGAATTGTGTTTAATTATTGGGCCACCGTGTGATTACAGGGACTAGCGGATCTCGGGCCGGATTCGATCAGGGAGGCCAGACTTCGGGAAACCAGTCAGGTGAGTACTCGAGACGTTTTCTAAAACGCGCGCCATCCTTTACGTTATAGTTGAATAGCTATATTGTGCGTGTTATATCTATGCGGGACAGGGACGTGAACCACAGGTATGCTCTATTCCTTATACGTGTTATGTATGAGATGCGAGATCAGTTCAGGGGTCCGTGATGAGTTCCATACAGACGATAAGTCGCGAAGGGGAATCGCGCGGGTTGACTGTCCCTTACAGTCCTTGGGGCGTATATATACGGCAGGGCCTGTAGCCGGGTAGCTTCCGTGCTACAGGGTATTACCGACCATTGCTGTGTGCAATGTGTCCACCGGAGAGGGGTACCCGCAGGGCTATGTGTACTCCGATCTCATACTTGTGCTTTATACCTGAGATGTGTGTTGGGTATCGGTACAGGGACAGGGACAGGGATTGTGTGTTATGTGCTTATGTGCAGTGTCAACCCTCGCGTGCTCACGGGCTTTACAGCTCACGTTATCGAGTCTAACATGTTCAGGGAATCAGAAAGGACCGCAGCCACAGCCGAGGTAGATCCGAGATAGATTGAAGATCTGTGATGGTTTTGTGTCTGTATAAAACAATGTATTAGTGATCGGGATTATGTGTTTTGTTATATGGGATTATGAAATGTAATCATGGGTTATTATGTATGAAGTTTAAAGTTTTAATTAACCGTAATCTGCATTATCCTACGACACGTGTGTTATGGATCCGTTGCGTTATTGCCACCTATGATATTGTATTGACGTGGCATTTTCGAGATCGGGAGGGGTGTCACAGCATGGTATCAGAGCTTGTGGTTTGAAGCTTGAGTATCATTAGTGGATGCTTAACTTAGACCTTGTTCCGGTCCATGGGGGATCATTTTGCGATTATATAGCGGATTAACCGACCTGGCTTAGTGTATAACGCTGGGTGATTTATCCTTTGTGCTTAATCGTTTTGTTGTGTGCAGATTTTAATGACAGATCAGGGTGAGGGTTCGGGCGCGGGTAAGCCGCCCAGTGACGAGTATATCCGTAAATCCGAGTTGCTAGATGTTCTTACCGAATTTTACCGACAGCAAAAAGAGCAAGAGCGTGAGCAGGGTCAGAGTTTGGGGCCGGTTGTTCAGCGTGCCGAGACTGAGTCTAGGGGTGGTGCTTCGTCATCTTTTCAGCGGGGCGGGTCCTTCAAGGATTTTATGACAGGAGCTCCGCCGCAGTTTCGGGGTGACGGTGAGCCGGGGGCGGCCATCGCATGGGAGCGAGAGATTGAGGGCGCGTTCCGAGTGGCCCACGTGGATCCTAGAGATATGGTTGGATACGCCGCATATCAGTTACGAGGCGGTGCTTTGCAGTGGTGGAAATCGATTGAGTCTTCGATGACTGAGTCCGCCGCTTATGCTATGACTTGGGAGCAGTTCAGGGCTATGTTTGAGTTACAGTACATTCCGAGGGATGAGAGACGGGAGATGGAGCGCCGATTCCTCCATTTGCAGCAGGGTAATATGACGGTCCAGCAGTATGTCGACCGATTTAATGAGTACTCACAGTTCACGCCTCAGCATGTGGATACCGAGAGCCGTAAAGCCGATGCGTTCATAGATGGGCTCCGATCTGATATTCGAGAGTTTGTGGGGTTGCACGATACTCCGACATTTGCTAGAGCCCTTGAGATGGCCCGCATGAGGGAGCGGGAGATCCTCAAGCAGAGGGAGCAGCCCTCATCTCAGAGGCAGCGGACTGGGACTTCCGAGCAGCCGTCCAGTGTATGGAGATCTTCCGGGGACGCCCCCAGTGATCAGCGTCCGGATCAGTGGCAGTTTTCAGG
This sequence comes from Centrapalus pauciflorus, assembly GCA_020465985.1. Classification (NCBI taxonomy): domain Eukaryota; kingdom Viridiplantae; phylum Streptophyta; class Magnoliopsida; order Asterales; family Asteraceae; genus Centrapalus; species Centrapalus pauciflorus. The sequence goes on along the minus strand of JAANYP010006814.1, from coordinate 592,720 downwards.
TCAGGGTTCTGGGCAGATTTCAGGGCAAGGGTCGGGTCAGAGACGTGATAGGGACCGGGGTCGAGATCGCCGATCGAGGCGTCAGGGCCAGGGTCAGGGATCTGGATCACAGAGCCAGAGTAGTGTGGGACAGGGGTCCCAGGCGTCCGGCAGTCGTGTCGAGAGTTCGTATGGTGATCGGGAGTGCCCGAAATGTCACCGGCGCCATTCCGGACAGTGTTTATCGGAGCAGCCACGTTGTTTCCGGTGCGGCCAGCGGGGCCACGCCGCTTCAGTTTGTACGGTGCCTGAGCCGTTGTGTTTCAGATGTGGGCGACCAGGGCATCGGGTTAGGGATTGTCCAGAGCCGGGACCGGCAGTACAGGGGGCTAGTTTAAGTGGGACCAGGGCAGAGCCGTCGTCGTCCAGCCGCCGTGAGTCAGTTCCGAGAGGCCGCGGACGAGTGTTTCAGGCTACCGCAGAGGAGGCACGAGATGCTACAGACGTTGTTTCGGGTACGTACATCCTTAACGGACTTCGAGCTCGTGTGTTATTTGACTCCGGGGCAGATCGCTCCTATGTGTCTGTTATATTTTGTGCGTATTTTAGTATGTCTGCTTCTCCTTTGTTTGTTTCATTGATTGTCGAGAGGGTTGATGGGAGTTCGATGTTGGTGAGTCGGGTTTATCGGGATTGTGTGTTAGAAATAGATTCCCATCAGTTTGAAATTGATTTGCTTCCGATTGAGATCAGTAGCTTTGATGTGATTGTGGGTATGGACTGGTTGACTGCCAGACGGGCTGATATCCTGTGTGCCAAGAAAATCATTCGTATACCCATTTCTGACAGTGAGAGTGTGATTGTGTATGGGGAGCGTCGTAAGGGAGATATTGGGATCGTGTCTATGGCCAGGGCTCAGAGATATGTCTCTAAGGGGTGCGAGACCTTCCTAGCTTATGTAGTTGACGCGAGGAAGGAAAAGAAGACCTTAGAGGATATTCCGGTGATTCGTGAATTCCCCGAGGTATTCCCAGAGGAGTTGCCTGGGTTACCGCCAGATCGCCAAGTAGAATTCCGGATCGATCTTGTTCCCGGGGCGGTGCCGATTGCTAAGACGCCTTATAGGCTGGCACCGACAGAGATGCGAGAGCTGATGTCTCAGTTGCAGGAGCTTCTGGATCGTGGATTTATCCGTCCTAGTTCGTCGCCGTGGGGTGCGCCAGTGCTTTTCGTGAAAAAGAAGGACGGTAGTATGCGGATGTGTATCGACTATCGGGAGTTGAATAAAGTGACTGTGAAGAATCGTTATCCGCTTCCACGTATTGATGACCTGTTCGATCAGCTCCAGGGCTCGAGCTATTTCTCCAAGATCGACTTGCGATCGGGTTATCATCAGTTGAGGGTCAGGGACGAGGATGTGCCGAAAACCGCGTTTCGGACTCGTTATGGGCATTACGAGTTTCTTGTAATGCCGTTTGGATTGACTAACGCACCCGCCGCTTTCATGGATTTGATGAACCGGGTGTGTAGAACTATGTTGGGTAGATTCGTGATCGTGTTCATTGATGACATCCTTATCTACTCGCGGAGTGCCGATGATCACGAGCAGCACCTCCGAGAGGTTTTATCTGTGCTGCGCAGGGAGAGACTATACGCGAAATTTTCCAAATGCGAATTTTGGCTTCGGGAAGTGCAGTTTTTGGGTCACGTGGTCAGTGCCGAGGGAATAAAAGTGGATCCAGCCAAGAGTGAGGCAGTGATGAGTTGGGAGCCTCCGAGATCAGTGCCTGAGATTCGTAGTTTTCTGGGTCTCGCCGGGTACTATAGACGCTTCATCCAGGATTTCTCGAGGATTGCCTTGCCGTTGACGAGATTGACACGGCAGTCTGTTCCGTTTGAGTGGTCCGAGGATCAGGAGCGCGCGTTTCGAGAGCTAAAGACCCGATTGTGTCAGGCTCCAGTGTTGGCCTTGCCGGAGGGTACCGATGATTTTGTGGTATATTGTGATGCTTCGGGGTCAGGGTTGGGCTGTGTCCTGATGCAGCGAGGGAAAGTGATCGCTTATGCCTCGCACCAGCTGAAGACTTACGAGGAGAACCATACCGTGCACGATTTAGAATTGGACGCCATTGTGTTTGCGTTGAAGATTTGGCGTCATTATCTGTATGGGTCTCGGTTCGTTGTGTATACCGATCATAAGAGTCTTCAATACCTGTTTAGTCAGAAAGATCTGAATATGCGACAGCGCCGTAGCCTTGAGTTGCTTAAGGACTACGATTGCGAGATTCAGTACCACCCGGGTCGGGCTAATGTGGTAGCTGACGCGCTGAGCCGTAGGGCATGCGGCCAGACTATGATTTCCAGGGCTTCGAGGCTTGAAATTACTTCGACATTGATCGACAGTCTGAGAATAGCACAGCAGGAGGGCCTGCGAGGTGATAATGTGAAGCGTGAACGATTGATCGGGCAGCTTGAGTCATTGATCAGGGACGATCGTGGGTTGCTTGTATTCCATGATAGGGTTTGGGTCCCAAGGGTTGGGAATCTGCGGCAGTTGATTCTTGATGAGTCGCATCGGTCGAGGCTATCTGTACATCCGGGGAGTACTAAGATGTATCGTGATCTCCGTGACTTTTACTGGTGGCCGGGAATGAAAAGAGATGTGGGCCGATATGTTGAGCAGTGCATGACGTGTCTCAGAGTCAAAGCCGAGCATCAGAAGCCGCACGGGCATCTACAGCCGTTGGAAATCCCCGAGTGGAAGTGGTATCATATTACGATGGATTTCATTGTAAGACTTCCACGCACGGTCCGCGGGAACGACATGATCTGGGTTATAGTGGATCGACTAACGAAGAGTGCGCACTTCTTAGCCGTTCGGGGTACTATCACCATGGATCAGTTAGCGAGGCTGTATATTAACGAGGTGGTATCGCGACATGGGATTCCGATGTCGATTACTTCGGACAGGGATACACGGTTTACGTCTCGTTTCTGGCAGAGTTTCCAGCGGGAATTGGGTACCAGGGTTCAGCTGAGCACGGCGTATAGACCGCAGACTGACGGGCAAACCGAGCGCACTAATCAAACCCTCGAGGATATGTTGCAGGCGTGTGCTATCGACTTCGGCGGCAATTGGGACGTGCATTTACCGTTGGTCGAATTCGCGTATAATAACAGCTATCACGCCACGATTAAAATGGCTCCGTTTGAGGCACTATATGGGCGTAAGTGCCTGACCCCAGTGTGTTGGGGCGAGGTCGGTGAGCGACCTATCAGCAGGCCGGAGTTATTACAAGAGACCAGTGACAAGGTGGCTGTGATTCGGGAGCATATGAGGGTCGCCCAGAGCCGTCAGAAAAGCTATGCCGATCGCCGTTTGAAAGAATTAGAGTTCAGTGTTGGGGACCGCGTGTTGCTTAAGGTGTCGCCGTGGAAAGGGGTCATTCGATTCAGACATCGTGGGAAGCTGAGTCCGCGGTATATCGGGCCATTCGAGATGATCAGGCCTATCGACTGCGATTGCCTTCAGAGTTGGCCGGTGTGCACGATACGTTTCACGTAAGTCATCTTCGGAAGTGTCTGGCTACAGATGATCAGTATGTGCCCTTATCCGAGATTACAGTCGATGACCAACTGCGATATGTGGAGCAGCCCGAGGCCGTGACCGACCGAAAGATCAAGAAGCTGAGAAATAAAGAGATTGCCTTGGTACTCGTTCAGTGGAGACATCATAAGGGTACCAACGCTACCTGGGAGCCCGAGTCAGAAATGCGATCGAGATATCCTCACCTATTCCAGAATTCGAGTTAGATTCCGGGACGGAATCTCTTTAAGAGGGGAGGATTTGTAACATCCGTTAATTTGACCTGGTACGTGGAATTATTTTAGTGGATGAATAATTTATTAATATTGGGTTGGTCCAATTATATCCCGTTTCGTGGATTGATACGTGTCGGGATTGGGGCTTGCGTGTCATCGGGTTGTAATTTTAATGAACGGATTATATTTTTGGGATCGTGGGATTAAATGGGTTAAATGGGCATAAATAGTGAAAATGTGATATCGGGTTCGGGTTAATGGGTTCGGGACCGGTTAAATAAGAGACGTACATATATGTGTCATCTTCTTTTCACCCTTATCCATTTCCTAAATCCCTAAAAGTGTATGTGTGTGTGAATTGTGTGAAGAACTCTAGCAAGAATCCAGATTTGGGCATCAAATTGGCTGGGAAATTCTGAGGATTGCCTGATATCTCCATCTCCTTGTGTTCTTGAAGATCATTGAGGTAAGAAACCTTGGTTTCAAGGGCTTATTTTGTGTTGTTCAACGAGAATTGATGAGAAATCCTTGTGTAGTTGTTATGTGACAATATGTGCAACTTATATGTATGTATTGAGCTAGAATTCGTGTATGTAAGGAGTTTAACACTCCTGGGCAGAGCTGAAATTCGCAGGTCATCTATGGAGTTTTCGCGGGGTCGCGGCGCGACCATCAGGGGGTCCGCGGCGCGATGAGTAGCCTGCAGTGAAAATTCGAGTTTAGTCTTATGAAATGGGTTCGGGTCGAATTGTGTCGGGTTTTCTTCGGAATTGCTCGGGCTGTGTTTTATTGGGGTTGGGGTCTTGTTTGGGATTGCCTTGAGTCGGGTTTGAGTCGAGTTTCGGATATTAATCGAGTTTCGGTTCCGTGGGGTTATCGGGTACGAGTCGGCTTTGTGATAAAATGAGATTGATATATGTGTTATCCGAGAATTGTGTTTAATTATTGGGCCACCGTGTGATTACAGGGACTAGCGGATCTCGGGCCGGATTCGATCAGGGAGGCCAGACTTCGGGAAACCAGTCAGGTGAGTACTCGAGACGTTTTCTAAAACGCGCGCCATCCTTTACGTTATAGTTGAATAGCTATATTGTGCGTGTTATATCTATGCGGGACAGGGACGTGAACCACAGGTATGCTCTATTCCTTATACGTGTTATGTATGAGATGCGAGATCAGTTCAGGGGTCCGTGATGAGTTCCATACAGACGATAAGTCGCGAAGGGGAATCGCGCGGGTTGACTGTCCCTTACAGTCCTTGGGGCGTATATATACGGCAGGGCCTGTAGCCGGGTAGCTTCCGTGCTACAGGGTATTACCGACCATTGCTGTGTGCAATGTGTCCACCGGAGAGGGGTCCCCGCAGGGCTATGTGTACTCCGATCTCATACTTGTGCTTTATACCTGAGATGTGTGTTGGGTATCGGGACAGGGACAGGGACAGGGATTGTGTGTTATGTGCTTATGTGCAGTGTCAACCCTCGCGTGCTCACGGGCTTTACAGCTCACGTTATCGAGTCTAACATGTTCAGGGAATCAGAAAGGACCGCAGCCACAGCCGAGGTAGATCCGAGATAGATTGAAGATCTGTGATGGTTTTGTGTCTGTATAAAACAATGTATTAGTGATCGGGATTATGTGTTTTGTTATATGGGATTATGAAATGTAATCATGGGTTATTATGTATGAAGTTTAAAGTTTTAATTAACCGTAATCTGCATTATCCTACGACACGTGTGTTATGGATCCGTTGCGTTATTGCCACCTATGATATTGTATTGACGTGGCATTTTCGGGATCGGGAGGGGTGTCACACAATATAAAAAGTACACGTACTATATCGACACACCTTAAAAAGTATATTGTTTTTTACGATTTTAGCGCCTATTTTAAAGTAGTTTGATTTATGCATTGTTAATTTATTAAACCGACTATCATTTTGTTAATATTTAAACTTCTTTGCTAATCTGATTGGTTGGAGATTTTTGTCCATACATTTTATTAGTTTTTCTTTTCAACATGATTTTATTTTTTTAATCCAAAATAAGTTTATTAAATATTTCGTCGCGACATCATATTCACAATCAAATTTTAAAAGGCAAATTACCTAAAAAGATAAGATAAAATACAAATATTGACAATAAGGGTAACGTAAAATTTTTTAAGCCAAGAAAAGTAACATAAAATTTAATTTTGACAAAAATGGTATTGATAACCAGTTAAGAAGGTAAAATCTTTAATTTTATAGTCCCCCTTTTTTTTATAAAAAAATAACATTTTATTATCTTTCTTAGCCGAAAATTTGAATTTTATGATGTTTTTCGGCCAAAATAGAATTTAACATCATCTCCCAATACGGCTTCCAATTGTGTAGCATATTAGAAAGGACACTGGTGAATTTAATCATACCTAACAAAGGTCAGAGGTTCGAGATGGAGAAGTGACAAAGTTGCTCCTTGAAACCATTGACTCCTCAGTTTTCCTTACCGTTGCGTCAGCTCGATTTACCTATCATGTGATGGGCTTGAAGCGGTTTTGACGTGGACCGGTTGGGATTGTCGGTACTTCAATCTTTGTCTAATTCTCTAGTATGTAAATCTCAAAGCATTTCGAGTTACTATATTCCATTACAACATTTAAAGACACATTTAGGTAACGCATTAATTTGTCGTCAAACAAATTTTGATACTTAGTTACATACATAATTAATTTTCACACTGATATTTTATTTATAAACCTAATTAAGTATTATGACTCACGTCGATAATTTTAACTTAACTTTTAAGGATAATAACAAAAGTAATAATGACAAAAATAATAATAACAAAAAGGATCAAAACTGATAACGATGTGGAAGAATTAAATACTAAAATAATGTTTACAACGTGTTTATATTTTACCATCCTTTATTAAAATCATATATTTGTTGATTGTGGTAGTTATAATGTATAAGGAAACTTATAAGATTATTGGACCCATAGAATATTTTTTAAATGTCTACAAAATATGAAAAGTAGAAAGTAGCTTTAATAAATGTTAAACATTTTGAGGTATTTTTTTATGGATGATATATAAAAAAAACAGTGTTGTATTTTTATCCTTTTTATTGACTATATATAACGTTAATTTAATAAATGTATAACGTTAATTTATACATGATTATGGAAAAAAAAAATTTTAATGGTGGTACCTTCGGATGCGCTTGATTTTGAGATATTTTTCTAAACCTCTGTATTATATATATAGTTGAAGAGAGTATCACTTATTACACAGCGCAATAGAAGATATAATTTATAAAAAGAATTTTAATTTTTTTTTTCATAAATAATATTAAATATGATATTTGAAATAAGGTTTGCTAAATTCGCCTTTAATTAATATTAAATATGATACATTACGAAAGTGGTCCTCTTTATATTTAATAAAGATTTTAAAAATTAACTTTCGATATTTAATCAATATTTAAAGTCAGACATTGTCAAGACGAACATTTAATTAATATTTAAAATAAGTATTGTTAAAGCGAGCATCTTGATATTTAATTAACTTTTAAAATAACGCATTGTTAAAATAAACCTTTAATTAATATTTATAATGAATATTGATTCTTGATATGTATTCAATATTTAAAATAGATAATATAAGAATGAGTCTTTAATTATATCTAAAATGAGATACATATATCGGACAATCGCGTTTATTTCATCTTTAATAATTTATTTGATTTAAGTATGATTATCATTGTTTATAATATTAAATATTTGAAACAATCGTCTATGGTTTAATTATGCATTTAAACATATGGTGATAAATTATGTTATACATGAATGGATATTATAACCTCATCCATCACGTTGCAACGTATGGATATTAAAACCTTGCTTAACGAATCAAGTTTAAGTAATTCTACTAACTTACAACCTTAATTATAAGGTAGTCAAGAACAAATGCAAGACTAATAATGTTATGTCGAATAAAACTGACAAGGCTAGAACAGTTTATCGCTGGAAGTCATAAGCATAAGCAAAGTTGTCTATACAGACAAGAATAACTAATCGAAGTGATAAGATATGATGATCACTAAAGAATGTTACTAGACAACTTTAATATACATATAATACGCTGGTTATGAATAAAACAATGATTAATCAAGATTCTTAAACATTAAAGAAGTGATTTTTTTTCAAAAATACATCATCCTAATAATTAAAGAATTCGACAGAGATACTAAGTGGTTCCAAATTCATGGTTGATGAATTTGGTTGGTAGTACAATTGATTATAATCGTTGCTATTTACCTCAACCAAGACTTTTATTGGATTTAGTTGGAAACATGGTGAGTTAGTTTATATTTTATCTTTAACTAAAGGTATATATATTTTATTCTTTAAAATATCAAACAATAAATTAGGATAAAAACTTGTAAAAGAAAAAATAAAATGAATTTCTCGCAGAACATCCCTTATTAACTAACTGAGTAAATCAAACTGGATTATCATATTAGTATAATAACTTTATAAACTATTAGATAGAGAGAATATTAGGATTAAGTTTAAGTTGATCTAAAGCAATTGATACCGGATCTATTAGGGATCTCTTGTATTTATCGTATTCTATAAATATTAAATTATGTAATATAATCTATGTACAGTGGCGGATCTAAGATTTTTTGTTATCGCATTATCGGTGTCACTCTTTTAGAGTAAGTTTAATAGTTAGATTTTTCAAAATATTTTCAAAAATGGATCGGTTCAACGAAACGGGTTGCCAACACAAAATTAACAAATGACAAGATTTCTATAATTACAAAAGTACATAGTACAATACTATCTCTCAACTGTCGCAGTTGCGACCGACAAAACCAATATTAGCTTCAACAATCGATAAACCTAATGATACAAAAGATGTTTCCTAGTTTCCACTAGGGGTGTTATCGGGACCAAACCCGGACCGAACCCGAATTTGGCTAAAATCTAAACCCGAGGACCGGACCATTACTTTACAATCGGTCCTATTCGGGACTGGTACCAGTTCGGTTCCGGTTCGGTCCGGGTATTTGGTGCATAAAAACTAAAAAACTAACTCCACTTTGAAGGTTAGGGGTGTTATCGGACCGAACCCGGTTAGGACCGAACCCGAATTTGGCTAAAATCTAAACCCGAGGGCCGGACCATTACTTTACAATCGGTCCTATTCGGGACCGGTTCGGTTCCGGTTCCGGTTCGGTTCGTTTCGGGTATTTGGTCCACATGTAACACCCCTAGTTTCCACCATTAATTTAACAAGCTTGCGGACTCCATTCAAGTTAGAATATATTGGATCGTTTTTCACATTCTCAATATAGTATTCAAGTTGATGCTTAAGATTAACATTCCCATCATAATTAAATTCATTCGGATAAGGATACATCTCCGTCAACCTTAATAACTTTGGCGCATCAAAGTCCCAAAAAGAATCACACGATTAGGGGTTTTTCAACCAATTGGACCGGTGTCTTCAACAAGGTCTAGGCTAACTTTTTTCCGGTTATTTTTAAAAATCTTTTTGGTTGGTTCTTGAATATTGTCTCTTATCATTTTTATTTCTATTAAGCTTTTGTTTTTGTTTTTTTTTTTTAAGTTTTGTGATTAAACTCAATAATATTCTAATAAGTTTGGGTAACAAAATCAACAAATATAAATTAGATATGGATATAATAATTTTATAAATTTTTCGTAGGCGTCACTAAAAAAAATTCTAGGTGTCACTTGAATTTTTTATACATATGTAACTCAGTATTTTAAAATTTTATCGATGTTGAGTGACACCCATGGTATCTTAATGCATCTGCCCCTGTCTATGTATGAAGGTTTCATTAACTTACAAATGTCTAAAATTTTATAATAAACGAGTTTTTCCTAAAATTCGTTTTAATAGCCAACAAGCCTTTGCCATGGTGACATTCCCTTGAGAGAGGGAGACTTGTCAAATGACTCAAATTCAATACTTGCAGTAGTTGAAATCTCCTTTGATGGAATGTTAATATCGAACTGAAGAACATTTGTTGATGCAGAGTCATTGGAAAGGATCGTGACTTGTGAGGGTTCAAGGGCCTTTGGCTAATGTTGTACGTTGTACCTGTGAGGGTGCGTTTGTTGGGTGGGAATGATTATCAAAAACCCAAACTCATGCACACTTGTGAGTTTTCTCATTCCTTCTATTCTCTCTCCTATTTCTTTCAAACCCATTACCTATACCCATATCCATTTCTAAACTCGATCATCAACAGACCGAATGCACCTAAAAAGTTGGATGTTTTAACTAGTCAACCATCCAATTTTACATGACCATGTTATCATCTCTATGTATATTTAGTAGTTGATACGAACCATTTATGAGAATATATTAGGAATTTGTCAATTACAATTTTTTAATGTCTTTGACCCGCATCTTGAGCCTAAGAAGTCGCACCCTTGTCCAAATTTCACACCCTTCGCACTCCTCACTCCCCTCACCTTCTACTACTCATTTTTATATTTTTAATTTTATAACTTATAGTTTTATACATACATATACATATACATATACATATACATATGTGTATGTATGTATGTATGTATGTATGTATGTATGAGTATGTATATTTTATTAAAAGAGTAAATAAATTATCAATAACACTTAACTAGACTGCCAATTAATATAACATTCATTTGACACATGTGATTTACAACTTTTTTTAATTCATAAAACTTACGTTTTAAGGATTCTATTACCAACTCTGCTTTAATAGAATATCTTTTCAATGGTTAATATACGACTTTGTAAAATAAAAATTTTGATTTCTAAATGTTAATATTAATTATAAATAAAACTAACAGTTTATTTATCTCAATCATCTATTGTAATTAATTATAAATAAACTAAAATTTTAATATTATGTTTTTCCCATTCATTATTAGAAGGTTTCTTAATTTTTTTTCATTATTTTTTAAAATAAATATTGAATCACAATTTTTTCATAATATTCTTAGTTTACGTTGTTTGTTACCAAATTCTACACTTATTCTAAATATTATAATTTATTAAAAATTGTTGCTATTAAATAAATCTGTATATTATACGGGCAAATAAAGTAGTATCATATATGTTAAAATTGTATATATTTTAATGAATAAAGTATTACGGAAAAAAGACTATTCTTCTTAATCTGCATTGATTTCTCATCTGAAAGAGTTTTTCGATGATCTCATATGAAAACACTAAAGAAACATAAAAAAAAATGCATAATAAGTCAAGTATCCTTGTATATACATAAGTTTCAATTTAATTTTTAGTAAGCTAATTTACAATATAAAAAATATATTTGCTCAATTGAAATAATTCGGCATTACGATTTGTTTTTGTTCCTCACTAATTTAGCCCTCCTGTGTATAATTAGATGTGTGGCTCCAAATGGGCCAAAATAAAAATATATATCCTTTGTTGGGCTACACCTTAAGCCCATGTCACATAATTACATCAGGTCCATTCTACACTTCTACAACAATTAGTTTGGTTGTGATTTGTAACTGTGAACTGTTAAAATATATCTTAAACAACAAGAAAGATACGATAGCTAATTATTAATTGTGTAAAAAATAAGTCAGCACGAAATAAATCGGGTCGGTCTCAAATTAACTCATTTAATGATTTAAACCTGTATATTTATCACTTAACAGAAAGATTTTACAAAAATCAAAACTTGTTTTAACAGTTTATGAGTTTCGGTATGGTTACACTACACTTTGACGCATTTTTACATAGTTTCTTACTTTTTTTACGACGCCTTTGCTTCTATTGCATATTCGCTTTATGTTTCCGTTTTTTAAAATAATTTTCAAATCTAGCAATTGCAACACGCATCAACACAACATTTTCTCTATAGAAAAGGTTCGACTCGCTCTTTCCTACCAAAAATAAATAAAAATAAATAAGTATACCTGTTAACACTTTCCTAAGTCCTAATTTTTTTAAACTATAAATGTTAGTGGTTAGTGATTAGCACCATTATTAGACACCTTGAAGGTGAGGATCAAACCTCACACATCCACCTAAGGAGAAACGCCATTGGCTAAGCTCGAACTCAAAACCTCAACCAAGGGGAACTCTTTCCACCTTTGGTGGTGGTCACTTGATCTATGTAATTAAGTCTCATAAAACACATGCAGTAACATCAAATTTAAGATACACAGTAGAATAAAACAGTCAAATGGAATTCTAACTTGGAATGCATATTTAGCCACATTAATATTCATCATGTACAAATAATATGCTAAATCTAATATCCATACTACAATAATAATGATTTGCAAGTTCTATATATAATCCAGTGATCTTAATTAGGGGTAGAAACATAGATTATATATCGAAACAAATTAATTGGTAGTGATTCAAACCGATATTCTATCTAGTCTTACAGCATCTTTACGACACAAAAAGACCCTTCTTTTGCATTTATTTCTTTAGTCCAAGGTACAAAACAACTATGATTCTTAGAATTCTTGATGACTGAACAAAATCTCTTCAATGACAGTACTACTTACGTCTTATGCGGAAACAAAGAGTTGAAACAGGTGACTTGCTGTACCTATCTTGATCTTCGAATGATCTTCTTCGGCTTTGCCTGTGATGGGTAGGGGTGTAGAATGATGATGCAGAATCCGATGATGATGAAGGGGAGAACAAAGACGACGATTCTGATGAAGCGGGTGACGCTTGAGAATTGTGAGGTTTTATAAGCTTAGGTAGGACAGAATGTAGAATCCCTCCTTTTGGTTTCGAGTTCTTTTTGCTTGGTGTGTTGGGAGAATTGAAGAGAAAAGATGGTGGCGGTGTGAGTGGAGGAAGTGGGGTTTCACGAAACAGGACTCTTGGTGTACCTGGTTGCGATTCCCATTTGAATGGGACAGCAACCGGTGCACAACCATAATACACTTCTACAGAAGAATGATGCATTGGCATCTCGCTTGATAAACGCCTTGAGCTAGTTGAGAATCGCCAATCTTCCCGTGTTCTAATGTTCATTGCAGGAAGATCAGAATTACCCGAAAGTGTTTTCATCTCCTTGTTAATAACTTGAACCATAAGTCACCTAAAAATATTTGAAATGTTTAAAAAGCAAAAAATGGATCAAGGTGATAGATGGTTGGTTGTTTTCAAATTCTCATTAAGAAATTGAAATTCTCTTGCATAGGGTTGTGAGCTTGGCTACTTAAATATAGTTAAGTTCCCAATACACACTCTCTCTCTCTCTCTCTCTCTCTCTCTCTCTCTCTCTCTCTCTCTCTCTCTCTCTCTCTCTCTCTCTCTCTCTCTCTCGATAAAATATTATTACGTAAAAAATATGACAAATTGCATACAATATAAAACAAATTTGTCATTTTTACTGATTTCAGATACAACATGTATAAAGGAAGTTACATGCCTATGCGAACTAGGATGCATAAATCGCTAAATAATAAGTAACATTGTTTTATCATACACATACGTACGGGGTCATGCCTATTATGCACGTATGTCGCATTTTGTTCTTAAAATCGGTAAAAGTGACAAAATTGTTTTCTATTCTACGTAATTTGTCCTAGAAATGTTACGTAGTGCATCTTTTGAAAATATTTATAATTCGTGGTGTATACACACTAAAACAAGTTTTTACAGTGTAAGAAAATAATACCATGAAAAATAAAAAATTTGGTATCTTAGTATAATGTGAGATTCTTTTGTTATAATAGTGCATAACCCGATCGAAATTTTTTTGAATCGGCAACGGATTCGACACTAGCATGTGAAGGCTCCCTACAAGAAGAGGTTCTTCTCATGTGAGGAACTCCAAGAAACAAGCTTTTTGGATCTTTTTAAATTGAAAGAAAGGAAGTTGAATCCAGAGTCAAACATTTTTTAAAAAAAAACAAAAACAAAAACTAGTAAAAGATAAAAGAAAGGGAAGCTACAATCTCTGAAGGCATTAATGAGATATGCAGGTAATAGGCTAATTGAACATGTGAGAGCGGCATTGTAGCAAGATTCACAATTTCTTAAATCAAAGATGCATGTGCCATACTGCCATTAGTTGAGCAAGCATTTTCTAGTGTGCAATTTCAACCTTCCTCATTAAAGCATTCAGTCAAATTCTCTAGTTTCCAGATGAAATTATAATTATATTTATCACAATTAAAATGGTGTGAATTTCAACTTGTTATAAGGTAACACTTAATTTCTTGTAAGAGAAAGATAACTGCACCTGTTAGCCCTTCTCCAACTCTGTAATTGTATGTTGGCTGCCGGCCAAGCTGCTAAGATTTCGCGAAAATCAAATCAGTAACTTAAATTTAAGTTGGTGATGATTTGCAACTATGAGAATTTAATAGTGCAACACAATTGACTAACTCAAAGTATTATCGTTGTCGGTTGATTTGATTCATCAACTTCCCTGTAGTCAAAGCCAATAAAAGATTACTTATAGCCACAATATTCTGAATCCTATGACTACACATTGTTGATCGGTCGTTTTTGTTTCATCATCAACATTTATTTCAAAGCATAACCTAACCTGTGATTTCTTGATTCAAAAGTAAGGTTTAGGTAATCATTTATTTGTTCAAAATGAAGTAGTTAAACCCCACCCTTTCTCTGAGCTCTGCCCCAAAAGGAAGTATAGGTATTGTGGTAAACTACAATATTCAAATAATAAGAATATAACAGACAAACTACCACCAGAGATATCAAGAAACTGTTAAAGGGTCTCTTTCTTCTAGTATATCTGGCCTAAGTACATTTTAATTAAATAGCTAAAAAATGAAGAACATAGCCAGAAAAATCCTTCACCTTGATTGTGATTCCTGATGGCAGTATAACAATCCAACCTACCAAGATGGTTTCGGCATAATATAATTAAAATCATAATTCCAAGTAATTTAATTATAACTTGTATTATTCTACGCAATCAAGCAAAAGGGTGTTAGTAAAACAGCAAATCACTGCATTTAAATTTTCTTTCGATTTCATGTGCAAATGTCATCAGTTGTGGTGAGGGGTAATCTAGCATATAAACAGCGTATGCAATTATGCATGTCAGGGGCATGTGTATACCTTGAAAAAAATTATGCGTCGTGTTTTGCAGCATAAAAAGTATAAAAATAAAACATTGTTATTATTAGTACATCCTACGAAAAATAATATAAGTTCTATAGTACTTTCAGAGGTTCTTCACCGGCTCACCGCTAATAACAAAGGCCTCGAAGCCTTGTAATTCCTAAACTTTCTCCTGCAAAACCATTACTATATATCCCACTTCAATCAAACTGCAACTTGGTGATTTGTGGACCAATCAGTAATTCAATCATACGTATGAGTTGGAAGTCAAGAAGGTAATTTCCTCCATCACATTGGTCCAAAATCTAGCGAACGCTGGCTAACCTGCTTTTTATGTTCAGTGCCTTTATGTCGATGACATGAACGGCGCAATTACTGCGTTGTTGGCCACAAAAGATCATCCCTTTTGGACATTTCATCGAACACCTTTGCTGCGCACTTCAAAATACTAATCTTTTGCATAAAATTCAGGTAGCATGTATGCAAAAACACGTTATTCTAACATCAAGTCTTGTGTTGTTGCCAAATTCAAATTACACACATATTCATACACTCACAATACACGTATGAATGCATACACACATCTATGTTCATTTAAACCAAAGAGCTTTGGTCTAGCGGTAAGAGAGTGGAGATATAAATGAGAGGTCATGGGTTCGCAGTGGCGGATCTAGAAATCTATAGCATTGGGGGCGAAAAAAAAAACTTACCTTAAACATAAAAATGGTTGAACAATACAATAAAGCAAAATGATAGCCAACGTTACACAATACCTAGCTAAACAATCAACATGCAAGTATAAAGAACACAACAATTTAAAAACAGCACAACAGTTAATGAAGATGAGCAAAGAAACCGTAAAAAAAATGAAATTAGGAATCAATTAGCATCATTACCTACAATTGTACTCTACAATTGTACTCTACAAGTTTTCATTTTTTAAAAACGATTAATCATATCTTTGTTGGTAACCACGACAATGCTTCTTTTTCCATTGTACAAATGACACAATCATTCAAACTCGTCTCCAATTCGATTGTGCAAATTCAAGAACTAGTAATATCAATTTAGACCATTTAACAATCCTACAAATAATTTAAAAAACTCAATTCGAAAAATTCACAACAAACAACAATCATAAATCAACAAATCATTTCATAACATATTAATCGGAGATGAGCTGCGCTTTCCAGAGGGCTCCAAGCAGGGGAGTCAAATATTCACTTACACTATGTTTGGTACAAAGAATTAAGGCTAGGGAAATGAAAATGTGAGGAATTCCCATGTTAACAAACATGAGAATTCCTCTCATTTTCATTTCCATAGCCTTAATTAACTCTTTGTACCAAATGCACCGTTGTAAAGTTGTGAGCTTTTGGGGGCCTACTAAGAATTTTAACGAGGGCCTTAAAAATATTACATGGACTTTATCAAGATAGTTTGACATTTCGTAGAGGGCCCTGCCCCCCCTTTCCTTAGTGTGCATCCGCCCCTGTGGGTTCGACTCTCGTCGGAGGCAAGTTGATATTTAGGTGGTGAAAGTAAGTCTTGTGGTAAATAAGTAGTTTGGGAGTAAGAGTAGGATAGTTTGTCGTTCAAAAAAAAAAATCTATGTTCATTTATTGTAATTATGTAACGTCGCGTTGCTTCCGGTGGTACGAAAATAGAGATTACCAACAAAACAAAGAACTCCATTCGTTTTTTTTTTTTTAATTTATTGGGTTTCCTCAATTCTTCGGAAATGAAAACCATTGCATCATATAGTTTAAAATCTCATTTCGTTCAGATCGATCAAATTAAGATTGATTAAAATTTATAAACAATCTGGGCAAGCCTAAGCCCAGTGACTCTCTTAGGGCCCAATCGGTACCCGATCGTGGATTATAGGGCCTTTCCTGAATTGTTTTGTCCGCATGTATTTCTTATTGTTTTTTTTAATGCTATTATTAAATATTTTTATTAGTCAAACTGTTCTTTATTTTTTACATTAAAAAATGAGTACTTAACATGTCACATGTCACCCCCTCTTTTGATATACTATGCATCGCCATCTAGTTTTGCCATTTCATTTATTAAATTTTATAGCAATTCAAATCTAATCTAATTAATTTACCAAGTAATGAACTAAAACTAAAAAAAACTCTATTTTATATATATAACTACTTATTTTTATATTAACTCATGTAATAAATGAGTATTAACCTAGTATGTAATGCAAGGTTGTCAAGATCAAAATCTTAGCTAGGATCGTTTTCTTCTTTGCAAGATCGAGATCGCAAAATCTTACCACAAAATCACTACTTTTTAAGTTTAGTCTAGGTACTATAATTTGTGATTTCATATTATAAATTAATTATATAACACTTTAAACAATATTTATACAATAAATATAGAAACAACATACATTCATTTTTTAAAATGTTTATGGTCATCCAAAAAAAGTCAATCAATCATACATCCTGTAATTTGACTAATTATCCTAATAGATAGAATGATTGGATTCAGGTAAAAAGTCGGATCGAATCGGTAAACGATGTAAACCTTGTTAAAAGGGTTCGGACCGAGTAAAAGGTAGGATTGAATCGATGACCGATCCAGCGATCCTACAAACAATCTCATGATCCTACATCCGATCTTGTTAAAAAACGGTCACTTGGTAGGATTATAGTATCGACTGATCCTACGATCTTAACAACCATGATGTAATGTACAAGTGCGTTATTTTTCCCGAGTACCGATTGGACCTAATCATTTCTTCAGTTAGTGGTTTTGTCTGATAAGTACATTCTTTTTTAAAATTGTGATAAGTGGTAATATTTACTGATTACATACTTGCGTTCTTTCATTAGTTTTAGGTTTGATGGTAGGTTTGTATTATGAGTTGAATAATACAATAAATATTTGTGTAGTTTTATTCATTGTTTACACTAATGATTTGGGAATTAGGAAAAAATATTAAAAGATTTCAAGTATGTGGCTGAAAGGATTTGAACCATGAAGAAATGGAGAAGTTGCATTACAACAATACAACATATCAAAATTTCAAGTATATGGGAATCAAAAGTTACGGAAAATGTGTGATGATGATTTGTTCCATTGCTTTTTTCTCAAGCTGTACAATTTTGTTTAAACCGATTAAATAAAGTAAAAAATACTGATTCAATATACAAAGAAACGATCTTCATGATTCAATATTTAGTATTCAGTGCCACCATTTATTAATAAGTAATGTAATCACTTTCGATCACCATTATTTATGTAAAAGAACAAGAATTTAAGTCATAGTTATTCACTTGTTCCTCAACTATTTATGTTTTTTTAAAACTATTATTGGAAATGAAGCAAAAGAGATAATACTTTCATAAAAATAGTTGACTTAAGTATTAGAAACAATAAAACAACTTTGAGAGATTAAAATTATGCATAACTATTACAGATTAAAAAATCTTATAAATATAAATAATTTAGTTCTCACCAAATTCATATTTTCAATATGATTCTATTTGTAATATAGCCAATAATGAGTGTGTTCAAAATATTTTGAAGCCAAAAAATCTACGAAAAATCGATGAACCATTTTGATTTTGAAGCTAATGAAAATGGTTTTTACCTATAATTTTGGTCCGGTAGAAAATTCGATTTCGGTTATGGTTCATGATCATGGTGATGACGGTTAGTCGAAGAAAGGAATTTTTTTTAATATTATTTATTTTTGGCATAGCAACATAACATTTATCTCAACAATAATATTAAAGGGTGTTTGGATTTGCGTTTATAAAAGTGTTGTGGCGTTTTGGAAACTAAAATCAGATTATAGATGTAACCAAAAGTGTTGACGAGGTAGTGTTTGATTTTGCTTCTGCTGTTTGCTATCATAATTATCAAATAATCAGTCTTTAAAATGTTTGGATTTGCGTTTTCACTTGTAAAATAACCAAGTAATCAATTGTAACGCCCGTGTTTTCATATGAACATCAAACTACGAGAAATGCCAAATTACATATTTATAGTTTGATAAATATAAGATCTCTTATATAGTTTGGAATTAAACCTTTAAATTAATAACAATGATGATGATGATAATAATGATGATGATGATAATGATAATAATAATAATAATAATAATATAACGTTGATAGAGTATTTTCGATAAATGCTACACTTAAAATAATTTTCAATGAAATTTAAAACTTAAAATAAGTTGCCTTAATTTGCATTTAAGATTACCATCCAAAAGTTTGACTTTAGGTAGATGGTGAAATTACACGCTTTTAGTAATAATCTAGTTGTCCTTTGCATGGAGATCTTTTGACCACTTTCCTTGAACTTCCTTCAAAATACTACATCCGTTCTTCTTACTTCTTTCATGTCATATTCATGCATATGAACTATGAAGAAAGTAAATAAATCAACAACCCAGTAACAAACATTTGAATATGAAGAAAAGTTAGGGTGGTATTAAAGCTTTCAAACATCAAGATCATCACACCATTATCATCCTCCTCCTCCTCCTCCTTCTACCTTGAGGTATAACTTTGAAACCCATTCTCGTCGTCTCGTTGCAAAGTTTATTCAATCATAATAGTAAGTATGCAAATGTTTTATTATCTGAAATATAAGATTATCTTGAATACAAAACACTATCATTTTCTTTCTTTCATGCACACACTTAAATGGAGGTTTAATGGTGATTTAGTGTGTGTGTGTGTGGGGGGCATAACCTTGAGTCATCAAACAATAACGAAAATATGTTTAGAAATCATATTAAATTGCTAAAGAAGGCTACAATTCGGATTCAAAGGCAGGAATATGGGGGACGACTGCTCCTGTCCAACTCCGTTCTCTCTCGTCCGGCAGCAGCGCAGTTGGGACAAGGGGAAGGATGTTGCGAGCTGTTTCGTCTGCCCCTGTTTTCTCTCCTTAGTAGCAATAGAACAAGAAATGATTGAGGTTGGGGATGAGAGTGTGTCACCGGAGGGATGCCGGCGACGGCGCCGCCGTGAGGCTGGCCGGTGGCGAGCGACAGTATCAACGCCGGGTGCCTGCTGACCTCGCTTTGCTCTGCTTGCCGTTGGAATCGTATCTGCTACCCCTTCTTTCTTTTCCTTCATGCGTGGCCCAAGCAAAGACAAACATGAAATTAGGGTATTAGTTGAGGTTGTTGGGTATAACTTAACTTGGGCTGAGAAATAATAGGAAAAAAAAAATAAAAATAATAATTATTGGGCTGCTCCAAAATTATTGGTGGGCAAACTTATTTGGTTTATATTACTAAGTCAAGGTTTATTAGTTTAGTTATAAATTTAATAGGTGAGCATATAATCGAATTAATGACACTAAATATTTAAGTTATAAGCTCAAGATTTATTAATTTAAAATATATCTAAACATATGTTGACTAAAAAAAAAAAAAAAAAAGATTTGTCAAGCTAATCTATAACCGATATATTTTTAAGAAAGGAAAATGACAAGTAATGGGGTTATAAATTAATCACTTTAACCGTGATAGTTTCGAGACCTATAATAATGGGCTAAATAACCTAAAGCTTAAAGTTTAATTGATTTTAAAGATTTTGTCACATAAATAAATATTAACATTTGAATTTTAGGCCAATCGAGGATTATAGTTTTAGATGAATTAAATAGTAACAATCGAGCGATGTACTTTTATTATCAGGTTGGTAGCCGGGTGTGGTGAGTTCAGATATTTCGATTGGCCATATTTATCTTGACCGAGCTTCAAAGAGCCAGTTTTGACAGTACTGTGAGTAACAGATTTATCTGCATTAATAGTTATATGTGTTTATGCATATTTGTTATATTCGCTTCATTTGTATCACCCTGTTATGTTATTATCATTTTCATGATTATGTCGAACGCATGATATATTTACCCTACCTTTCTGTTAGAAATCTATGCCTATGTGTAAGCGTGAATTCCCTGTATGCATACTTGTACTATATGATGTGGATTTGGGCGCCGACGCTACTGTGTGTAGGCCGGGTCGGTTAGCCCCAAGTTTTTTGTTAAACCGACGCCAGCTCGGATGAGGGGATTGTACGGTTTAACAAGCACCAGCTCGGATGAGGGGTGCGGCGTCAGCTCGGATGAGGGGCGCGTAGGAAATTACTGAACTCCTACTTCATTTCTATTCATGCATATTTACATATGTACTTTTATGCTTTTAAATCTTGTTACTCTCTGGGCGACGGCTTACTCCAGTTGTGGGGACTTATATTTCAGGTGGAACGGATAAGGGTTAGGCTCCAGTTTGATACTGTTGACTTTGCTGACTGAGACGCTAGCATTTCTTTGTATTGCCTTTTGAGGGTCGGATAGAACCCTAGATGTATTGACATATAAACTTAAAAACTTATTTAGCGTACTCTGGTTAATGTAATTTATTATTATGGGTGACTGTTTTATTTATTGAAGTATGACTTTAGAAAAATTTAAATTATCCCGTATTTTTGAGGTATATTGCTTATGAATGGTGGAAATTTAGTTTCAAAATATCCGGTCCTTTCATCAATTATTAAGCAAATAAGCTACATTTTTTAACTTATGAAAAATTATGGTAGGACTAACGCTAAACGCAAATAATCACTTATTAATGTATGCAATCCAAACACTTTAAATCAATTATTCGCGTTATCATAACGCAATAAACTAATAATCCCGTGTATAACGCAAAACCAAACACCCTCTTAACTCAATTAAATTACATTAACTATATAACCCAAAACATGTTAAACTATAATCTTACATTTTAATCCGGTAAAAAAATATAGAACACAGTTGTTATTTTTATTAGATTTTTAAAGATAATATGTTACTTTTTTTTAATATATCTTATCAATATTTTAAATTTTTATTTACAACTTTATCATAGTGGACATTTAATTTATTAATTAGAATACATTTAACTGGTTTATAAAATAATTGAATCAACAAAATGGTTAACACAGTACTGATTAATAGGTCATCTCTATGTAAGTTTAGGTTTAGAAAATCCTTGGTTAACCATTTGAAACTTATTTTCAGTTAGGTTAATCATTCATGAAAGCCCCAGTGTCATATAATGTGTTTTCATTATTCTTTTCATAACGTGAACACTCTTTTCAAGTGAAGCAAACTTTTTCCTTTTACCCGCACGTTTATGTCTCTCTATCAAGATTCAAACAACAGTCACATGAATTGTAGGCATAAAATAGAAATGTCACATATAACCCGTTGGAGGGTATTATAATATCACATTTTATAATTTGTTAATTGTATTGTCGTAATAAATAAATGAAAAGACGTAAACTGTCATGCAAAGATACAAATGTGTATAAAATGATGAGTTTATTATGAAAAAAAACCAACATATTTTTACAGTTTTTGCATTTTGGTCCCTCGGTGTTATTTTTTTCGAAAAAAATCCTCAAGTTTTTTTCTAGTTATGTGAAATTTAACTATTAGAGTCTAGTTTTAATTGGTAAACCATGTTTTTAAAAAATGAAAAACCGGGTCATAATGGTCAAATTTCATTAAACAAAAGAAAAAATTAACTTGAGAATTTTAAAAAAACAAAAATAACATGAAGGGATGAAAACGCAAAACCCGTAAAGAATGTTGTTTTTTTTCATAATAAACCCTATATATAGATAAATACATGTACATATAGGATAACATATAGTTTTGTATGTCATGTTTTTTTTTAAACTCGTAATGAATTTAAAATCATTTAATCATTTTTCAAAGATCTTACATGGTTATATTCGAATAATTCATTTTAATACATGTTGTTTTAATTATATTTTTCTCTCGATCCAAAATTTAAGTACATAGCCAAAAATAAAACAAATCAAAACGAAACTTTATAATTATATATATATATTGCCGACGAAGCAGAGAGAAAATGCTCACGTGGCGCAATATCAGTGGTAGAATTCAGGAAATTAAGGCCAAATGGCGCAATATTACTGGTTAAAATTCAGAAAATTAAGGCCACGTGGCGCAATGTAAGTGGTTATAATTCAGATAAATAAGGATGATCATAACAGAAAAAAATAATTAAAATACTCCATAAATTCAGGAATATATACGTAAATATTTCTGGATACATCACAACAGAAATGTAAAAAACAGATTTAAACCAAAAAATCTGGAACACTCTGCATAAAATCTATCTAAACAGATAATGCAGAAAATAAAGTTGCAAACCTGTAGTTTCCAGTTGCTCGTATATAAAGTTGCAAATCTGGAACAGACTGCATAAAATTCTGGAACAGACTGCATAAAAATCTGGAAAATATAAATGAAGATGTACAATATTAAGCATCATCATTTCATATATTCAAAATATAAAAGAGGTTGCAAAAACTATTGCATAACAAAATTGCAGAATAATAAGGGATACGTTTTATTTTTAAAGATAACAGACTATCAAAAATTCGTGCAACTACTTTTTTTTCTCAAAATTAACATTAAAAAAATAAATAAAAGATAATCTCAACATTTGAAAACTGATCACATAAAACAAACTCCCGGTTTTGTCTCTTAATTTTTCATTATATATTCATTCGATTGCTTCCATGTACAACATTTGCATCAAAAGGTTGAAAAGAAAGTATACCGGGAAAATCAACGAGCTGAAGAATCGAATATGCTTCCAACTCCTGTTTCAACTGTCTGCAGAAAGAATAAATGTAAGTATCTTTTTTTACTTTATGAATACATGCTTTCGACTCATACTATCTTCTTTGTTTATCTAAATCACTTACATTGCACTTAACAGTTCATTCAAAACTAGATTAGAATAACTAACCTAGAATAATATCAGTTCATTCAATCCTGGTTTTTGTATAAAAGTGAACCAGTTGCAGAAGGTGCTATTTTACCAAAATTTGCATACAATCATTTTATGTTAAATTTAAAAGTCGCCAGGTATTAAGACTTTTAGAAAGCTATTGAAAACTCGGGTTCATTAATCAAATCTTTTATTGTGAATTATATGATAAAGCACAACTATTAGAATGAAATAAAGAAGAGAAGTGATGCTTGAATCATTCTGTGGTTAGTCAGCTCCAGAATGTCACTAGGTACCTATGGCTTAAAGATACAATAATTTGAAGCCTGAGTATGGCACAAACTAAATGTAGGAACATAAATTTAATAGACTATTAATAAGTCATATAAGAATAATGCCTGAAAACTATATTGAATAAATTACTAACAAGTTAGAACTCAAGGACTTGGGAATTGAAATATGATTAATAGCATGACATTATAAAAGCCATCAATACTGAGAAAGGGAATGAAAACTTGAAACTTGTGTTGGTGGACGTGGAGAGTGGACTGGTGTTTATTTTGGTGGTTGCAAATATATTTTATTTTTTTTAATTAAAAACCAAATTCGTTTTTCGGTTTGGTTTGGTCTGAAAAAGGAAAAACCGACCATCAAATAGCAAACCATATTGTGAAATTCGGGTTTGGAACCAAACCAAACCGAAAACCGCTTTATAAATTCGGTTTGGTTTTATTGGAATTCGGTGCGGTTTGGTTTTCGGTTTCTTCGAATCCAAACCAAATATTGCACACCCCTACTCACCGCCTGTTGTGCACCGTCCCATAGACAAATGAAAATGAAGGGCCTTGGGTTACAATCAGACGTGTACCCCATAAATACGTGTTTATTGTAATGGATGACAAAAAAAAAATTATTGTGTATAAATCACTGACAATAGGTAAACAGTAAAATATTTAACCAGACAACCAAATTAATAAAATTAACTTGATTTTTACCGAGCAAAATATAATAATAATTAAGATAGAAAACAAGTATATAATTGAATATAGTTGGTATTACAATAAAATTAATATTTGAATGTTGATAAAAATAAACCGACAAATTGAAAATATAAATAATTATAATAAATTGTATATTGAAATGTAAAAAAAATGGATCAGACATACGCATGTATTTTTATTTCTATAAGAAATGATGGGTTTTGATTTTATCTTAAATTATAATTAGTTTCTTTTACTATATACTTCATAATAATAATAATACACGTTTTTAATAAAAAAATTAGTCTCTTGATTAACTCACATGTGTTGAACTAGATATGTATAGACATGAATATAATTTTCTGCAATAATTAATATTCATGATTAAGAAAAATAATTTTTCCGTAAAAGATATATATCTTTCTCAAATAAAGTACATTTTAATTGTGTCATTATTCAATTAAAAATATTTTATGTGATTGCACACCACCCGAGCAACGCACGGGTATTCAACTAGTTATATTTGATATATTAGTTATTTATACGTTTAAAAAAAAGTTTTAAGAAATGTTAATAAAAGTATAAAACCATAGGCACTACCATTTTGTTAGAAATAAAAGTAGAGGTACCGAAATGACATATTCGCCAAAATTGCAACAAGGAATATTCAAGATCCAACGCCACGTATAAAAGGGCTCACACGATACCTTTCGTAACGGCGATGATATTCTTCATTACAATTGCATGTGTCTGAGCCATCTGAATCGATCGTGTCTCTGTGAATATCACAAAATTTTAAAAAACGGTTTTTTATTTTTTTGAATCAATCAATCATCTATCTCCATTGATGCACAGTTCAAGCTCCATAAACGAAACAGGTAAATTGATAACGATCCTCCTCTTTTGTCTTTAGACTTCATTTTTTTACTTGAAGCAACCAGATAATTCGCAATAAAAGCGAAGATACTGTTATTCATTATCATGAGTATCTCGATTTAGCTTTTATGTTCAACATATGTGTGTATTTCTTTTGCTGTATTGTTGTTTCTGTTTGTATGATGCAACTTTTTCTGTATTATATGCACATGAATCGGAAAGCAGGACGGAAAATTTTTGTGATTTTTATGTGCTGATTTCTAGGACGGATGAATTGGTTCTTATAAGCTTGTGAATTAATAGTTATATCTTATGGTTAAGTCTGATTGTTTTGGTTTAGATTTAGGTTTTACTTGGTGTTTTTGACTTGATACCTATTGTAACAAAAAGCATAAACGTGTTTGTTTCTTCAATTTTGATGTTCAGGGTTGGATCGCGTGTTTGTTACCTCTGCTTGGTTCTCACCTGCTTCTGCTTGTTAATATCTTTAGCATTCTTTGTTTTTTCTTTCAAAATAAAGCCAGTGAATGTTGTAAGATGTGCCTGAGGGTTCAGAGGCCTTCTTTGGAATACCACCGTCTTTTTGAGTCCCTCCTACAGTCTTTCTTCATCCATGATGAGACTGGGAATGATATGTCCAGTTCATTAGACCCTTGCTCAACAACTCGAAATAGATCATTGGTTGCTCCATTTGTGAATAATCTGTCCGAAGATTGAACTGCTGTGTTTTAGAAAATCTTTCTGTATTAGTTAAATTGGGGATCGCTTATGTTGTTTCATATATTAGGATTTTGTACACAATAAATATGGACAGCGATGGGATTATCCTGATGGAAAGATACGAGTTAGGGAGATTACTAGGTCAGGGCACATTTGCAAAGGTTTACTATGCTCGTAATCTACGAACAGGGCAAAGCGTGGCAATTAAGGTAATAAATAAGGAGAAGGTTTCAAGGGTTGGGCTTATTAATCAGATCAAGAGGGAAATATCTATTATGAGACTAGTGAGACACCCTAACATCTTACAGCTTTATGAAGTCATGGCTACCAAAACGAAGATATATTTTGCCTTGGAATATGCAAAGGGCGGTGAGCTTTTTGATAAGGTGGCCAAAGGAAAGTTAAAAGAAAATACTGCTCGTAAATTTTTTCAGCAGTTGATCAATGCTGTTGATTTTTGCCACAGCAGAGGGGTCTATCACCGTGATTTGAAACCTGAAAACTTGCTATTAGACGAGAATGAAAATCTGAAGGTTTCTGATTTTGGGTTAAGCGCCCTTGCTGAATCTAAGCGTCAGGATGGGCTGCTGCACACCACTTGTGGGACCCCTGCCTATGTAGCTCCGGAAGTGATCAATAGGAATGGATATGATGGGGACAAGGCTGATGTCTGGTCTTGTGGGGTGATCTTGTATGTTCTATTAGCTGGTTATCTTCCATTCCATGATTCAAATTTGGTGGAAATGTATAGAAAGATTGGCAAATCAGAATTTAGATTTCCAAATTGGTTTCCGCCTGAGGTACGGAGGTTGCTCTCGAGAATCTTGGATCCGAATCCCATTAATAGAATCACAATTGCCAAAATAAAGGAAAATTCATGGTTTAAGGGAAAATCTTCCAGAGAATCAAGAACCGAGACTGAAAATAAGGGGATGGTTCCTCCTCCAAGGTCAGATGGAGCTGCAAGCTCCTCCACGACCAGCACATGTCCTGAGGAAAACCAAGAGTTGATGAAGCCTCCAAATATGAATGCATTTGATATCATCTCCCTCTCTCCAGGATTTGATTTGACAACATTGTTTGAGGAACCTCGACAAAAGAAAGAATCAAGATTTACTATTTGGCGCCCTGCTTCCGTTATTATCTCTAAACTGGAAGACATCGCTAAACGTCTGAGGATGAAGATAAGCAAAAGAGAAGCAGGGTTATTAAGACTGGAGACGGTGAAGGAAGGTAGAAAAGGCATTTTGTCAATTGATGCAGAGATATTTGAGTTAACTCCATCCTTCCATTTGGTGGAGGTGAAGAAATCTAACGGAGATACGCTAGAATATCACAAGGTACTAAATGAAGGTTTAAGACCTGGACTTCAAGATATCGTTTGGGATTGGCAAAGCGATGAACAAGCACCTCAGCAACAACAGCAACATGTACAACCAGAGCAACAAGAGGTACAACTACCACAGCAGGATCAGTCGTCATGATTTCAGGTATGTAATACTTGTTCATCTTTTTCCTTTCTCTTAATTTGCATGTCCTTGTGCCTTCATCTTTCATTGTTATGAAATAGCTTTCTTTAGCCAGAAATATTAAAACATCCTTTTTTACCAATTATGAGATAAGCTATCCGTTTTGAGTATAAATTGAGTCGTTTACTAATTAAAGGCTGCAAAAGTGCAAAAATCACTTTGCTAATGTCACGTAAGTGTTCATGTCCAATTGTCCATGCTTATGCTCAGAGATGACAAATTGGATGGTTTGGGCAATAAGTTTGAGTCAACAACCTGTATACAATTTTATTGTCTTGTATTTGAACTTTATTGATAATCAATGTCATAAATATGATCTCAGAATAACATTATTACAATAATAATCTATAGAAGGCAAAAGATTGTATACATGATTTGAATACAGCTTGGGCAATTTACAAATTACAACATGTTTCCTTTTTAGCTAAAATTTTTAATTATACACATATGATCTGTTAGATATCAAATATAACCCAAATCAACCCAATTAGAGGTATATGGGTCTAAATTGCCACATGTACTTATGATTACTAAAAACCATATAAACAACACCACCTCAAAAAGAGTGCCACACGTCAAAAAGAGTCGTCCCAAAAACGTGTGGAGTGATCATATAACGCATTCCTATAACAATTGGAGACCTTATGTCCCGATATATGCAATGAAGCTTTGTGGTCCACAACTAGCTATTTACGGTTATCATACGAGACATGACATATGTTTGTGTCTTAGTGTTGTTCTTTTCGGAGTGGGTTTAGGATCAAAAGTTTGTGGTGTCTCATGTAACAGCTCAATATTGAAAAGAATCACATGTCAATGTGCTGGATTCCTTCTCTTTCACATTTTAGCAATCGTGAGTTGGAAAAAGTCTCCCTACTTTAGGTTGATGCCTTGCAATGGTAGTGTTAAAAAAACTACTTTGCTTCGTCAATTCATCATAAATGCAGATTCACAGGATCACGTGATGATAATAAAAACTAAAAAACATAATCTTTTAATCACATTATCAACAAAAAACATGTCCAGTATTTGCACATGTAGGAGGATCAAATTTGTTAAAAATCAAAATAAAAACTGTCTTTGTGTTTTAGTTGATCTTTAAGTAGGTGTATGTGAAGAAACACACATCATATTTCGTTACCAAAAGAGGCCATTTAACCCATATACGTAAGCATGCATTGATTTGATCAAATGGGTCAACTTGTTTGAAATTCACCTAAAGTTTATGACTTTTTATAACTTTCTGATTTGTCATTATTCGACCAATTGGATCATATATTGTCATATTGATTAAAGAACAAGTTTTGAAGAGTAATTTTTCTAATCAGTTTTCACCCAAACTTACCATTTCCGTTTTGATTCTTCCTAAAAATTTATTCAACTTAAATTTACTGTCCATTTTGCATCTTATATTTGCAAATTGCAACCATAGTGGTTCCGGGTATAGGTATTAGTCTTGATATTACATTATTAGGTAAGGTGGTTTAGGTTAATATAAAATTTTATACATACATTAAAAAAGCTCAGTTTTCTTATAATAGTGTCTCTTTGCAGGGGTTGGAAGATGATAATAGGATTGTGTGGATGGTTGCGTAGCTGCATAATGACGCTTTGGCGCTGTTGATTTAAAAGTGTATTGCTAACATCGTTTTATAGGCATGTCTATACAATATAACCAAAAGGATAAGCCTATAAAACGAATAACTATTTGTAGTTTAAATTATATATTTCTAACGTATGAAACTCATGTTACTTGTAGTTTTCTCGATACAAATACGAGTCCAAACTCCAAACATAATAAAACTCATGTTATAGAATTAGTAAGATAACAATATTATGTTTAACAAAATTAGCTATAGTTTTGACAGTTATGTTTGAAAAATAACCGTAGAGTTTACATACAAGCTTAAATGACATAAAAGCTATTGGGGGTTTAAAAAAATAATTTTATTAAAAATAATAAAGGCAAGTTTCTTTTAAAGCTACCGGTTTTCAATTTTAAAAGTTATTATTTTTAAAACAAAAGCTCAAGCTATCAAACGAAAATTTTGTTTCAAAAGAGCTTTTCTAGAAAACAAGAGGATTCTCCAACTAAACAGACCCATATGCAGTTATAAGTTATGAATTTATTATGTACACTGAATTAGGTGCTTTTTTAGATGGTACAATGACAACCTATTTTTAAAAATATATTGATATGATTCACGAATTTATTTTCCCCCACATACTACACATATTTTATGAATACTTATTAAAATGGTACATTAAGTTTTTATGGCAGCTTAATAGTTTGGTATGTTGTTGATCACCAAGTACATTTGTTTAAGTGCCGTGCCGACTGCTAACAACATTTTTCATCAAATTTCGTACGAGTAACTTCAAATATACCTACTCTACTTACATGACTGCCTCTAAATTTAAATCATCGGTTGACATCATACATATATATGTCAAGTAATAATCAAATAATATTAGTGTTTCAAAATGTCAAGTTGTAATCGAGTCGAGCTCGAGTATTAAAATAGCCTACTCGATAGGCTCGCGAGCCTAATCAAGCCTAACTTTACATGTTTACATATTACCCTTCAACTTTGTAATATTATATTTTTATCACTATTATATAAATCAAACAATATAATTCTAAACCTAAAATTACATCATTACATTTTTACCCTTCTTTCTTATTGTTGGGATTAAATTAGATTGAATATTTTGTATTTATATTTCGATTTATTTTATTCCAAATTTAATCAATTCGAGTCGAGCTCGAGAGTATCGAGTAGTTTATTGAGTCGAACTCAAGTCTCAAAACTAAGGCTCGATCGAGTTTGGTGATACTCGACTCAGCTCGATTACACCCCTAATCTAAGACGGATCATTGAAACTATTTCCTTTCTTTCGCATACTCATATGAATGGCTAAATGTGTTAATTTTCATTCTAATTCAAGAATCAAAATATGAAATAAGGAAACACTACTAAAGGAAGAACAGAAACGGATATGACATTCAAGAACAAAAATAAATTCAAGTTTTTACTATTGTATACACAATCAAAATATGCTATTCAAAGAACCAACAATATAAACACCATAAATGCCCAAGAAATGGAAGCAACAATATTGAAAAAAGATCTGTAACCATAAAAACAATACATTCAAATCGATTTCATGTACCTCTCGAATGGTATGTGTAGAGGGCCGAAAAATAACAAATGGTGGAGGAGATAGTGAAGTTGTGAAAAGATCGCACAGGAGATCATTAAGTCGGTCGAGCAGAGGGGAGAAGGCCGAGAGGGGCTGATACTGTGATAAAGTTTTGTTTGTTGCTTGCCGAAGGCAATATACTTTATAGAATACATTTTTATTGCGCAAAACCACTTTCAGAATAAATGATACGGTCTTCTAAGTACTTATTGGAAAAAAAGAACACACCCTTACACATGGATAGGTGACTGAGTCAAGTCAATGATGGGACAATCGACAGAAGCCTCTATTTTCTTCTTTCGAGAAGTAGTCTTGTGTTCGGGTGATGGTGTAAAAAGATCTATCACCTCAATTGGGCCACTGGAAGCAGCAATCTTTGTTCCGGGTCCTGCCTTATACATAGACATGTCTATACAACTTTCCTCGACACACTCCGGCTTACCATTTTCATCTTCCACCAATGGAGATACAACACTATGGTGGTCTGTAAATGACCTCTCGGGTGTGTCACTGATCAAACAAACTGGAGAATCATTAGTGCAGGATGGTTGTTCTTCATGAATTTCAGAATCTGAAACACGAGTTGCACCATCATCGCAGTGATGATCAGCAGAAACATAAACTGGCATTGTTATGTCTTTGAACCCTGCCCCCGTATAACAGGATCCACTACTTCTGTCGGGTTTTTCATCATCATCATCATCGTCATCATCATCCCAGAAACCATTTTCAAATCCAAATATATCATCTTTGCCTTCTGTGTAACATGGAAGTTCATCCATGGAGCGAATATGCACCCTCATATGGTTGGGTAAGCTAGGGCATCCAGCATAATGCTTTGTGTATTTTGTTGAAAAGAAGTTTACATTCAGGTTCAAGCTGAACAACAAATTCATAATCCATAAAGCAAGCATAGATGTTAGTAAGATTTGACGAGATAGATAATTTGGCTAAACAAAAAAAAATGGTTAATATTGAAAAAAACTAACATTCTTTCCTTATTTTTGTGACCAAGTCCATTGACCGACTTTTGTTTCTACTGTTTAAGTCCCTTGACATTTTCCGTCTTATTCAAAAGTATAGATGTGACTTGATTAGCAAATCATTAACCAGTAAACAACACATGGACTTAAATAGTTAGAAAGAAAGTCCAGTGAATTGATTGTAAAAATGTAGGTAAGATTGTTGGTATTTCCCTATTAAACCATTAAATGAACCAATTGTTTTACTGACTTAACGGGAAGCAAGTGAAAAATATATGGTTTTAAATAAGACAAAAAATATCGAAAGATTTAAACAGTCGGGAAAAAATTTGCAAGGACTTAATCACAAAAATGATGAAAGAAAGTTGATTTTTTTTATATTAACCCTAAAAAGTGATAAGTAACCATACATACTTGTTCCAGGAGGGTAGGGTGAGCATTGTGTAAGCCAGTTTGATCTTATTTGCAAGTCCACTCCGGGATTTAAAACCCAACGCTGCCTCTCTCACAGCCAATGATTCTGCCGGGTGTTGCCAGGCCCACTCGAACTGCACCAATAGACTCAGATTATATACAAATCCAGTAGACCCTAACAATTCATAAAAATCCTAAAGCTGAAAATTTAAAGGGAAATATACGCCATCAAAGAGCAACTGTGACAGCAAAGTCACAATGCACTTTCATTCTTTAACTTTAAACATGTTATGTCGAGTTTTCAAGTGGCTAGATGCATCATAAAGCAGTAAGATTTCGATTTCTACATTAGCAATACTCAAAAACAGTGGAATTTAATGTTTCTAGATGATTGATCACACCTGAAGAGCAGACACATTGGTTGGGAAACCATATATGCAGAGTACCATTTCCCATGGGCGTTTTTTCTTGGTCCTTGATGCACCACTGCATATTTCCCCATTATGTTGCCTGATTCTCCGCCGTGGGTTCACTGTAAACCTATAAAATGAGTACCAAAAAAATACACTTTATGCAACAGATCATAGATTATCAAATATTGGGTTCAATTTAGTTGCCTCATGCCCCACTAAGGAGAATTTTCTTTTTTCTTTTTTTATGGACGTCAAACTATCTTACTCCTACTCCTGAACTACTCCTTTGCCACAAGACTTACTTTCACCACCTAAATTTCAAGTTGCCTCCGACAGGAATCGAACCCGTAACCTCTCTCGCTTATAACTCCGCCCTCTTACCGTCAGGCAAAGGCCCCTTTGGTAGGATTTTTTTTTTCTTTTGGTATGTTTGTAACAACCATGACTGGTTTGGGAGCAATGTTCAAAAGGTTAATCAGCATACCAATTGATCAGGCCTTTCGGTTTCATCTGGTTATGAAATTTCCTCCACCACCCTTCATAATTTATCAGTGTTAAATATTGGTGACCTGAACGGACATCCACCGACCCGACACATTGGAAAAAACCAAAGTGCGTTTTCAACTAGATAATTAGTTTTCTGATTGGGGCTAAGTGGATTTGAGTGAACTTCGAAAATCAGTGACACACATAAACAGTAATTGGTAATTCATGATAATTGGAAAAAGAAACAGAAAAATGAAAAGGAAACAGAGATTAATTTAACATCATGGATCTAATTAAGGATTGAGAGAGAAAAGAAAGGGAAAATTACCCGATGTAAGTGTGTCCTTTGAATCTAGGGCAGAGTGAGGTCAGCAGATAGCAAGCGAAGAATCCTGATTTCTCGCCTTCTTCTAATTCCTTCCTTCTTCCATCTTCTCTGTTCTTATGAATTTTTAGGGTTTCTGTTATCTTTGATTGACGGCCTTCCTTTCTTTTCCCCATTCTCCTCTGCCGTTTTTTGAAATCCGACCGTTTTCGGTTTTTGACTTTTGACTTCTACTTCTGAAAGGTTCGCCTATCCGTCCGTCTAAACCACCTGTTGTTGTTGAGTATAGAAAATTACAATCCAAAAGTCCACTTAAATTTCTAAAATTTTCATTTTATTTTTAAAATAGATAAAACTTCTTGGATAACAGCAATTTCATAAATTTTTATTTTACTTTTTGAAACACACTTTTCATATTCTTTCTCTTACTAATTCATTAACTACTTTATATTTCTTTATAATACTCTATTTCTCTCTCTTACTTTTCTCACATATCCTATTTTTCTTATGTTATAATCACAAATTTTATTTTTCTTAAAATTAAAACTTCGTCATCTAAACAAGTTTTCATTTTCATAGAAACCATTATTTTTTTTTATAAAAACTATAATTTGAAAACTGAAATTGAAAAATGACTAGATTTCGTTAACTAAACACAAAGTTTCTTCCGTTAAATGCTTAAATTTGACCATATTGTCCATTATTCTCCCGTTACATCCTTAGATTCCAAAATGAAAAATTCATATGATTAAATTGGTTATGACAAGTTAAGAAATTGATATATTTACCTAAAAATCATACAAATAATCCAATAATAACAAATAAACTATAACATTAAACTTTGTCTTTCTTCAAACTATCTCTAAACATGTAACCAACACAAACAACAAACTTTGTCTTCTTTCACACTATACACTTACCAACGAACATTATTAAACCAAGACACGAGAAAACGTCTTATTTTACCCCCTAACATTCTTGTTGGGAAGATTTGTTCTCGTGGGTTGACAAGATCTCCTAGTCCAATACAAACTTCTTATTTCTTCTATTTGGTTAGGGTGATAAAGATTATCAATTAGACGGTTACAGAATGTGGAATTGTTGGCTATTAGGTTGTTTGTGTCTTCTACCCGTGAGCCTCACTAGTCATTCTGTCGCTGGCCGGCAATGTCGAACACTCAAATCGCTATTAGGTTGTAGTTTTTTTATTTAATGTACGTTTAGATAATGTATTCTTTTAATTAATATTCACCGCTTTGTGTTTTCCAATGATGGCTAACGTTGGCGATGGTTTTCCTACAAATAAATGTTTTTGCTATTGAAAAGATTTAATTAATGTAATATTTGCATTTAATTCAGTATCAATTATTTCTAAAATGATGAATACATGAAAAAAAAAAAAATGTTTGTTGGCCTGTCAATCCATCAAACTGTTATCCCCATAAAAAATTGTTCATAAACCAACATAATAATGAAAGCAATCGATCAAATAATAATTACAATATTGAATCACTAGTTTATTACTTGTGTACCACACGAGATGATTAAATAATTTGTTTTAAACTTTGGTAGGTGGGGATGGAAAGTTTCGATAAGAAGCTAAAAGTAGGACACTACGATTGGATAATAAAAGATCAGGAAGATTGATTGATTATAAACAGTATTCATGAGTTTTCAAAACGAAAACTTTAGTCATATGATTTTTTATAAATAAATAATTTTAATTTTATTAATAGAAATTATGAGATACACATGCCACAACCTCGTTAATCCAAATGTCAGTTTTTTTAATCAACAAGTGGCATATAGTTATTCTTTTAATAAAATAGATGGATTAAATTAATTACAAAAAGTACAAGGTTGTCAAGTCAACAAATTTTGTTACATATATTCGTAATAGATAACGAAGTTACCTTAGATTTTTTTACTTGATTATGTTGAAAAAACTCACCATCTTTCATATTTTAGCGATTAAGTCCTTAAACTTTTTATTTATCAGTTGTGTATTACCAACTAATTCGATAGCCGATCAAAAATATATACTTTTGAATATAACAAACATAGTTTAAGGACTTAAATAATTAGAAAAAAAAATTAAACACTTAATTGAAAAAATAATAATAGTTGATTGGGCTTTTCAAATATTAAATCTTTTTGATAACCGCAAACCACTAAAGATAAATAAAAAAAAAACACGATGCATTCACTTTATTTAAATGATGAAACTCACAAGCTACCAAATTTATGATGTAACCCACAAATATGCAAAGAAGAACTAGTCCCATGGCATCTTTAGGAACGAGTTTTTCATCAACATCATGCACAGCAAGTAGACCAACAAAACATTTCGTGTGGAAACAGACAAAGCCATGCATGACAAAGGCGGATCTAAGTTTTAGCTGACACTCATAATATTTATCAGCAGCGATATATTAAATAATTTCAGTGAAAATCATATAATAATACAAACAATTGAAACCTATTACTTTTGTATTTTAATAAAGGGTCATAAAAGTCGAGAAAAACGATAATACGTCACTCATAGTGTTTAACTTAGGCTCAAGGAAAATTATGTGCATTTAGTTACTGAAAAATTTCAAAATTTCCATATCACTTTCCAAAAATAATAAAAACTTGTTTACTTACAATTTCATAAATTTTCATTTCACTTTTTAAAATACCAATTTTCATATTCTCTCTTACTTTTCTAATTACCTACCCTATATTTCTTTATAATACACTCTTTCTCTCTGACACTTTTCTATTAACAACCCTATTTTTTTTTTATTTTATAATCGCTCATCTTATTTCTCTTAAAACTAAAACTTTATGACTAGTTTTCGTTAACTAAACGCAACCTAGTCTTACACTTTGTCATACATATAGAGAGTGGGAAGTCATGGACTAATTTTGATTATTTGATGGTAAAATTATCAACAAGTCACACCGTACGGCTTACCCTTTTATAAAAGATAGAATGTAAAAATCAAAGCATCGAAACGATGGGGTTTTTACATTTTACAGTTTCTATCAAGACTAAGGACAGTAAAGACGCTAATAACACGACATACAAAAAGCAACACTTTGATATTATAGCCTAGATATGATCGATTATACGTTGCTCTGGAAAGGCAACAAAATATGATCCAAAATCCAAACACAAATTCATATCCACTCCACTTCTAACCTGTACATAGAAAAAGAAGCCCACATCCATATGAACTCTCCACCTGCATTTGTCAAATATGGGGATGGTAAAGTTAGCACTTTTTGAAACAAGGCAGATTAATGCACACCTCCCACAATCAACAAGCATCATTATATTACACCTTCTCTGATCAAACTATAATCAATGAAAAATACAACTCCGAGTAATATTTATCATGTTTGTGGTCCTACTTAACGATCAAACTATGGAGGTCCTAGAACAGATCATCAAACACCAATTCCAATAACAAGTTAACAACAAAGTGGAACATTCCAATGAACCAAAAGATGGAAGTTAGTCCAAAAACAAAACGCAGATGGATCTCATACATATAAAGATAAAGATAGAATCTTGCAACCATCTAAAACTTCAATACCTAAAAGCAGAGTAGCAGACTGACTGATTTTGTACAATATCACCAGTAGACAATCATTTTAAGTTCAGAAACCATTCAACATTAGCTAGTTAAATAGAGTATTCATTAGTCGAGCAACCATTTACCAATATTCACTACCCACAGGTTTCAGGATTAACCGATTAAGTGTCCCAATTAACCATACATCATGAAGTTTCCTCTTTTTGTTGGATGACAATTGAAGCAAAAAAGAAACATCCTGCAAATTGATAACAGTAAGAACATCTGACAACATTCATCATATTCATGGCAACTCATAACCATGGACACAAGGATCCTCACTCATCCACTCTCTCTGATTGTATTAAATTTGTAAGCACATTACAAGTACACTACAAAATATCACAACACCTCCTCATGAAGGAATTCTATCCTAACAGTGACAAGAGATTGGAAAGAGTTAAGCCATCAAGAATTTTGTGCCAGAATCAGGACAAAACTAGAATAATAGTTGCAATTCAATGCATTAAGAGTTCTTGAACGTGTGTTTTGACCTAAACGGTAATGACTTTTTGTTCCCAATCATTAGAAACTAGTAATCACTAGAAGGAACAAATTCTGACAGGAGACCAATAAGTGAGCTAAATGAACTTATCCCCCAATTCAATGATAATAATGACTAAATGCTGTAACTTACTTAATCATAAGATCAATCCTTTTTGGAAGCAGAAACTAGGTTTCTCCACAGATAGCGTCCACTCGCCATGTCAACGCAAATCCAAAATCCATTCACAAAAGCACCATAAACCTACAATTAACATATAAACATCAGACATTAGCGTATATTCGTGATCCTTCCTCTAACATACCATTAAATAAAACCGCAAACCCTAGAAATCAACAAAAAAACCTTAGAGGATGATCTTTCAGCGCAGGTAGAGGCGGAAATCGATGATGATTTGGAGAAAGAGGTGGCATCGTCGGCGGCAGCAGCGTCGCTTTCAGAAGTATTGGATTGAGATTTAATGTTCCGGAGAACGAAGAATCCGGCGAGAGTCGCCGACAGAAAGATCAGAATAATTCGTAAAGGGCACATTGTATTCTCTCTCTAGAAGGTGTGATTTTTAGAGAGAGAGTATTTTTCAGAGAGTTGGGTTGTTGAAATTCAGGCCACAAGGTTTTCTGTAATTTATTCCGATTTTAATAATAATTTTCCTATGCTTTTCCTGTTATTTTCCGGTTTATTCTATTTTTAATTCTATTACACAAGAGCTTTTGAGTTTTTTGAGAATTGAACAATGAAAATAGAGGGCGAGTGTCCGATCGAATTGATCTGGTCATGTAGAACCAAGGTTCAAGTCTACCGATCTGTTAGGATTATGTGGTGTCTATGTTAAACAATGTAACAAGGTAAAAGTCTTACGTAGTATCTATGTTAAACAAAACAACTGATTAAAAATCTTACATGACATCTACGTTAAATTTAGAAACAACATCATCATCCTTCAAATGTGATTAAATGTATAAAATAGACGTTATGTAGAACTTTTTTCTTCGGTCACAAGCATTTTGGTAAAGAAATTACAAAAACACTATTTTAGTAAATTTTAGTTGGTTGAGAGATCTATGAGACAAAAAAGACTTAATCGAAAACAAAATTTATGCAAATAGTTGACATATCATTATTAATTAATGTCACATATAATATCATGTTAAATTTTAACGTTACAATGATCCTTGGTTCGGATTATAAGTTACATTATGGATGTCAACCTATCAGAATTTATCACTTTCACCAACCTATAGATTGATTAGATAAATTTAAAAATAAATTAGTTAAATAGATTTTACTTTTTCTCGTTTGAGAGTCACCCTAAAACATATATAATCTTATTTAAACAAAATTTCTTTGATTTTTATTAAAATAATTCAAAACGTATTATGTTTTAATATAAAAAATTCATACCACAATGATCGATTATTTTATGTTCTGTTAATGTGAAATGCATATTAATTGTAATTTACATAATAATCTTTTGCTATTATATTACAAAATAACATCATTAAGCGAATAAGCGTAAATTCCTGCCGTACTTAGGTGGAAATCTAGTAGCCGTGGCACGTTTGGTGCTCAAGTTTGGAGACTAACCGAAGCATGGTCTAGTCGTGGCTTTTGCTTCGTGTGTAGCCTCGGTTCTCTTTGGCACTTGGTTTATTTTGTTTGTGGGTTTTTGATCTGATCCTCGTTGTATCGGATATTCTCGGTTTGTTTTGAATAGATTTTACCGTTCAAAAATTAATACCATATTATGCACAGAGACGACACAAGTTTTACTATAAAACCAAAATCTAAGTACATGTTTTAGCAAAAGGTAATGTTATATAAATTGCTTTCTTTTTAAAACGTAATTCTACATATTTAATATTGAAATTAGACTTGGAATTTTTAATGCATTATAAAATCGTGTGTGCTTTAAAGTCATAGTTATCTATTAAGATTTTTCCTTTGACTTTTAAAGAACCTGCAAATGGCAAATTCTTGGACAATGGGGCCCCCATCCAATAACAAGAGAGACCAAACAATTTGTGATTGATTATTATAACCACCTCACTAAAATCACTTAATAGTCACAATTCCACAACCACCATCATTGAATCTTGGCAAGATTTTAAGTCATCAAAAGCCACCAAAGCTCTTACACCAATAAAGGATTAGTTTTAATGCTTAACCAACTCAAATAAATGGAGAGATATACCTTTTGAATTCCACTCAAACACATCAGCTTACCATATTCAAGATTAATTTGCATTTTATGATAAACCTAATACCCACTTCCTGTTACAATTTTCTAATAAACTATCAAATATTTAATGAAAACTGCCAATCAATCCTCAAGTTAATATTGAAATTGATGGCTTTGACTTTGAAAGTCTAAAGATATCTCTTTACAAGAGATGGTAACCTCATGACAGAGATCACACACTAAGAACGGAGCGTAAAAATGCTCATATGAACTTGCTACAAGGTCAAATTTTTCAAAAGTGTGCAGTCGTTT
Source organism: Centrapalus pauciflorus (assembly GCA_020465985.1). Classification (NCBI taxonomy): domain Eukaryota; kingdom Viridiplantae; phylum Streptophyta; class Magnoliopsida; order Asterales; family Asteraceae; genus Centrapalus; species Centrapalus pauciflorus. Next base: position 552,467 of record JAANYP010006814.1, on the reverse strand, counting down.
TGTGCACAACAAATTTGTGACGACATTCAAACAAATGTTGCAGTAGACTTCTAGCTTTGAAGAATAAGTGATGTTTATAAATGAAATTGTAGCAGTAATTGAATAAGAAATATGCATACCACTAGAGTCTTGCAAATCGAGATATATTAGAAAGCACTGTTCTTAAACTTCTTATTCCAGCTCCGGTTTTCGAGCTAACCATCATCTGCAGTTGAACAAAAGCCTAATGAAGTTGCATTTTGAATGTCAAATAAGTTTCTTTTTAAATTAATATGAATGGTTTTCTTTGTGCAGAAAAAGAAATAGAATAGAATTGTCTTTTTGGCAAAAAAAAAAAAAAACTTCTATGTGAACTCGACTTTGGGTTTGGAAAGTAATGGATGTTGGGTGGTAAGACACAAAAATTGGCTTTTATTGTGTGTGTTGCTTTTGGGCCGATGAAACTATATATCCAAAATATCAATGAATTCTTATCAGTACCAAGGGTTGTACAGCTGATTTCTTCGTTTTAAGGCTCTGTAAAATAAAATGAAAAACATATCAATTAGCCTCGATGTTGTCAAAAGAGGAGAGCAATAATCTTGAAGAATAAGTCACTTACCTCCTCAATTTGCATCGCACGCCTAGCCACATCAATGGGGAATGCTAAATCTGTTTTTGTCAATACGATCTGGTATTTGGTTTTGGACCTGCACATTCAAAACAATAAGAAACACTCGGTTCAAACTTCAAAATTATGATCCCCTAATGAATATCTCGGACAAAGATGCTAAGATTATTGCCTGGAAATATAATGACAATACGAAATAACCAGTTTGAAGAATCATGTTCCATACGTATATACCATCATACCATGTTTCTTGATTTTATGGGTCTCATTTTCATCAATTAATGAGACAGTCTCAAATCTTTATTTTCTTCTCAAAGCATATTATTGTGAGCCACAAAATGAAAGTGATAAATTCCAGACATAATATACGTTGTTTAGTGTGAACAAAAATTATCAATCAAATTAACTTGCAAGTGTAGGGCACACAGTATGCTTTACCTTTCCATTAAATCCACGAGTTCGTGATCCCTTGGCTTCATCCCCCACTTTGTGTCAATCAAAAGGCATACTCGTTTTAGTCCTTCACGGGTTGATACGTACTCCTTCACCTACAAATTACGAGATAAGTCAAGAAAACCAACTAGTGTTCCAAATATAACACAACATTATGAAACCACACATCTAATATGATCTCGATTAAATATTAGAGGCATTCGAAGCATGTAAAGTGAGGCAAAAAAATTTCGATGATCCTTAACCCACTTACAAGTTCTTCCCACGATTCCTTGACTTCTTCTTTTGCATACGCAAAACCATACCCAGGTAGATCAACCAAGCAGAGCTTTGATCCAAGGTTGAAAAAGTTAATTGTCTGCAAAAGGCTTCATGAGCATCAATGCATCTGTACTATTAATCTTTTGAGCAAAGCCGGCAAAATTTGAGCAAGAAAGATGATGTACTACCTGAGTGAGGCCAGGCTTGTCTGATGTTCGTACAACACCCCATTGTCTTGTAAGTGAGTTTAGCAAGGATGATTTGCCTACGTTTGACCTACCTAATAAAACATCAAGTTTTATTGCACAAATTGTAGAAAATTCGAATATGTCAAACAAGAGATTGGGTAACATGTCAAAATGGGTTCAGGGCAAAATAAGTAGCTTTTAGTATGGGTCAGATGAACCAGCCACCGCTTTCTTGTCCATTTTTTATTTATATAATTAATGGACCGGACCAGACCAAACAAAAAACTGGAAAATTTTAAAAATTTGAACCGAGCACCGAAGTGTATCGGTCCGGTTTGGTCACGGCTTTTTCCTACTATTACAATGAAGAACTGCAAAACCAAGAACTGGTTTTTGTAAATATCGTGGATCGAGAACCAAACTGGACCAAAGTGTATCACTCCGGTTTTTCCCTACTTTTACAATGAGGAAATGCAAAACCGAGAACCAGATTTTGTAAATATCGTGGACCGAGAACCAAACTGGACCGGTTTCACCGGTTTGGACCGTTGAATGCTTATCCCTAGTATTAGATATGATTTTGTGAACTATATTAAATCTTAGCTTTCTTAAATAAAGCAATTTGGGATATTGTAAGCACTTGTCTACACTTCGGGCAAATATCAACCCTATTCCATTTAAGCAATTGTTTATTTCAAACATTAACTTGTTAGAGGTAAAATATAACCCAAATCGGTGCACATTTAGGTAATAAAAGGACATGGAGCTATAGAGCATAGTGAGTGAACAAGCTAAAAATAAGCTTCTACAATCATCATAAGGCATTTTCTATTTGATAGAGGTATATGCAATTGGGACATGGTGGTAGTGTAGTTTTAAATTGAATGGAGATATATAGAGCATAGTATATGCACCAATGGACCTTTGGCCTAGTGGTACCAAGGTGTTGTCCCAAACTAATGCTTGTGGGTTCAAGTCTCAATGGAGACATAAGTGGTAGTGTAGGTTGCCTTTCAAACAAAAGTATTTAAGATCATATCCAAGTCCTGTTAAGTTTTCCATTAACCCTGATAGTATCAAGTCTAAAAAGTACATTCCCATATGGACTTATGAAAACCAAAAAGCGTGAAGTGTTCAACCATTTATTAAATGGTCGAAGTACACTAGTACAATGACAAAAAAAGTATGTGAACCACAATTAGTATCATCCACTTTGCTAATGCATGATAATGGGCAAATAAATAACTGTAGCTTGAAAACATTCTAGAATAGAAATGTAACAATTTTCATAAAATGTCCCTTGGTATAAATTGATGCAAGTTTCATGGGTTTGAGTATCTGACTAGACTTTAAACCCATTACATGCCGACACTATTAAAGTGCATGTAAAACTTTCGATAACATATCTGAGCTTAATCAGGTCAAAAATGCCGCCTAAATTTTTTGACAGATACCTAGCATGAAAATTCAAAAATGTATGATTGTAAAAGAAGTTGATGTAACTGGAAAAAAATGTATTGAATAAAACACTTTTTACCTGCAAACGCAATCTCTGGAAGATCAGGAGATGGGAAAGATGATGAAACTTTTGCAGCAGCAAAGAATGACAGTTTATTCCTGAAAACCTGCAAAATATTCAGACTGCATTCACATATGTAAAGATGGCAAAAGAATAAGATAAAACTATTAAAACTGCTAGTACTTTCATCATATGCAATTAGTGTAGCTCAATAAATGACTGCAAGCTTACTGATTCTTCAATTCGCTCTCTTTCTGAATTTGTAGAGAAAGGAATATTATCTAGAGGGGAAGAAAGTTCGATATTGTATCCAGCCTTTCTGAACTCAATTTCACGCCTACGCCCCAACAACTGCAATAATAAATACCCAAGAATAACAAAATGAGGTTAGTATGCTAAGAGAGCAATATATCAAACTTGAACATAATGAACATCTAAGGAAAGCAATTTTACATTTTCATTCACAAATGATATGATAGAGGGGCTTGGTTGAATGGCCCGAAACTCTGCATTTTTGGACATCTTAGCATTTTCTTCGGTATCTGGATCCTCCTTCTGCTCTGTGGTATATTCTGAAAAGCATGAGACAAGAATATGGAGATCATTGAGAGATTCAGGAATTTTTCTTAATGATAGGTACTAATTGTCGATGAATGAAAATTCGACATGATGTCCAACAATTTAAATTTGTAGCTTGGATCAATAATCACACTGTGATAGTAGCAGGAATTGAAAAACCAAACACACAATATTAACATGGTTCAACAATTTGCACAAGTCCACATCCATTGTTGTTATTCGTGTTTCAATTGTGAATCAGATGGTACATCCATATAAGACTCAGCATTTTATAAGCAAAAAAATTCAGACATTGCAAATGGAGAATCAAAGTTTCATCACGGACTATATCAGCTGTCATTTGTAACTACTTTCTAATAAATGCAAATCTGCAAAGTCATAATCTACTATAAAATTCATACTAGGCTCAATCTCCAACAAATTTGCTTCTATGTCTTCAAGAAAAGTAACAATGGCATGCCACACATCTTCCAAAATTAGAAGTGTGAACAAGGCTCAAACAAAAAGGATAAAATGTCTAAAATCTAATACCCGTCAATGGTGAGAGAACATGAGATTGTGGACCAAAATCAATATAGCAACATGCCGTAACAATTTAAGCTTGGGGTTAACTTAAAATATAACTAAAAACAGGAATAGAATCTAGCTTGGGACACCCCAAGGAACATTATGGAGGGAGTGGAAAACCCCAAGCACGAAGCTACAGACTAGCCCAATAACATCTGTATCAACTTAAAATCGTTATGGAAGTCATCAGGATTCAGGAACTCACAGTTTAAGACTTATAGGGTATTTAAGCTTCTCAAATTTATCAATGAGGCCTGGGTTGTTACACTTCCCTACTAACCTTCTCATTCTTCTACTAATATGGGATGAGTTGTTACATTGAGTACTAGTGATAAACAACAAAAAGATGAGCAAATGCTAGTTATAGAGTCGACTCACATTAAATTACAGCGTAAATAGAATGCAAAAGACAGAAAGATAGTAAACTAAACTAACCAGTAACCACAATCATCATAAAATATTAAAATGTATATGATTGGGTCTTGCGCAATATGCCACATATTGAAATTCTAATGGCATACATGATAAAATTCATGAAGTCAAACTGACCAATTGTAGGCTTGCTATCATCAAACCGCTTATTTGCAGTATCATTTGGATATTCTATCCGGATTAATCGCCTCTTCCTTCTTGGTCGATCAAACATTGCAACTGAATCATCAACCAATTCCTTCTTGTTTTGAAACTTCTTCTTTCCAAATTCATTAGCCTCTGCAGGACTTGTATGATTCTTTCCCTCTCCATTTTTCCTCAACAAGCTACTCCTGTTTTCATCATGTTCAGTATTCTTTCTTCTATCACCTCCATCTGTAGACTCCCTTTTATTAGAAAATCTAACTCTGGAAAGAGACGCTCCACTTAGTTTCTCAGAATCATGGGATCCTCTTCGTGTGGTTTGTTTGCCTTTAACAAGCTCCTCTCTACCCTCATTCCATCTTGCTCGAGATGATCCCTTACCACCAGGAGCCTTCACATTGTTAACAAGCTTAATTTCCCCATCAGCACTATTATTAGCATAAATTCTCTTTCTCTTCCTGTCAAAGTCTCTTCGCACAAAACCATTAGCTTCATTCCCATGAACTTCATGTGCTTTTCGATCTCTATAACTCAACTTCAGCCCCCTTCCCCTACTATGTATCTTATGCAAATTATCGTCACCAGAGTATCCACCATCATCCTCAACTCTTTTACTTCGATAACCACGGACATTATCATTCTTTGATTTCACATCACCATTCCTCCCACCATCCTTTCTTCTCTTGAAGAAATCATTTTCGAAGTTGTATTCAATATTATCAGTTTTAACTCTTCTACCTTGACCTCTCCTATCATTCCCTCCAAACCCCTTTTTCCTGAAATCTAGGGTTTCAACTTTATCCCTAGAAGAATTACCAGACTTACCTAATGCGAACTTTGCTCTTTTCTTAAGATTACTGTACTTGGAGCTCGTTTCTTGATACATTCTTCGCTATTTCACTAAATAGTTACCAAAACAGAACAATCAACGATAATTCAATTGACTAAACTCTTTCAAATGAATGAACGAATGTGTGTGTGACTGAAGAGAAATTACAGACCTAATGCAGTTTCGGTGGATTGAATTTCAAAAATTCATCAGATTTCCTTCCTTTCTTCACTCTTTGTGATTTGTGCTTGCGGAAGTTTTAACATCGCAATCCTTTTCGCATTTTTGTTTATGTTGCCGCCAAATCAATTTGGTTACTTCGGCTCTCTTATGAGTTATTAGGAAACTGTAAACCGTTCTTCCATTCCATGTGCCCTTTTTCATTTTTCGATATACACGCCTGATTCGAGTGATTTTTGTTTGGGCTTTATCCAGTTTTCACACAAGAAAAAAGCTTACTTATTTTATTGGGCCTTTGATGTTTGGAAGTATGGAACTTTGGACAAAAACTAGGAAAAAGTTTTTATATAGTTGATAAATGATAATAAAACAGGTAAACATAATTTATTTAAAATAAAAATAATAATCGGGAGCCTATTAAATCCTTTAAAACTATTTTTACTGTATTATGGTTTGAGTCTTGTAGGAAATGGTGTTATAAAAAAAGATGTCAATATACCTCATAATTGTAAATGTATTCAAAGAACTCAAAAAATATTATGATGTTAAAAGGTATTAGCAAAACACCATAGTTCTTGGCTGCAACATCCCTCACTTTGACCTTGGCACCCTCAATCATTCAATTGTATCCAATCCCTGTTTTGGATTTGCGTTTGAAATAGTGCTGTAGCATTTTGGAAACTAATAATCGGATACCGGAAATTTAGTGTTTGGTTTACTTCTGTTGTTTGTTACCACAATTATCAAATAATCACTTTTTAAAGTGTTTGCATTTCCGTTTTAACTTGTAAAATGACCAAATAATCACTTATTAAGTAAATAAATTACATTCTTTAACTTATGAAAAAGTGTGATAGAATTAATTGTAAACGCAAATAATATTAGTTACTGCACTCCAAATAATCACTTATTTGAGGTTCTCATAACTGACACATCACTTTTTTTAAATTATTTAGATCTTTTAATAACCCATATCATTTTTAAAAAAAGCACTCTTTTCAAAAATCTATAATTCTAAAAATCTCTTGAGGTCCTTAACACTTGTTTTTTAAAGATTTATTATCTTTTTTGTTTTTAGAAATTGATTATATAACCAAGAAGGTTCATCATCTTTCTTAAAAACTCCATCTTGCTCACTCCTTACGTTCTTAGTAAAAGCTCTATGTTGTCATTTTCTTGTCATGGCGTTACCATAAACCAAAAACCTCTCTTTTAAGAACCCATAAGAAATGCTGTAATGTTCACTGTTCTATCATTCATGAAAAAAAAGGATACATGTGTGATGTGTCGTTTATAAACATGGATGCAAAATGATGAAGTCATGTGAAGAAAATGGGTATGTAGTTTTACAAATGATGTATTGTTCAGCACCAGTAAGAAACATTAATTGATGGTAAAATCATCGACATGACCCAAAATGAAGGCCATGAAAGCTGGACCGTGGGTCTATAATTTAAATCCATCATCGGGCATGATGACCATATTTCATGTTTTTCAAATGATGTGTACTCTTATAAAATAGTTTATTGATGTTTTATATATTATTGACCTACTGAACTTGCAATGTTTTTTATAGCTTCCACTTGCATCGTAAACAATCCTTGAACTAGTTTTATGTAGTGCGATCAATTAAGCAACCTAGATGTTTGGAGTGCCACTAGAAGTCTGTTTTTGGAACTGAGATATTGAGAGAGTTTGTGATAACTTATGTAAATATATTTATAAACACGTTTGAAAAAGTGTGACTATCTTGTTTAATATTGAATAAGATGATGTTATAGATGACATTATGGTTAGAATGAGGTACATTTATGGTACAACAGAAAAGTATGTTTAAGAAATTAGTGAGTTCATTTAGTTTCATTGAACCATCAAGCCATCAAAATCAATGTCAATTTGTTGTCGTCAACACAAGTACACAACGCATATACCGATCAACACGTGAGCAATGCATTTAGAGATGATCCTTATTGTGTTCGACGCTAAATTAATGATTGCAAATTCAAAGGCAGGCCAGGTTAAATGCGTTGTGCAATGTTGTAACCACCCTACCCGAAAGATCCTAATTAAGCCACAAACAAAAGGGTCAACTTCATACATTAAAGAAAACATGTATTGCATCCCGTGTTAGAATAAAAATAAAATTAATATCTTGTTATGATAATATCTTGTTATACTATTCAGTGTTAGGACAAATAGTTGTACATTGATTTAAGCATTTTACTCTATTTCTTTGATGCATACTTGCCAATTTTCGAAAAGAAACTTAATTTCAAGTTCCTTTATTTCTCATCTTAAATAAAACTCATACAACTTTGTTTTACAACACAAAATCAAAGGTTACAATTTCCCCCAACGATCTATATGGCAAGTTTCATGTTATGTACAAAATCATAAAATGCTATTTGTCCATCAAGCTATGTTTTTTTCCCTACCCTTTTTTATATCTCAAGTCTTAAGGGTAAATATATTTTTATTTAACAAAAGTAAAAAAAAAAAAAAAAAAAAAAAAAAAGATGCCATTAAAGGAAATGATCAAGTACATACACCCGACACGTGCCCCGCCGACGAGCTTCTAATTCTCGGGCTCGGCTACCTGTACATCCCGCCGGTCAAGCAACTCCGATCTAATTTTGTTCTTCCACAGTTCATCGTAGAAATCCATACCTCCGCCACTACTTTGAACCTCCACCACCACTAAGTTTTCCGTCAACCGGAAAACCTCCAATCCGATTACAGACTTACCATCCTGGCACACCAAATCCACTCCCCATTCCTTCCGTTTTTTGACCAACACGTTTGCCTCCTCCTTCACGATCTCCTCAACTTTCTCAATGAGTTTCTCCGGCGACTCGGATATCACCAGCCTTTCACCTTGTCCCGGCGAGCTGCTTGTGCCGTCAAACAAAGGTGTGAGGTTTAATCCGGAGGAAAACGAGATTATGTCAAACGCGTTTAACGGCGTTGATTTATCGTCGTGTTCAGGCTTCACGATGATTTCTATCTCATCGTCTAGCTTCGCTTCTTTGTATCCTTTCCTGAACCACGGATCGTTTTTTATCTCGTCGACAGTGATCCTTGTTTCTGGTTTTGTGTCAAGAAGACGAGACAAAAACCGCTTGAGATCCGGCGACATCCATTTAGGGCACCGATATTCACCTTTGTAGATCTTCTTATACAACATCATGAGGTTTGAATCGTTAAACGGTAGGAACGCAGCGTTCAGCACAAAAAGGATGATACCGCATGACCAGATATCCGCCTTTGCTCCGTCGTATCCTCTCTTCGTGAGAATTTCCGGTGCGACGTACGACGGCGTGCCGCATAGTGTGTGCAAGAATCCGTCGGCTCGGATCTGACCTGTAACAGCACTCAATCCGAAATCTGAAACCTTTAGATCTCCATTCTCATCGATCAGGAGGTTCTCAGGCTTTAGATCTCTGTGATAAACTCCACGCGAATGACAATATCCGATGGCGGAGATCAATTGTTGAAAGTACTTCCTGCTCTGTGATTCCGAGAGACGGCCTTTTGCAACCTTCTCGAACAACTCGCCGCCTTTCACAAACTCTAGCACAAAATAGATCTTCGTCTTCGTCGCCAGAACTTCGTACAATTTAACGATATTCGGATGCCGGAGCCGGCGCATGATATCGATCTCGCGCTTCACGTTCGACACAAGATGAGCGTTATGAGCGATCTTATGCTTATTTATCACCTTAATGGCGACGCTGTGGCCGTTGTTGATGTCCCTGGCATGGTACACCTTAGCGAAAGCGCCGCAGCCGAGGAGTCTTCCTACGTCGTACTTACCGAATAAGCGTTTGGTCGTCGACAGGTCCATGGCGGACTGAACGTTGTCGACCTCCGGCATCGACCGAACGACACCAGAGATCGAATCGGATTGGGGATGAATGTTCAAAAGATTGAAGGGAGATTGAAGATGATCGGAGCAGATTTTGGGGGTTTTCCGATTCGAATGAAATGTCTGTCTAATAGATTTTTGCTAGGCAGGCAATTTTGAAAAATATTATGCGGTCGGTTTTACCAATATAGCAGCGGAGCATTCGCTGTTTTTTGTTCCTTTAATTTTTCACATATTATATATTTTAAATGTTAAAAAAATTGCATTATAAAAATACAATGATTGACCACGGTCACTTAACGAGTTTTCTAAAAGTTTATAGAACCTTGTAGACCGGAACATTTTATCAGTCTGGATCGGTCTTTTTTCGGATCAGTTCTAAATGGTTTCTGACTCAGTCTTTTTCAACTCGGTCTCGGTTCGGTCTGACCCAGACCTTCGATTTTCGGTTCAGGTTTTTTTATCCGATTTTTCAGTTGCATTTTTTCCGGTAAAGAAAAGTAGCCGGTTTAACTGGTATACAACAAAAGTTTACCGGTAAAAAATGGTTATACATAAGAATTATTATTTAAAATAACAATGTACTTTTTATTTTTTTACCTTATTGTGTTTATATCAATTTAATTTTTTACTATTTAATATATTGTTTGAAATAACAACTTACTCGTTGTTTACCAGTTAAATGATATAATCGAAAATAAACCAAGAGTTGATTCCGGCAAAATTTAAGAGATTGTTATAATTGAAAAAAAGTTGCATTTAATAGACAATTGTTTAAATTATATAGAAGCACAAAAGTAGTAAATCATTTATACGGCTATCTGCACAAAATATATGTTTAATGGATGCACGCATTTCGGTTATAAATTCATCTTTCAAAAAAGCAATATTTTTTGTTTCTTAAATTTAATTTTTTAACATTTAAGAAAACATGATATTAAAACAAAATAAAAAAACCAACTTTTAGTATTCAATTTTTATATTCACTTTCAAGATACAAAAATTAAATTTAAGATACAAACAATAAAAGCACAAATGTAGTAAATTTATCTTTGGTTTGATATATCATCTTTAGTATATTCCATGGTTATCGAAATCGCGATTTAAGTACGTTCCTACAAGTGGATTTCGATCAGGATCGTTAATAGAATCAATTTTGGGTAGGATCGTAAGCAAGATCGTAGGATCGTAGTAAGATCGTAAGATCGTAAGATCGTACGACGATCCGATCCTACATACGGTTTGTTTTCGTAAGCAATATCGTTAACAAGATTGTAAGATCGTTAGTAAGATCATTAGTAAGATCCTAAGATCGTACCACGTGCAATGGCGTAGCTAAGCATGGCCTAGGGTGGTCCATGGCCTACCCAGAAATTGGTTTTAGCCCACAATTATATATACTATTATATATGTATATAACTCACACATATGAAGCTTGACCCACTCTTTTAGTTTCCCCAAACAACATAGTTATTAATCACAACCCAAAATCAGATTTTTAACTGAAGCGACAAATAAGAAAGTAGAAAACCATCATCAATTAGTGAGAGAAGCTGAAGCACCATCATCGATTAGGGAATTATTCTTCTAGAATTATGAAGTGACGATTTAATTTCTATAATCTATATCATGGTCATCATGAGAATCAATGATTACTTTGTAACATCCCAAATTTTAATTATATGTAATTTACGGTTTTAAGACTCAATTATTTGTATTAATGAAATATTATGTCAATTTAAGTTATTTTGATCATTATATCAGTTAAATGAGAAAATACAAAGTTGAGGGGTATATTGTGCAAATGAGTCAAAATAAAGAATAAAAGAAAGGAAACTCTTCATTTCTTCATTCTCACTCTCTCACTACACTCTCTCTCTACCGGTTTCTCTCTCTCTACTCTCTCTTCCTCTCGGCTCCATCCAAGAACACACACAAGAATCAACAATTTCAAGTGTTCAAAAGTTGGATTCAGATAGCAAATAAGGAATTATAAGCATTACAACAAACGATTTGAGGTAAGAATCACTCCTATTTACGAATTTATGAGATTTTGGGTTCGGTTTTGGTGAGAACCGAATCAAAGGATTTTGGTTCAGATTGTTAATGCATGTTAGAATTTGTTATTGATATGTTAAAATCGGGTGTTGATAATGTAGTGTACCAATTTTCAGATTCAGATTCAAAGTCTAAGTATGATTTTGGAATTAAGTGTGTGTTTTAGTGTGTGTGTTCATCGAGACTCATAAGAAAAATGGACATAAATGGGTTATTTTGGTACAATATGACATGTTATAAGTTGTTATAGTGTATATAAGTTCACATTTGCAATATTAGACTCAGAAACATGCAAAAATGACCCAAACATAAAATCTGGAAAATCTGGAAAAATATGCTAAGTATGAATTCGGATGATGATCCATCCGAATTCGGATCATCACCCTAGTTCGGACTCAACCTCAATTCGGACCATACTCAATTCAGACTTACAATGATTTCGGACCTTGCCCTATTTCGGTCCTATCCCAATTCGGACACCGTCCCAATCCGGATCAATAGTGAGTTCGGACCAATTGTATTTCGGACCATAGGAACTTCGGACTATACTTAATACGGACCAACCACAATTTCGGATGCTATCCCAATTTCGGATCATACTCAATTTCGGACCACTAGCTAATTTCGGATACTTACCCAATTCGGATCCCCATACCCATTTCGGATCCATGTACATTTCGGACATGTCCCAATTCGGACCCCAACACCCATTTCGGACACATAGTGATTCGGACCATCCGAATTCGGATGTGGTCCGAAATCAGAACCCAATTACATTTAATTTTTAGAATACAATTTTTAAGCAATTACTGACACAAATTCACTATTACACCTACTTTACAGATCATTGTGGTGTTATCAAAACACACATTGATTCAGGATCAAGTCACAAAACCAATCACTGTGAGTTGCAGATTATCATTCGAACATTTATTGTTTTTGCATTCATGTTTATACATTCAATGGCATGTTCACGTTGTTCATATACTTCATTTGGCATTCATGAAATGATTTGTTGTTATGATGCACACTCGTACTTGACATGTAACACACATGTAGCTTGCGTTCATTTGAAAGTGCATCTATTTACATCATGCTTGCACTGCATGATCATTACTTCATAATCTGATGCGACCTGGACTGGGGCTGACAGCAGGCCACTGTCGGGGACTGATCATCCCACTCGTATCCCATCAGGTTCGGCACATCCCCGATCAGCATATTGAACTGCCAACCCATGCTTTCACTGCATGGTTTTCACATACACTGAGGCTTACACTGCCGATATTCACATACATGGGGCTTACACTGCCCATGGTTAAGCATTGCATTTGTAAAGAAATATTTGTTGTATGCATAATCTGTTATCTCACTAAGCATTTAGCTTACTGTTGACTCACATTGTTTACAGGCAAAGGCAAGAGTGTAGCTGGACCTTCATCTTAAGCATATCAAATCAATATCCCGGAGACTATAGAAGCTATTGGTACTTGAATGTAATAGCTTTGGGCTGGGATTCATTACTTCTAAAACAATTATGTTGATGTAATAGCTAGACTTTTATCACTGTAGACATGTATTCTATTGCTTTAGTGTGGATGTGCTTAATTCTAATTTAAGTATTCAATTTCAATTATTATGATACTCATTGGGTTGTTAGTCGATCCTGGTGATTGCTACAATTATATCATTAATTAACAAGGACGTCACATACTTCAAGGACGAGAGTCCGTGAGAAACAAGAGAAGGCTTAAGAGTCAAAATTCTAATTGTGCCGGTGAGTGTGAGACCTTTGTCGCGCATGTGCCGGCTAATGCCCTTGTGCAGTTAATTTTAATTTTTTATATAGGTTCAGGTTTTTACTCTACTGTAGTGCCTCTAATTTTGTGATTTTTTCTATTTTCCGAAAATTGTATTTGTATCGTTATATATTTGTGTGTTTTGTGATTTGTTTTATTGTTTCTATCTCTAGTCTCTACAAAAATGTCAATTTTTGTTTGATAATTTTTAGTTGTTCCTATGATTTGCAAACCTACAAGTGTATGTTTAACCTTTTGCTACTTAGTTTGATAGTATTTTGCTTTTAGTTTCTGTTTTTTTTAGAATCGGTAATGTGTAAAATTGTGGATGCGGAGCAATGGACTATTGCATAAGACTTCATAATTGTGAAATTGTATAATTGTTATTTTTAAACTTCTTTGAATTACAGTGGACCAGTCCACAAGAAGTTCTAGAAATCTAGAATTGTTCATTATTGAACTTCTAGTTGACTGTTGCTTTCTTTTAGAATTGTTAATTTGTTGAATATTTAGCAATGCATGTGATATGTTATAATGTGAATTTTATGTGATATGTGAATTTTGGCCCACCCTATTTAAAATTCCTGGCTACGCAACTGACCACGTGTATTTCAAACTCTTTATGACTTGTGAATGGATATATGAAAATGACTTTCTTTAGTATTGTCTTTAAAGTTTGAATCCTCTATGAAAATAACTAGTTTTCTTTTGAATGCGAATTATGTTCTTTATGAACATGATTTTTTTGTATAGAAATGACTCTCTTTTGTTTATGATAATACTGTGACATATAATATTTAATTTCGGTAGGATCTTACGATCCCGATCTGATCATACGATCCTGATCTTGCAATGACAAAAACGATCATAGGTAAAATCTCGATCTTGACAACCTTGGTATATTTTATAAAATGTATAAACATATATACATTGAATTTATCTACAATCAAAAAATGATGTAAAACTTTATAAATTCTTCTTATAAACTTTGAGTCACTTAATATTAGTACATATAACATATTGAACAAAATTTGTTATACTAATATAATATTAAATTTTCATTTTTTCAGTTGTTAAATAAATTTTATTTTAGTAAAATTTCAACATACTCAAAACTAACATTAATTATGAGAACGCAAAAAATCAAAATTTTTAAATAAAATGATAGTTATAATAAATTAAACTCTATGAATATATAATAAAAAGTGAGTGTGTGTATATAATAGAATATATCTATTCTATTAATACTGTTAAAATAAATAACTAAATTGTCATTTGACATCTTCTCATTATGCCAAATGGTATCCTCTACAAATGACAAATATTAATTATTATTTTAAGATGAAATTAAAAATTTTAAATCAAATTACTTTTAAAGATAGGATCATGGTTAGATCCTTAAATCTCATAAAATCACAACAAACAATATTTATTTGATTAGTCCCAAAACTAACACTGATAATAAAGTTAAAAGTTATTGATAATTAGTTTTTTTAAATGATTTATACATAAATTATTATAATAATATACATTAAATATCATTAGTATTAAAAGTGTGAATGTTAAATTTTAATTTAAAATTTATATAGTTTTAAGGAAGCAAAATTTTTAAAATTATCCGTGTAATATATGGATTAATAAATTAGTATAAAATAAATTACTAATAAGGAAAACAAAATAAAATATAACATTTTTCCTCGAAGTTAACATCTTAACGGTTTGCATTGGTTCTAAAATTATGCGGGTTATGATTCATGAACGTTCTTAACTTCTTAAAACATATCCTGGTTATTGTCAGATATAAGTATATAAATTACTACCTTAAAAATTTGATATACTTATATTTTAGAAGCAAATCGTTATAAAGATACACAAAATATAATTAATTTTGCTAGATTTTAATTAATTAATTATTAGGTTGGTATTTGGTAAGATTAAATTAGATAAGAATAAATTTAATTCGTATTTAAATTAGATTGTTATAAATGACAAGTGATAATTTAATGCCGACACAAATCAAGTTGGAGGAGCTAACACGTTTTTAGATTTGCTTATTCGGCTTAATGTTATCAACTGTATTATATTTGATAAATCTAATTTGATTTGAATTAAAAATAGATTTATGAATCTAATTGAACTACCAAGATTCGAATACAACCCAAAATACAGTAATCAAAACAAAGAAATATAGCATAATCACACTACCAACATTTAAAAACTCACACGCACAGACTTCTAAACCTGCATGAGCAAAATAATACCGCCTGATATTATTTATGATATGGTTGTGTCTCAGAATTTCGTGGCTATTTACATTTAAATGTGATAGACATGTTGGCTATTTACATTTATGTTATTGGGTCTTATAAGACCGTCAAGGTTTTATAATTAGCTTTATATCTAAAGATAACATTTATGTTTCATTTATTGTTTTGTATACTTCTTGTTTGCATAGTAAACATTTTAATCATTCCGTCATATATTTATCATCAAGGGAGACATGTGTGTAGTATAGACTGGGAGCCATGCACCACAAGTCCACAACTATAGAATAGAAATTAGAAAGTACATTTAACATCTTAGATTGTTTTGCAAAGTTGGTCCTAAATATTTTCATACTAGTAGGAGAGACAAGAATAATGCATTTTGAAAAAAAAAACATTAAGATACAATATATTATTTTTTAAAAAGTTTGGTCACTCTTTATATCGTGTGATTAGAAAACTAGACCAAAATTTTGGTTGAAAAATAAAACTCAAATTCCTCGTTTCTTTTATCACACATAGGTTTGGCAAAAAAAAAACTCGTCCCCGATGGGGAACCATAACCCAATCCCGACATGACCGAGGATGGGGACGGAAAATCCCCGATTTAAAATAACGGATTAACAGGGATCGTGGAGATTTTAGTCCCCAACCCCGGTTATATTTTATGTTTTAATATAAATAATTATGTGTATTTAACTTTACAATATAATTTATTCATTACATTTTATATAATATATTAAAAATCAATGTATATTACTTTTATTATAACTTAAAATACTATTGTTTTATTTCTTCTTATTGGTTTTATAAATCTTTTGCATGCATTTTATTTTTATCATAAATTATATTTGTAAATAATTCAATTTGAATAGATTTTTTTTAAAGTTTATTTACATGTGGGTCTTGTGTGTATGTCTGTATGTATATAAAAAACTTATTATGGATGGGTTCAGTTTTGGAACTGATTTGAAATGAGCTTGAAAAATCGAAAATGACCAAAATAAAGAACTAAGAACTGACCTGAATAAAAACCGATCCGATTTGATTTTTATTCATTTTTAGAAGAAAAACAAAAAAATTAGACCGGACCGAACCAAACATGGTAGAACAAAAACCGAATTAATGAAATTTTGGAAATCAAAAATTGGCCCAAAAATTAACAGTCCCACTGCACAATTCTGGTTAGGGTTCATGTTCGATTCGAATGAAATAAGTTTTTTGTTCATCCCTAGTACGATTACTAGTCGGTTTAAATAAAACTTAACATATTTGTTACGGTATCTCCAATGTCAAACCTTTTAAGAGGGTTTTTTTTAATAGCGAAAAAGTATTTTCAAGAAGAAAAGAAGATAGAGGAGAAAGATAAATAGAGAAACATTCAAAATTGATAACAAAACCATTTTAAATTTCCAAAACATATTTACGATAATTTTGCCAACTCACATGTCACCAGGGCCGGTCCTGAGCATTTGCATGCCCATGACGAAATAGAAAAATAGTGCCCTCTAAATTTTTTTCACCGTACAATATGCTATTTTTATTAAGGAAGTCACATATATACAAATAAGTAAGATACTCACGCAATGAGTTTTGACTTTAAATTCCAAGAAATTTGATTCCAATCTGCAGCAAAAAATCAAGCTTCTTTAAATTTTAATCTGCAGCAAAAAAACATATTTTAATAATGATCTGCAGCAAAAACATAAACACAACCTGGTCCCAAAATCAAACTTCTTTCTTTGTTTTAAATTCCAAGAAAATTGATTTTCATGTTGTAATATACTCGCGCAAACGATTAAACACTTTCGGCATCAAACCTAATAAAAAAATTATTTCTTTGATCTATATATATTAAAGCTTTGTTCAATAATAATAAGAAGAAAAGGATTGAAACATTATATTCACAGAAACATCTTGGCACAAAAACAAATCAAAAACCAGAATAGATACAAAACCGCCAAAACTTAGATATGTTCACGGATTGACTTACAAGCAAACTCAGTCCATTGAACAATGGAACCTTTCTGCAACTGCTGAGATCTAACCAACTCATTGTTGTACCCTCCATATACATATACAGGCGTGACAGGCCTAAAACTCAGGAAGATGTAATACCTTAGGTCCTTAGTGTTGAAATTGATCAACTTAATGAAAAACTTCCAGAATGTTGATTGCTTGATTGGAAATTTCAAGTAGGGGTGTTATATGCGGACCAAATACCCGAACCGAACCGGGACCGAACCGGTCCCGAACCTGAATAGGACCGATTTTCAAGCAATGGTCCGGTCCTCGGTTTCATATAATTGTTTCATTCGGGTTCGGTCCTAACCGGGTTCGGTCCGGTCCGGGTTCGAGAATTACCCGGAACCGAAATGCAAAGCCAATTAGAATTTAGAAATAGGATAGAGGACCTTTTTTTCTCTGTGATGCCAAATTGTTATCTGACATCTTTAGTCCAACCATTAGCTCTTATTGATTGTATATGTGGTGGACAGTACCATGCTCATGCTAAGACAATTACAATAAATTGAACTTTTCATTTGACTGTTTATTTGTTATTACACGTTCCTAATCTTTACCATCATTATGGCTAGTCTTTCAAGAAAGAGTCTCACTTGATATTTGATTAATTTCTTTATGTTTAGGCAGAGGCAGAACTTTATAAAATGCTCTTAGAAGAGAGAATGAAGCTTGCAAGATCTAGTGGAACTGCCCCGTAAGTTTTTGCTCTTCTATTACCATTGCTGAACCTAAATGCAATTCACTCTATCTTCCATGAACATAACTTATATATGCATGATATGTTCATTTTAACTTTATTTCACCTTATAGATACGCTATATGTGGTGACTTAACTTTGAAAAAGATAGTAGCAACAAGGCCTTCTAGTAAAGCAAGGCTGGCAAACATTGATGGTGTCAACCAGGTATATTTAGTTATGCTAAGATTTGCTTGAAAATCGGTCCTATTCGGGTTCGGGACCGGTTCGGTTCGGGTATTTGGTCCGCATATAACACCCCTAGGATTTAGAATCTCCAGTAGTCCAGTTCTCCACCGCAACACAAACTCCAGAGACCAGAAGACGAAGTGGAAGAGACACTGTGAGGTCGATGGAATAAAAGAGTTGCCGTGGATTGAGGTCGATGGAATCGAAGAGATGATATTGACGACATTTTGAAATACGATGACATCGCATTGGGTAAAACCATATATTTTTCTAGAAATCAAACATTATATAATATATACTAACTTTATTTTTTTTTTGTAGAGATTGAAGAAGCAATACGCGACCCCGATGGAAAAAGAAAAAAATAAAGGGCGATCGATGTTTTTTTTTTCGTTATTGACTTGGTTCGGTTTTTTGAATGGTTGTCAAAATTCAAAACTTTTGGTTGGTTTGTTATTGTTTTTTTGAATGTTTGTACACTAAATATCATGGATATTTCTTTTACTTTGTTATGTGATTTATTGTTGCTATTCCAAAAAAAAGTGATTTTTAGTTTGGTCCTACCGGGTTTTTCCCGAATACCCGGAACCGGGACCGAACCAGGACCAAGAATATTCAAATGGTCCGGTCATCGGTTTCATATATTTGCTTCTTTCGGGTTCGGTCCTAACCGGGTTCGGTCCGGTCCGGTCCGGGTTTGGTCCCGATAACACCCCTAATTTCAAGAATGTTGATTGCCTGATTGGAAATCGCCAGATTGAACAGAGTTAAGAAATTGATTAGCAGCAATGAACTTTGATCACCTGATTAGAAATCGGCCGATTGAATATTTGAACAACGCCTAATTTCCAGCCAATAAATCGATGAACGAAGACAAGAAAATGATTTTTGATGAACTTTCAAATCGGTGAACAGAATAGCGATGAACCTTTGAAATCGATTTGCTAATGTTTTATAGAAAATGAATAAATCGAACACCTATTCACCTGATACTCTGAGTTGAATCGAACGTTGGAGAGTTTGACAGTTTGAGCTCGTCGATCCACACGCCGCTTCGTTTGCCCACCGCCCAGACGCCCAGTCGGCAG
The DNA here is from genome assembly GCA_020465985.1 of Centrapalus pauciflorus. NCBI lineage: Eukaryota > Viridiplantae > Streptophyta > Magnoliopsida > Asterales > Asteraceae > Centrapalus > Centrapalus pauciflorus. The sequence goes on along the minus strand of JAANYP010006814.1, from coordinate 532,681 downwards.
TCGCCGCTTCGTTTCCATCGACCATCAGCGACTCTTAGTTGTCCAGGCAGGAGGCAGAGTCAGCCACCAACAATCTTTGACTTTCATTCAATCCTTTGATTGCCGCCATTCTCCCCGAAGACGAAGCAGCCTGCGATGAAACATAATCAGCGTCCAGCACGCTAATTCAATGGTCCAGGCAGCAGGTTTATCAAAAAAATGGGCCTTGGAGTTTTGGGTTAAAGAAATGGGCCTACTCCTATATAACTAACATAAAAAATTTTATGCCCTAGCCCAATATGCTGCCCTGGGCCGAAGCCCACCTCCCCCCCTATTGAGTCGGCCCTGCATGTCACATCATCAAAAACCCTTAAAGAAAATCATGCATTGTAGATGCCATTAATTCGGTGCCGATTGATTGTATCTCCCTTTCATCGTAAAATTTATAATTTTGAATGTACAATATTTCTCTTTAACTATATTTGATTAAAAAACTATTTTTGATATGAAACCTGAAGCTCAACCCATCAATTAAGATTTTACTATTTAGAACGTTATAAAAAGACCACCAGGATAAATTATTAATAAACTCGATTATAAAAAACAAAAAATTAAGAATATGCCATCACAAATGTTTGACCAATAAAGGTCAAATGGATTGTAATGGTCAAAGGAAAGGACGGCACAAGGTAGGAAGGTCGGTCACTCGTGAAGAAATATAAAGTCGGCGATGGTCGATTAATAACTTAATATTGATTTTTAACGCGTTAAAATTTTTAGTTCGTTATGAAGGACTAACACATGTTTAGTCTAAAAAAATCCATCCCACTTGATCCGATTTATAAAATTGAAAATCCATTCAAACATTATCTTATGGGGGCGTTTGGTTCGCGGATTTCCTGGGATTCACTGAGATTTGCATTTAAAATACTGTGTTTGGTTTGCAGATTTCAATAAGGATTTAAAATATCAGGATTTCATAAATCCATTCCTTTTTTGTTATTTAAAAACCCAGCCTCCCCCTAAGATTTTAAATCACAGTTATCTTGCATTCTTCATATTAGAAAATTTTTTCTATAAGATAATTACAAAATCCTGACAAATGCAAATGCTGCATGATGCAAATCCTTTGACAAAATGCAAATCCCAGAGGAAAAAATCTGCAAGCAAACACCCCTAAATGTCGGTTGATCCAATTTTTAGATATTCAAAAATTTGAATTTGAATAATATTGATAATTTACTAATTTTAATTATTAATTTGAGTTTTATTTATGTTTTACCTTTTAAACGTATGTTGGTATATTTTATCGTCTTTTTTGTTATTTTATGTAAAAAACTATGATATATTTTTTGTTGGCTATTTATATGTATCATGGTATACAACTTTGTATTTTAAATATTTAAATAATTTCTAAATTTAACTTTTTATAAAAATTCAGGTTTTTGGATAATCCAATCTGGTTATTTTTCAGATCTTCGGATTTTGGATTATCCGAAAATCATATATAAAATTATCCGGTATCCAAATTTCAGATAATCCAAAATTCGGATATTAGATATCACGGACGAATTATTCTTTTTATGCATGCTCCCATGTAGCTTTCTTTATTTGCACAAATTAATTGATTATTCTCTTATTATTTTATAACCTTAAAGATTAATCATAAAATAAATCTTTAATGTATGCATAACATTACGATATAATTTTTCCCTCTAATTTGTAATTTATGTCTTTTAACTTATTGTTTCAAGGTGCACAAGGCGTATAGTAGGTTTCAAAATGACAAGACCTAGGATTTGATAATGGCTTGGATAGTTTAGCGAGACATGTGCTTTTCATAATTTAAATTTTGAAATTTGTTATGTAATAACTTTAATATTATATTTACTTATTTAATTTATTCTAGTTTTATAGTTGATATTATATTGCTAACTTAGACATTAATTATCAGTAAGATCCTTACGAAACTTGGGTCTTACAGTTTTAGTATCAAAACAATATTTTGAGAGAACTTATGAGTAATTTTTGATCTTATACTTAAACTGGAGCAGGTTTCGAAATAACATGGTGCATACTTTATGATTTAGGTATGTTCATTCATTGTGTAATCTTTACATGGTTAGGTTGATACACATCTATAATTTGTAAAAACAGTCATATTTGTGAGTTGTTGGCTCGATCTTAATAAGACAATTGAGTTGTTAATTAATGTTAATGGCTCCTAATGTTTGTGTATAAGTTCCATTGATTGAAGTTCTAAATTGTATGAAGAGGTTTGAGTTTATTTAGTGTTTCTACTTTTGTTACCATTCATATTAGATTCTCAATATTTAGTAGTTGTATTTGTTCTTAGATCTTTATATATATATATATATATATATATATATATAGAGAGAGAGAGAGAGAGAGAGAGAGAGAGGGAGGTTCAATGGAAAACCACACTGCACCACTACAAATGCATCAAATTCCCCGTGTGATGCATCAAAATCCTGCGTGATGCATCTAATTTCTCGCATGATGCATCAAAATCCCGTGTGATGCATCACCTTATTTACGATCATTCCACTGCGTTTTTCATTAAATGCACCAAATCGGACGGTTTCCGTAGGTTTCCATGGTTTTCACGTGCATAGTGGTTTTCCATTGAACTCACCCCTATATATATATATATATATATATATATATATATATATATATATATATATATATATATATATATATATATATATGTATATTGAGGTTCTATGGGGCACCATATGCATCGGGAACCAAATGGGAACCAAAAATGCATTGCTTGTTTACAAATGGTGCATTAATGGCATTTTGGGAATGCTTAATAATATATTGTTAAATTATAAGATTTAATTTAATATTTATCATTTATTTAGGAAACTAAATAAAATGATCAACCACATTTCCATAAATTCATCCCCTTTTCTCTTTCTTTCCCTTTCTCTTTCATGGCTAGCCTCTCTCCATCTCTCTTTCTCTCAACCAGTTTTCAGAAGACAACCACTACTACTACCGCCAGACCCAGCACCACCATCGCTGTCCACCGTCGGTATGCAACTCTGCACCATACCTGTGCATCGATGTTGACGAGAATTTGCTTGCGTCTGTTGATCATGGTTTTTGAGTGTCAGTTTTTTCACAAACAGTTCATTCTACGATTCTGTATCATGCTTATGGCTAGTCAAAGAATTCTAAGATTCTTTATTAATGTTGGTGGTTATTGCTTCCAAGAAATAGTTGGAGCATATGATATTGGTTGTTTCAAACATGATGCACAACAGCAATGCATCACGACAATGATGAACACATTGAAAACGTTGATGAACACGTTTAAATTTCAGAGATGCATCAATGAAATTATCACGTTTAAATGTCAAAATGCATCACGATTTTGGTGATGCATAATGATTGAACAAAGACGAGGATGAATATGACCGAAATGCATCACGATTTTGGTGATGCATAATGATGGAACAAAGACGAGGATGAATATGGTCGAAATGCATCATGTTTGAAATTGAATTGGATGAAGATGCATCGTGTTTGAAGACGAATCCAATAAATTGGATGAAGATGCATCGTGTTTGAAGATGAATCCAATAAATTGGATGAAGATGCATCATGTTTGTTTAGATTCGGATAGAATATTTTCTGAATTCAAGCATCTTTCGATTTTGCCCTTCCGCGCGCGAGAAGTTATGCACCCGTGCACCCATTTTCAAGTTAATTACTCTTTTGCCACTACAATCTGAACCATTAAAATTCAAGATCTAACGGTGCATACAAGTTCCCAAAGTGCACAATGTAGGAATAGTGTACCCGATACCAATTATAAAATATAAATATATTACGAATTACAATTCAAGAAATGAAATTACAATACACGGAAATAAATAAAGTACGGAAATAAAAATTACAAATAAAAGAAATAATAATACGGAAAGTAAATTACAATACGGAAAATAAAGGCTGAGTCTCGTGTTTGACACGATTTCCTTAAAACAGATTCGAAGTCTGTTTCCCAGGGTACAACAGCCAAAGCAGCGTGTACTGCCGGAGGTAACCAACTTGCCTGAAAGAACACGTGAATTCAAAGTGATCTTCGTTCTTGGAAGCAGCAACGTCTTGCCGTTAAAGTGTAAAACCTTTCAAATATCTCAAGTGTTTCCAGAATATTTTAAGTCTTTCAAGTGGTTTGGTGTGCCGTTTTGTAACACTCCATTATTACAAGGTTTATTGTTAATTAAAATGAGTAATTATGTGTTGAAAACCAAATTGTAACAGCTCATTAAATCAGTCACCTGCTGATTTAATTAACAGCTCGAGAACATGTTTGGCCGAAGCCTGCTCAAGGACAGCTTGGGCGCTGACCAGCTTGAACAACCATACTGGACAGGTTATTGTCTCGCACGAGCCCTGATTTTCGGAGCTGCATTCGTGTCCGCAGGTGCTGGCGTACACGAGTTCAGTGGATTTTAGCCTTCGGGGTCCAAGATTTGCACCCCCCTGCGCGCGGGTAGGCATTGGAGTAAAACCACAAACAATCTTGCCATGGCTTTGAACACTCCTCCTTATAAACCCACTTTGGTTTCATCTTCCTTCCTATGTGGGACTCTCTTCACCCACTTAGAAGAAGTTTCAATCATTCCAAACACCAATCTTTGAGCATCGATATCTCATTCATCTTAGCTCCGTTTTGGACGTTCTTTATATCGTTGGAATCCTCTCTTCAAGGAGAATACAAACCCACAAAATATTCATTATATATATCACAATTATATATAATTATATTTGGTCCAAAAACATGAAAAATACACTTTTCCTTTGAAAAATTTACACTTTTTTTCCAACACACAATGCATACAGGTGCCCCATAGAACCTGACCACATATATATATATATATATATATATATATATATATATATATATATATATATTTGTGTCTTGTAGAAATAGTGTGTACAAGTTTTATTCCAATAATATTTTTTTCCTTTTTCTCCGAGAAACAAATGTTTTAGCAAAAGCATCAAAAGAACGTCCCCAACAACAATAAGAAGAGGCCATTGAGGAGAGGAACACACCATAAACACTCGAACTAAACCATTACATAACTCTTCAATTATATCTACCGGGTTTAGAATCCATTTCTTTCAATCCTAATATTTCTTTAAATTTCTATTTTCAATTCATAAGAGATCGAGTTTTTGTATAGCAGAGACTATATATATTTTCAGCTATGATATACTGAGCCTGATCTCATCTTACTTTATTCCGCCAACCTCAAATCAACCACAACGCAACATAACAAATACAGTGAATCACTCTTGCCCGTCTATTTGATATTGAACTTTGACATATACCTTTCCTTTCCCGTATCAAGTTCAAAATTTTTGCTTGTTAATACTTTGATGCAGTCAAGAATAATATTGTTTCTCTTTGAAATAAAATTCTCAACACTAGAATTTTACATTATTAATAGCTTTTATAATTGTAAATTAAATGTTACGTTTTTTAATCTTATGTTAAATGCTTTCAACTTTTAAAATTTATCTTCATACTTAAATTTTCGCATTAACATTAACTTTATCTATGGGAGCATGATTATGAGCAATTAAACCTTTATACATTATTCATTAATGAAATCACTATTCATAAGTGAGTTTTGCTAATTTGTTCTTCTCACATCAACAATGAAAAATAATTTATAAATGGGTTTTGCTAACATGCACTAGAGATGAAAATTTAAGTATTAATTATATTTTATTATGCTAAAATGCACTAGAAGAAGCTTTTGCAAAACACTATTTAGTGATGGGGTTTGCTAAAGTGTGCTTCTACATATATTATTGTTATTTATATGTAACTTATATGATGAGAATATTTACATGTTCTTATATATATATTTTTTTTGATTTAAAATTTAATAAATTTAAATACTAATGAATTCTATTGTTATTTATATGTAACTTATATGATGAGAATATTTACATGTTCTTATATTTTTTTGATTTAAAATTTAATAAATTTAAATACTAATGAATTCTTTTATTTCAGTATCTTTATGATTACTTAAACAATCAACTTTATTTTATATTCAATTTAACATAATGTTTGATAAATTTTAATTAGTTTGTAATGTTTAGTTTATTAAATATTTTTTTATATTAATAACATTATTATATTTAGGTTAACATAATGTTTTATATTCAGTTTAACATAACATTACTATTTAGTGATGGAGTTTGTAATGTTTTGTTTATTGTAATAACTACAATAGATGATAAATGTGTGTTTTGTAGCTAATGTCATGTGATAATATATATATATATATATATATATATATATAGAGGTTGGTGATTAGTTTTTTCTCCAACCTATTCAATTCATTTAATTTATTTTTTAATTTTAATTAGTATAATTTTAATAGATCTTTTTATCTTTTATGTTAAATTTTTATTACTAATTAATTTATAAATAAAGTATGATCTAATCGTTTAAACTGTATCTGTTAAAGTACGAAAAATACATAGCTATACATCCGTCGCAACGCGCGGACACCACATAACTTGTTTATCACATAATATATACCTAATTATGGATTATAAGTCAATAACAGTTTAATAAATTTTATATAACTGATGCATTCTAATGTATTAATAATTAAAATAAAAAAAATGTTGTTTTCAAATGTAAAAAGCCATACATGTTAACTTTTTTTTCCTTTAATTTTTGTTTATTATAATAGAAATATAATAATAATAAAAATTCAAAAGCCTATATGTCAACTAAGGAATTTTGACAATTTTCTATTTAAGCAATTCATTCTTAATTTCTCATATGAAATGTTTTCAATTTTCAATTATGTTTTATTTTTACAATAATGCGTTAGTATTATCGTTATAGTTTCAAAATACTTTGTTTTTTTCTTAAAACTAAATGATTGTTGATACTCTATCGACTCCATAAAGGTTAATTTATTTATTTGTATTTCAAGGTTTTGGTTATATATTTTTATAGAATTTCAGTTAGGTGGCGTTTGCTTTGCGGATTTCCTGGGATTCATTGGGATTTGCATTTAAAATCTTGTATGTATTTGGTTCGCAGAGTTCAGTAATGATTTAAAATCCCAGAAATTCTTAAATCTTTTCCTTCTTTGTTATTTAAAATCCCAGCCTCCCCCTTAGGATTTTAAATCCCAGGTACGTTGCATTTTTCAGATAAACTATTTTTTTCCTAAAAGATAATACAGATTTTTTGACAAAATCCTGAGAAATGCAAATGCTGCATAATGCAAATCCTTTAACAAAATACAAATCCCATAGAAAAAAATCTACTAACTAAACGTCTCCTTTGTTTATTGTTGATACTTGTTATTTTTGTTAGAGTAAATTACACAAATGGTCCCTGTGGTTTGGTGCTATTTGCTCTTTTCGTCCCTCAAACTTTTTTTTTGCACAAATAGTCCCAAAATCACAAACCTTTAACACAAATGGTCCTTCTGACTAACATCCGTTAACTTTGACTGTTAGATAGAAGGGCATTTTCGTATTTTTGCGATTTAGGGACCATTTGTGTAATTTTCTAATAAATTTTTAAAAAATAAAAATCTTTTATAATTTATTTATTAAATTTTATTTATTTAAAATAAATAAATGAATATATTTCTATCATCTAAACTTTGTCCCTGTGTTTCTTCCATTTCAAGACAACATAGTGATCAAAAAACACAAACCCACCAAATCAATCATATCCATTCTTCTACCAAAACTTCATCTTCTCCAACATTAGACACCCACCAAATCTCCTGACTCCATCCCATCTACCGCCAGCTCGTCGTTCTGCATCACCACCACCGTCGACCCCTTGCCGCTCTGTGCACCCCTCGTCGCCCTATTCACCAGCTATCATCGCGTCCTCCAGCCCCTCCATCCCTGGTTCTAGCCGGTTTTATCCCTCTTTTTCTAAACTACTCTCTCCCATTCTTCGGGTTTCATTTTTTTCTTTCTCTAGGTTTGAGTTTCATGTTGGTTCAGTCAGATTTGGGTTTTGAATGAGTTTGTAAGTGAGTTTCAAATGATTATTTTTTAGATACGAGTTCGAGTGGATTTGTTTTTTTAAAATTTCAAATCTGATTTCACATGGATCTGGGTTTTTAGGTCTGGTTTTGTTTGGTTCAAAGTTTGGACATAGAGAATTAGAGTTTTAAGTTGATTTTCAGTGATTAGGACTTCAATATTCTTGATGATGGTGGTTTGCGATGGTCGGTGGTTTATGAAATGGTCGATGGGGGGTAAGTGGTGGCGGTAGACACTCTGGTTTGGGGCCTGTTTCTAGATTTTGACGGTGACGTGGACGGTGGTCGGAGACGACGACGACATTCACGGTGACGAACTGTGATGGATGTTAATAGAGTGGCCGTGGATCTAGCATTTAAAACTTAAGAACAAATCTAAATTCAGTAAAATTTAATAAATAAATTATAAAAGATTTTTATTTTTTAAAAGTTTATTAGAAAATTACACAAATGGTCCCTAAATGGCAAAAAGACGAAAATGCCCTTCTCTCTAACGATCAAAGTTAACGGATGTTAGTCAGAGGGACCATTTGTGTTAAAAGTTTGTGATTTTGGGACTATTAGTGCAAAAAAAAGTTTGAGGGACGAAAAGAGAAAATAGTACCAAACCAGATGGACCATTTGTGTAATTTACTCTTTTTGTTATTTTATAAGATAATATTAAGTTTATATGTATTAAAAAAGGAGGATTTGTGTCTTTGTGACGCGTGGGAGATGAAGAAGGTAGGGGGTCAATAATAGCTGCTGAAACATTGGGAGCGTCAGCGACACAGCGTGTTGACGGTTCTTCCAAATTTTTTATTTTAGTTTCACAAATCTATCTATACTATTGAAAGAGTAGTTGTACTCATTTCTGGTGAAACTACGTGTCGTCACCATCAATCGACACGTGTCATTTATAGATTTTAAAAATAATAAAGAAATTTAAATCACATCTATCCAAATCTAATATAATCCACTTTTAAATTCAAATCAAATCAAATCAAACAAAATCTAATACTCTACTAACTTACTAATTAAATCTATCCAAATCTAATATAATCCACTTTTAAATTCAAATCAAATCAAATCAAACAAAATCTAATAATCTACAAACTTATTAATTATAAGATAATATAATAAAAGTTTAAAAAAATATATAAGAAAATAATTACTCTTCATATATATTTAGAAATATACAAAATTAATAGATTATAATAAATAATAATATCATCTTATATACTTTTGTTTAAAAAAAATATTTATATATTTATGTTTTCAATTATTATATTTTATATGTATTAAAAATATCCGTGTATACTAGTTCTAATAAAATACTTATGGGTTAACTACATTTTTATGCAACGACGTTTCCATATTTATTAAATATGATTTTATTGCATTGTCCCGAGTTCTATTTTTACACAATCCAAGTATCTTTTCTAATAAATATTTGTTAAATCTGGGTAAAGAGTAAAGTGTAAACATCATGATATTTTGAAATTTTTATAATTTTTAAAGTAAATAACAAAAATGTCCTGCTAGCTGGATCAGAACAAGATATAAATTGTTTACGCGTAAACTTAAGATGAAACAGATGCCATCAAAATTTAACGATTAAAAGATAGTATGCTTTTTTAGCATATATATCTAACTGATCATAACGACCTCAATATCCAATTATTTACGTAGATATCATCATTAGTTCATTACCTTCAATGAATCTTTAGTTTAATATATATATGTGTGTGTGTTTAACATTTTTAAAAATGAAAAATGACATAAGAAGTTATGTATTTTATCTTAATTTTCATTCTAAGGAACAAATCTAGTATTGCCCTAAAATGAAAATGGTAACATTAATAACTTAAACAATATGTCATACAACAACGTTTATTGGTTTGTCATTAATCCCATAAATTTAAAAGTTAAATTTATGACTTAAAACATTTCAATATTTATAAATATTATAATCTGATATTAAAATTACCTTTATAATTTACATTCATTAAATTATACACTAAATGCACAAATTATGTCCAATGCAAAAATTAATACATAAAGTGGACAAATTTATCATGAGATGCATAAATGTTTACATTAAATGAATAAATTAATCAAATGTATAAAATTTACCTTCAAGTCAGTAATAATCTCTGGCTATTTGGCGTATCTCAACTGATTATTAACTGTAATCTCATATAAAGGTACATATTGATCTTCTTTGGCAAGACACTTTTGCAGATGACTCACGTCAGAACGTATTATGAACACTGGCTAACTTTGGAAGCAATCTCAATCTGTAAGCCTGATCCCGGATTCTAGCGATTGTCCCGAATGGTCCAATATATCGTGGACAACTAACATTAAAAGTATATATATAAAAGTTCACGTAGTTTCGAGTTATGAATGTACGTTAAAATTTACATTCACATTAACAACCGTTCATTCACATTCACAGTAGGTCCATACATTCACATCTCATTTTACAGGTCTTACAAAACTCAAAACCATGTAAATGTTTTTTTAAGATAGTGTAATGTTTATTTAAAAATGAAAATAAAAAAATATTAGAAAAAATGGTTAATTTTGATTTTATCGGTTCTACCAATAGATAATGTATCTACCTTAAACCTAACTTTGTGCTATCATAGTTAAAAAAACACTTTTTCATCCTGTTTATCTGGTTAATTAATTATATGTTTCAACTAAGAATTATTTTTAAAATTTAAAATCATCAATAATTAAATTGCAGTTGATTAATTAAAAAAATCTCAAAAAGAAAAGCAACTCATTTATCTTGTTAATTAATTATAGAGAATTTATACAAAAACCAAGGCACTTTCGTTATTTTCCGATTAAGTTCCTGTACCAAAAACGTTTCCATAAAAGTCCTTTAACTTGAAATTTTTTACGAAATGTGTTGTTTTATGGTATTTTTCAGATGTTTTTCATAAAATTTCGTTAAGCTAAATGACTTTTATGGAAACATTTTGGGTGCAGTGATTTTTATGAAAAACGTAAGTTGAGAGACTTTTATGGAAACGTTTTTGGTGCAATGACTTATTCGAAAAATACTGAAAGTATGATTTTCTCTTAATTATATGTGAATGTAATTGATTAAGAAAAGAATAGAGGTGTGAGTTTGCAATTAGCTTTTGTTAAATCATTGGCTGCTGGTTCATCTTTTATTAGATCTCCAAATGATGGGATATCTTTACAAGAATTCTTCCCTCGTCGATCATATGCTTTGGAGATAATTGCCTATGAAATTTCAGAGCTTCTTCATAATTGCCTATGAAAAAATGGAGGGGTCAATCATCAAAGGTATTAATTAAGGTTTTCGTGGCTCAATTGTTCCTATAAAGGTAAATGTGTTTATTTGACGAGTTCTCAATAATACGTTACCCACGAGATTGAACATTCGAAGACGGGTAATGTCTTTGAATTATCAATCTACGTTCTATGTGGTATGGAGCAAGAAAGTACGGATCATTGTTTTTTTAATTGCTTAAAGGTAGAATCTCTTCAGCGTAAAATTGGAAATCAGTGAGGTTTATTAGGGATGGTCCTTGATTACATTTCATCCTTAAAATATAGGGTGTTTTTCTCAAGGTAAGATCGGAAATGAAATAAGCTGTTTAGATGGATGATTGTGGTGTCATTATGGGTGATATGAAAAGGGATAATTACAAAAATAGTCACATCTCACATCTTTATTCACTTTTTAGCCATTTTATATATATTTTAACAAAATAGCCACACTTTACGTTACCACATTTACGTGATAGCCACAATTTACGTGATTTGTACTTTTTTCATTTTTTAATGCATTACGTTACAAAAGGTGTTTGGTCACGTAAATTGTTGTACTTTACGTGACCACTTTTAAAAATTTGCTTCTTCCCAATAAAAATGTAATTATTGCTTAAAAAAAACATTTTAAAGTGTGACAAGACATCCCACCAAACATTCATGGGGAATGAGCAAAATTGGTCACGTAAAGTACAACAATTTACGTGACCAAACACCTTTTGTAACGTAATGCATAAAAAAATGAAAAAAAAAGTACAAATCAGTGGTCACGTAAAGTACAACAATTTACGTGACCAAACACCTTTTGTAACGTAATGCATTAAAAATGAAAAAAAGTACAAATCACGTAAATTGTGGCTATCACGTAAATGTGGTAACGTAAAGTGTGACAAGACATCCCACCAAACATTCATGGGGAAGGAGCAAAAATGGTCACGTAAAGTACAACAATTTACGTGACCAGACACATTTTGTAACGTAATGCATTAAAAAATGAAAAAAAAGTACAAATCACGTAAATTGTGGCTATCACGTAAATGTAGTTACGTAAAGTGTGGCTATTTTGGTAAAATGTATATAAAGTGGCTAAAAAGTGAATAAGCATGTGAAAAATGACTATTTTTGTAATTATCACATATGAAAATGATGTAATCGACTCTTTCATGCGGATCAGGAGGATATGAATAAAGTTAAAATCAGAGGATATTTTTCCATATGTATGGCGTCTAATAGGTTTCTGGTTTGCAAATAGAAAACGTTCCGTTCATGTTAACCGGTCCAAGTGGTCCATTAATTTGTTTGAAGTGCAAATTTTGTCATGGGGTTGCATGTATAAGTTGTATGTTTTGGCTAGGGGTGTTCATAAAAATCCGAATCCAAACATTCTAAACATTTAAATCACACACACACACACACACACACACACACACATATATATATATATCCAAATGACTGTTTTAAATTTACTTACATTGTTTAAAAAAAATATAAAATATCATTTCTTAATTAATTTTTTATTGCATTAAATTAAAAATGATATTTTCTTATTTATTTTTGTTGGGATTTAAGATGGTAGTTTTGGTATTCAAATTTTTTTTTAAACAATAAAAATACTTTAAAATAGTCATTTGGATATATACGTGAGATTCATAGATTTAGAAGAATATACATGTAATAAGAAATTTTGCAAAGATATATGCGTAATATTTAAAGTTTACAAGAATATATATGAAATCCTAGCTTATATAAAAAAGGGTTAATTTCTAAAATAGCCACATATCACACTCATTTATCAAATTTTAGCCATTTAATATTTATTTTACCAAAATAGTCACACTTTACGTTACCACATTTACGTGATATATACTTTTTATTCAAATTTTAATGAATTACGTTACAAAAGGTGTTTTGTAACGTAAATGGTTGTACTTTACGTGAACAATTTTAAAACTTTGCGCATTCCCAATAAAAATGTAATCATTACTTAAAGTACAACCATTTACGTTACCAAACACCTTTTGTAACGTAATGCATTAAAATATGAATAAAAAGTTCATATCACGTAATGGTGGCTATCACGTAAACGTGGTAACGTAAAGTGTGTTTATTTTGTTAAAATGAATATTTAATGGCTAAAACTTGATAAATGAGTATGGTATGTGACTATTTTAGTAATTATCTCTATAAAAAAACATACAATTCCCAGTTCCCCACCAAGAAGCTCATTTTAGAGGCGTTTTTGGGCCCAGCAGCTCAGTAGGTGAGTTTGAAGTTATAATCCAAACAAATAAGGCCCGGGCCCATCAAGAAGAACGATAAAGTATGAACGAATTTTTTTTTATTATCCAAAACAGGATGGTTGTTTTTTTTTTAAAAAAAAAATTTTGAAAAAACTATATAGAATTGTAAACAACTTTAATAATTTATCGATTTAATAACATACTTTAATATATACGTAATAGAAACAAAATTTCATTTAGTTGTTAATTTATGCAACCCCATGTATAATAGAAATGATATTAATGCAACCTACATCACATAGATCGGTAATGAATTACGACTTACTTTTTCGTTATGCAGTACGTCGAAGTTTTCTTTAAAATCGATAAAATTGACATGGTTGATTTGCTATTATTCCCTAAACTTGAGCTTGTTAGTATGATTTTATATTCGGATCAAACTATGAAAGACAATCAGGCTGGCCTTGAGGAGGGCCACATGAGCTACCGCCAAGGACATCAAAATATAAAAGACCATTATATTTTCAGTCTAATAAGTAATATATTAGGCTCACATGTGTATTTTACTATTTTATAATTTTTCAGCAATAAATGACCAAAATCTTTTAAAAAAATAGTATATTGTATTTAAAAAAAAATTAGTTTTTTTATCTTGGCAAAACCTATATAAAAATTAGTATAGTTGTATTTTTTAATTTTTTACAAAAACATTTATTTTTTCTATTTCACCTCAGACATTAAAATACTCAGGACCGGTCCAAAAGACAATTTGGTAATGAGTGTATTGGATTTAGGAATTTGCATGAAAATGGACATTTAAACTAGGGTGAGCAAAAGATCCGTTTTATTTGTATTGGAACTAGACTGAATCAAACTAGACCGGATGTTTTCGATTCCTATTATTCATTTAAATTGGTCATTGGGTTCCGTACGGTCTGTTATCGAACGGAACCAAAACAGGAAATTTTCAGGCCGATTCTCGATTCTTAATATTGATTACATTTTTGGTTTTTCAGATTCAGACCTATTCTTGAACCGAGGTCATCGCTAGTTAAAACCACACTCAATAAAATGAAGCTGGATTCCGAGATTTTTTTTAACTCATGAATGAATTTTTTTATAGGTTTAATTTTGGATTTCATGTTTTTGGCCAAAATGCTAAAGGTAGACCCATCCATCTTAGACAAGCTGCATGAAATGAAAAGCAAGTTTACAACTTTTTTTTTTCTAGATATAAAATATATACTAAATAAACCAAAACTCATTGACTTTTGAAGATATTTATATTAATTTCAGTTTTTATTTAGCACTGGGTAAATATTTGTCAACATGAAAAATCATGTTGAATCATGAAAAGGTCGTAAACTTGTTTTCAATTTTATGAAAATAAACTCTATACAAAATATATAGTTTCTTTTATGTTCTTTTTCTAGAAACTATTTATTTTCTAACCTTACTAACAATTTTTTTAATAATCTAATTCAGTCTGGTAGAACTGTCCGGGCCCTTGACGTTGAGAGTGCTATGGTTTTTTTGCTGTTGTTCGATGGTCGTTGAGGATGATAATTTGGGTGTGGATTTGTTTTCAATTTTCAAGGTTTAAACCCGTTTTCGGCTTCCTGTTTGTTTGTGTTTTAAGTTTAGTTTGGGCTTGGACCGAGCTAGTTTTTTAGGGTTGCGACTTTGATCGTTTCCGCTGCTCCTCACAGGCTTGAAGGTCTTGTAAATGTTGTTTTCTGGGGTTACATTTGTTTTATAAAATAATTGGTTTCCAAAAAACAAATCTAGTTTTTACTAAAAACATGTGTTACAAGTCGTATGAATTGAACTTTAACCATGATTGAATAACATTTGATTCAAGTCAATTTATATTACGAAATAACTTATCAACAACCATATATAACAAATATGATTGACATGTTAAATGATTTAAACAAATATAAAAATATAGTTGTAGGTGAATCCAATGTAAACTTACGAAAATGTGGGTTTAGTGGAACAATGTGGTAGGGGTGGCAATTTTGACCCGATTGGTCAAACGAGCCGAACAGTTAAATGGATCAATTGTAAAAAAACTAAGATAGAAATTTTTTATGAAAATGAAAATTTATAAAATGATATATTAAAACGATTGTTCTTTAAAAAAAATTTCAAAAACAATGTAAAATGTATGATTTTTGTTCGTCAACCCATTTGATCTGTTTGCTTGAATGGACTGAAATTACCGCTACTAGTCATTCAAAGTTTGAAAAAGGGGTAGTAGGTAAGACTTAAAAGGATGAGCCCACGTGTGAATGTTGATAAACATACAGGAATTTTGGATGTTTACTTAACAACCAAAAATAAAGTGAAAACCAGCATATAAAACAATTTAGTACGGGAAATAAAAGGGACATTCCATTTCATCCCATGCTCCTCCTATAGCTATTATAGATTATATAAGATTCCCATTCCCTTATGTCAATACTACTTTTTTAAAAATCTCTTCCACAATCACATGTCTGACTTGGTTTGTCGGTTTGAATCAATTTCTCAGTATCATTTTCAACTGGGCTACATACCTGAACGTTGTATACAGATACGTTTAACCCGTAGTTTCTAAACATGTTTGACCAGTAAAGTAATGAATGATATGTCTAATTCATATGTATAAAGATTGTTACAAGATTAACCATAAAACAAAAATTAAGAACACAGAGTCTATGTGGTTCAGTCCCAAAAAATGATTTTACGTCTACAACCATGTTAATAAGTCTTTTTATACCATTATATATGAATCATATAGTTATAGTCCCTAAACCTGATAATGCCTTTATGTTAAGATTTCGTAGCGACCAATAAACATTTGTCAATCAATTAGTTTCCATAAATTATATATATATGATCAAATCGTATAAATTATTATTATTTATCAAGCGTAAGAACTCAAAAACAAACTAAAAGTCAAAAAAATCAAACCTAAAAAACAAATAATGAATTGTTTTAATACACATACGCGTATGGTGTACAGTATACACCATCCGTATCTGTTTCAAAATATAAAAGGTTGTTGAACCCTTTTTCTTTTCTTTTTTAATTTACATTATGTTTAAAAACGTAAGTGTAACATTCACTAACACCATAAATATAAAATGAGATGCGTCTATAGATTAATTCAAGCTTCTATATATATATTTGATATTTCTCATTTTTTTTCAATATCGGTCCTACTAAATTGATCAATGACTTAATACCCCCTCTACTTCCAAATTAATAAAAGTAAGAACTAGCTAGCAAGTACCCATTTTTATAAAAATAAAATTAAAAAAAAAAAAGAAAAAGAAAAGCTAGGACATGCATCATGGCATGTACAATTTGTTTCCACACTTACACCTCCATGCTTCCGGGTAGTATTCCGCGGTTACCGGATTCCCAGGCGGCACCGGCACGTGAACAGGCTTGCATGGTGTGCACCTCCCGCACTTCCACATGCAACGTGGCGGCGATGATCCGGGCCCCGTTAATTTCCTCCTCCTTGAATTGGTGCTCCAAGACGACATCGTTCCTTCTTCGCTATTTGTTTTGAATTTACTCAAAGCTTTTTTAGTCTCCTGGATATTATATATATATATATATATATATATATATATATATATATATATATGCAAGGTACAACATAAAGAAGCTATGTGAGTCTAGGAAGATGTACTAAACGCTTTATGAGTTGTACAATTTAAATCAGTCGATCTTAAATGTAAGGAAGATGGCTAACATGCGCCTATCAAAGGGGACAAATCGAAGTTCACGGGAGATGACCTTATTAGCGAACATTACCCCGGTATACACGGGGCTGGGTCCCTTTTTAAAGGACTGATTATTGGGGGCAAAACGTCAGTGACTAACGTGCGCCTTCCTGCCTCCCCATGCTAACATGTGCATTTTTTTTTTAAAAAAAAAAAAAGAATAATTTTGGAGTGAACATATATTTAACATATATAGATACTTTTGGTTTGCATATTGTTTTTGAGAAATTTACAATTTGTCTAAGCCTAAGGTTCGTAATTGATCGATTTTACAATTTGTCATATATAGTTTTAATTACCCTAGGAATTTGGAATGAAATCTTATGTGCCGTTTGATATCCGGAATGTAATTCGAAAGAATTAGAATTTAAATTTTAGGTATTAATATGGGTGATAATGAATGTAAAAGATGATTTTTAGTTTTGGTTAGAGACGTAGGTTGAAATCTAATTCATCTATATATTGGAATTTAATTCATGTATGAGTTTAAAGAAATGTCAAATTCGTATAAATAAGAAAATTTGATGGAAAATATCTAAAATTTAACCCTAGTTATCATAAAATCTAAACAAACTATGTTTAAATTTCAATTCCATCGAAATCCATCACACAAAACAAACGCCACCTTATTGATCTTGTATGGATTTTAAAATCTCATGTTTGAAGGATATTCTAAAAACCCTTTGGATTATAATCACTTGCTATATTGAATGTTTGAATCAAGCATAGCAATGTATTGTAATTCAGTTCCAAATTTTATAAAATTTCTTGTAAACTGCAATTTAAATCTTAGGAGAATACATATTTAATAATATGAAACTAAAAATATATTGAATGTTGTAATAAATGGTCAAAATTTGTTTTGAAAAAAATCAATTTTGTACAACTCAAAGAGGAAATAACATAATTAAGGTTTAGTTCATATATATACTTCTTAAAACCTACAATTAATATATATCACACAACACACTAACTCAAATAATGTTTTATTGTATTTTGTGTGTTGAATAGTACAGTTTAAATAAAATAATAATAGTTTTAAGAGATATATATATACCAACCAATAATTGTATGTATATAATGGTTTATAATAATTATTCGTGATATAAAGAAAAAGAAAGTAAATAACTTCAAATAAATTATTAAATAAATCAAAATATAAAAATGATTTTTGTAAAGATAAAAGAGTAATTATTTAATTAAAGAGGTGTTAACTTTTATGTGTATTTTTTTTTTTATAATTAAAATCTACCTAGTCTTACCCTAGTCCTAGTTTTGATAGTGGCACAGAATATCGTACCCCTTTCTACTCCAACGCCCCACCCCCTCCTTTCCTTTTTCTTATTTTGTCTGTCTTTTTTCCCTTTTTTCAACTTCAATATTTTTTACAAATTATTTTTGAAATGTTTATGTAATATATCTAATTAATAATCTTTATATTAGATTATATTATCAATAAATTGTTATATCTATTGAAAATAGTGTATTAATCAAAGCATAGATTAAATATAGTAAACTTATAATGTTTATACTTCTTATTTTTTTATTATAATATAAGAAACTAAAGTTAAGTTATTTTCGAATTAATTGAGTGATTTCCTAGCTTCTTTCAATTCTCAGAAATAGCAAGCTCAAAATTTTTATATAATTGGGAATAAATTAAAACTGATAAAACCTAAGCATGTTAAAAAAAAGATATTACATAAAACCTGTTGTGGAGCATAACTACAAATTAAAAAGAATAATCAGGATTGCATTAAAAAGGAATTTAGACAATTTTATGGGATTTTTAATGATAACAATTAACATAATAATAATAATAACAATAACAATAATCAAAAGATGAAGATTTAACATGCAACAAAAAATTAAAAATGGAATTAATCAACATAAAACCTCACCTGGAAATAGAGATCAGAATCTTGGAGTAATTTGGATGCCAGCCCACATCTGTAAACTGTAAAACAAAAGACAAAAAAACTTATATAAAAAAAACTCAATCATTGAATCAAGTAAATATTTTGGTTTGAGATATATAATAGTACATACCTAAGGAAGAACTGTTGAGTACTGTAGAAATGGAGATGAAGATCAAGAAGATTAAGAAGACTAGTTTTGATAGAAGAGGTTTTATGAGTGTAGACATCAGTTTGAATATCACATATAACTTAACCCACAAAATTAGGAAAGATTAAATGTTTAATTAAGACTTCTCAACCTTCCTATTCAGTGACACATGCAACAGTTTTGAAATTAAAGATCCAAACTCACTTTGTGTTTTGTTCTTGATTACAGTCTTTATAAATAGACTGAATATTTAAAAACATCAAAATGATCAGAAAAGGGTATAGAGAGAGAGAGAGAGAGAGAGAGAGAGAGAGAGAGAGAGAGAGAGAGAGAGAGAAACCAAAGATCCAAACCCACTTGTGTTTTGTTATTGATTACAATCTTTATAAACTGAATCTTGAACAAAAGACACTTATGATGAAGAGAAAAAGGGGTGTAGAGAGAGAGAGAGAGAGAGAGAGAGAGAGAGAGAGAGAGAGAGAGAGAGAGAGAGAGAGAGAGAGAGAGAGAGAGAGATGGATGAATGTTAAAGAGGCAGAAGTGGTGATGGTATCCTTTGTGTTGCCATATTTGGAGGTTAGATTCTGTATGCAGATTATGCCCACTGTCTTTAAACAATTCCCAATCCCAGAAACTAAAACACATGCATTTCTCACTTTTTTACTAGCTACCAACTCTTTCTCTCTCTACAATTCTATGTTTTTCCTCTCTCTCTCTACAGAGATACATAAAGACATACAAAGAGACATGTATGTAGTCTTTCTTGGAGTTGGACAGTTTGTCAATCTAATAAGTAGTAATGCTAATTATTTGTATATCATCAAACTTTAATTTCTTTATACATATCTATATTTTTAATACATTTATTACTTTTAACCATATATATAGTGGTGTAAGTAGTAATTTTGATGGATTAATTGAATATCAATCCCACAAGTAATCTTTCAGATTAATTAATTAGTAACTTATTACTACCAAAGAATTTGTAAGTAGTATTACGGTAGCATGCAAGCTCGGTTTAATAATATATTCAACGAGATTTCAAGATACAAGATTGATGAACTTGAATGTATATATCTATAAACATACATCGATCATGATCATATCTAATTACTAAACTCATTATTCAAGCAACTTTTTCAATAGCTCTACTTAATTTCGAATTCCATTAAATTGGATTCGATACATATATATATATATATATATATATATATATATATATATATATATATATATATATATATATATATATATATATATATATATATATATATATATATATATATATATATATATATATATATAGTTATAGCTTGAGTTAAGTAACTTGTTTATAGTCGTGATTAAGTATATAGATATATAAATTAAGCTCAAAAAACTCGAACTCAATGGTCAACTTAGATTTTGGAAGAATCATCTTAATTGAAGCCGAGCTTGAGTTGATGATTAATAAAACCTCGACTCTGAAATATGCAACTCTAGTGTTTTAAGAAAACCTATAAAAAATGTTTGCCAAGAACCGTGTGTACGCCCTACAAATGTTGTCTATAGTCTATTATCAATTTACACCAAGAGGGATGTTTTCTTTTCTTTTCTTTTTCTTTTTTTTGGTGAAAAAGTAGTAGGAAAAGTAATTTTAGCAATCATCTTTTGGTTGTAATTTGTTTTTTATTTTTCTAAAACTAATTTTTACAAAAGGTTGAATTTGGATATTTTTACCTTGCATTACTTTTAAAAATCACTTTTCTCTAAATGCATGGTCAAGCAATCTCAAACGTACGATTGCTGCCTTGCTTTTGAGCTTGGTTCCGGAACCGGTCTCATCCCGAATTACCTGAAAACAAGTATAATGAAATCCGTGCATTACTACGGGATGTAAACTATGTACATTTTTAATTAATAAATTAGTAAATTAATCAAAAGTATAGAGATTAATTTTTAGAATTTATTAAAATTTAATAACTATTACTTCAAATATTATAAAATTTTAGGTGCGTTTAGCTTCTGAAAATTCCCAAAATTTCCATCTCACTTTCCAAGAAAAATGAAAACTTGTTAACTTCACAACAATTTCATAAATTTTCATTTCACTTCCATATTCTTTTACTTTTCTGTTATCTACCCTGTATTTCTTTATAATACTCTCTTTCTTAATTTTCTATATAAGAACTAAAACCAAAAAATGATATCATATAGTATTTAACTTATTTTTTTAAACTATTAAATGGTATATGTAGTATTTAAAAATAAACTTTAACTAAAATGATAATTTTTATAAGTTTCTTTAAATAAAATAATACATTAATTAATAATTACAATTGATCAAATATATAAATTCAAATTTTCTTTTAGTGAAATCAAATATATAAATTCAAATTATTAATTAATAATTACAATTGATAATTTTTAGAATTTATTACAATTTTAATAACTATTACTTCAAATATTATAAAAACTCTAGTTACGTTTAGTTAACGAATACTAGTCATTTTTCAATTTTAGTTTTCAAGTTATAGGTTTCAGAAAAAAAAAGGGTTTCTATATAAAAAGTGAAAACTGGTTTAAATGATGAAGTTTTAGTTTTATCAAAAATAAGATAGGTGAATATAAAATAAGAAAAATAAGATATGTGATAGAAAAGTAAAGAAGAGACAAAAACAGAGTATTGTAAAGAGATATAGGGTAAATAATAGAAGTAAGAGAGAGTAGGGTGTATAAAATAACCGAACCCGAATATCCCACCCGAGTTGAACCTTAATCGGGTTAAATGGGTCGGATTATTCGGTTTTCTTTTTCGGGTTAAATGGTACCCGAATAAGTAATTCGGTACGATTTACGGGTAAGATTCATGCTTATTCGGGTACCCAAATAACCCGTTTAATATATATTTTCCATTTTTTGATTTGTTTATAACTATAACTAGAATTGTATATATATAGAATGTAAATATTCAATTTTGATACTCAAACCATTTAACCCGCTTTACCTAACTCATTTAATCCGTTTAAACTACTTTGTAGATGATTTCATTTTTTATACCAAAATCGAATAACTCATTTAACCCAAACCGAATAACCAAATACTCATTTAACCCGAAACTGATTAACCCGTCCCCTTATTTGGTTCGGGTTCGGGTAGCTAACTCATACACTCAAACCTAAAGAACCCGATACCCAATTAACCCGTCCGAATAACACCCCTAAGAGAGAATATGAAAAGTGATATTTTAAAAAGGGAAATGAAAACTTATGAAAGTCTTGTTAAGTAAACAAGTTTTTATTTTTTTTAAAAAGTATAATGGAAATTTTAAAAATTTTCATCAACTAAACGCAACTTTAATAAAACATAAAAGAATTAAAACCAAAAAATGATATCATACAATATTTAATAGCTTTTTTTTTTAAACTATTAAACGGTATATGTAGTATTTAAAAATAAACTTTAACTAAAATGATAACTTTTATAAGTTTCTTTTAATAAAATAATACATTAATTAATCATTACAATTAATCATATATATATATATATATATATATATATATATATATATATATATATATATATATATATATATATATATATATATATATATATATATATATATATATATATATATATATATATATATATATAGGGTTAGGTTCTATGGGGCACCTGTGTGCATTGTGCACTTTGGGAACCTGTATACACCGTTGGATCTTTGAAATTAATGGTTAGGATGACAATGGCAAAATTGTAATAAGTATGAAAAGTAGGTGCATTGTGCAAGCAAAAAATGGGCGGAGGGGCATTTTAGGGATTCACTTATTCTTTCAATTTGAAAACCGATTCATTCTAGAGCCGGGATTCTCGCGACATCCCTTCCAAAATTCGTCTTCACCGAACGAATCTTCCCTCAAGCTCCCGAGAATCACTCCTGCAATTTTGGTATTAATTTCGTCTTTCCAACTTCGTGCACAATGCATACTGTTCATATATGCAACCGATTTAGTTGCAGGTTCGTGCACAATGCAGGTTCATATATGCAACCGATTTAGTTGCAGTATGCATCTAAATGCATAATTTAGTTGCAGTATGCATCTAGTTTGTGTGTAGTAAATGGAGTTTAGTTGCAGGAAATCGGTTGGAGTATTTGGTGGAAAAGAAAGTCAACCACTAATTCAAACTATCCTAGCAACAACCACCAAGGAATCTTGCTAATTTTTAGCTATTTCCTTATGATGAATCAGATTTATTAAATACATTAAAATTAAAATATCTAAATCTTATCAAATAATTATTTAGTTTTCCCATTATACCCTTATTGCATACTTGATTAATATGTTGTGCATTTTTTGTTCCCATTTGGTTCCCAATGCATATGGTGCCCCATAGAACCTCAATCTATATATATATATATATATATATATATATATATATATATATATATATATATATATATATATATATATATATATATATATATGACCACATGAAATGAGCTACAAAACACATGTTTATCATCTATTGTAATTACTATGATAAACAATAGTTATGATATATAACTGAAAATAACAACGAATGAATAATATAATAAACCGATATATATTTCTTAAAATCTTTTGTTGGCATGTTCAATATTTGAAATAATAATATTATTAATATAAACAAAATTTAATAAACTCACTACAAACTAATTAGAATTAATCAAAAATTATGTTAAATCAAAATTTTTATAATTAAACACAAAAAGATCAAAATAAGCCATTATAAAACAACAAAATTATATTTGTAATATATCAAAATAAATCTTATATTAAAATGCCTTATAATTAATGAGTTTTTAAACAAACTAAATTTAAATAATAATGTTACAACATGTCAACATTCTAATTATATATAATTTACATATAACTAATAAAAAATATATAAACACATATTAGCAAAACCTTACAATAAATCGTGTTCTAAAAAAGTTTCCTCTAGTACATCTTAGCATAATATAAAAAGATTAATACTTAAATTTTGATTTCTAACACATTTTAGCAAACCTCATTTATAAGTTTTTATTCGTTGTGGATGTGAGAAGAACAAAATAGCAAATCTCACTTAAGAATAGTATTTTAGTTAAAATGTTTTTGCCTAATGTATGTTTTGGTGATATATTTTTAATTTAATTATAAAACAAAAAAACTTTTCAAAATATTTATTTCTTTTGTATCAAAATACAGGACAAATAAATATAAAAACTTTTAAGCCAAAAAAAAAAAACACTACAAGAAAAGTATCATTTAGTGACACAAAAAAAAGTGTCACTATATTTTACTTTTAGTGACACTTATAAAAAGTGTAGGTATAGAGCAATCTTTTACCCACATTTTTTCTAAATTAGTGACACAAAAATTTTGTCACAAATTATTTGAGGCCTATACCCACGTACGTTTTTAGTCACTAAATATATATACCTACTCCACTTTTACTCACTCTTTTAGTTGTCAAAAAAGTGTCGCTATAGATATCAAAATATTTTACCTACACAATAAAAAGAGTGGGTAAAAGTGAAGTGGGTATAGATATTTAGTGACTAAAAAAATATGTGGGTATAGGCCTCAAATGTTTTGTGACAAAATTTTTGTGTCACTAATTTAGAAAAAGTGTGGGTAAAAGATTGCTCTATACCTACTTTTTTTCATAAGTGTCATAGTGACATTTTTTTTGTGTCACTAAAAGCATGTGACACTAAATGACACTTTTCTTGTAGTGAAAATATAAAACTTAATTTTGACGTAAAAGTATCGGTTACTAATTAATGTGGTATATATACGGTGAAAACTTTGATGATGTGTCAATATTAATTACTATGTTATGCCAGGTCGACGGTTTATTTGCATGATAACAAATACAAATTAAGGGGCTGTTTGGTAGAGAGATTTGAGAGTAGAGAATTGTGTTTTCTCTTGTTTGGGAGAAATGCTCTCAATTTTTGGGCGGAGAATTGAATTCTCTTGGAATTGTTTGAAGACTAAATATGAAGAAATGCAATTCTCTCCATTTGGTAAAGAAATGGTGATAATTGGCTATCTTGCATCTCTACTCTACCTGATCCACCATTTATTCTCTTTATTTCTCTGTTGATACCAATAACGGATTGAAGTGGACATTTAATCAATATACCCACCATACTTGTTAAGATTCCGATTCCGATTTTAATATTTTACAATTCTACGAGATCAATAAAAATAATCATAAGTAGGGACTCTTATATATGGTTGGAATCGTAGTTAGGATCTTAAGATTTATCGAATGATCTTGAGATCTCGATCCAATCCGATTCGATCCTACTTTTACTTTGATTAAAAATTATGAAAATTATAAGTGAGTCAAAATTTTTTTAATAAATAGGTAAACATGTATGCTATTTGTCTAATTTATATATAACAACAATTTTCGTATAATCCTATAGTGAAATATTATAAAACTAATTTATTACCCGCGTATCGCGTATTATGCGGATATTTTTAATATATAAAAAATATAATAAATTAAAAGAAAAGTTATAAATATTATTTTTTAAACAAAAGTATATAAAAATGATATTATTATTTATATGACCTATTAATTTTATATATTTCTATATATATATATATATATATATATATATATATATATATATATATATATATATATATATATATATATATATATATATATATATATATATATATATATATATATATATATATATATATATATGAATAGTAATTATTTTCTTATATTTTTTTAAACTTTTATTATATCATAATATAATTAATAAGTTAGTAGTCTATTAATTTTTTTTTTTTTGATTTGATTTATTTCAATTTAAAAGTAGATTATATTAGATTTGGATAAATATAAATTAAAATTTTCTATTATTATTTAAAACCTAAAAATGTCACGTGTTGATTCATAGTGATGACACGTGACTTCACAAGAAACGAGTATAATTACTCTTTTATTAGTATTTATAGATATAAATTATGAAAATCCTTAAAAGTTGTATTAAACGATCGTTATAAATTTTAGATTTTAATATTTCATCAATTTGACACATATAATAAGATTATATTATTTAAATATCATTATAAATGATAACACATATTAAAAGATTATATCATTTTAGTTGGATATATGATCTCCATCCAAAAACTATCTTAAATAAGATTTAGATTATTGACTATTGACCAACCTAGCTTCTATTCAACCAATAAACTATAAGAAAATTGAAGGGTCATCAATAACTTTAAACCATACCTAAGCATTAAATTATTAAATTATAGTGTTGCGGATTTATATTTTTATGTAATTGTATTAATAAAATCGAGGAAAATCACATATTTATTATTTTATTGCATGTAGCGACTAGCGAGTTTAGCGAGTTTGATATGCAATAAACATTAGTCATGAACAATTAACTGTTTGTTATATATATGTTTTTCAAAAAAAAAAAACTGTTTGTTATATATATATATATATATACATGGGTGGGTTCAATGGAGAACCTTATGCATTGAAGAACCTTGGAGAACTACAATGCATCGCTAGAAAAACTGAAATGCATCACGTAGAAATCGATGCATCACGTGGGAATTTGATACATCAAGTGGAAATAATGTAAAAATTGATGCATCACTCGAGAAGATGAACTTTAAGTAAATTAGTATAGAAAATATATAATTTTAATTAAAAATAAAAGTTAAATTTTAAATAAATACGAACAATAGTAAAAGTAAATAAAATATTAAAACATAAGTATATTTATAAATAAAATAAGTGTGTTTATAATGAATTAAGTATATCTATAAATAATATAATTATAAAGATAAAATAAGATAAATGTTGGACTATAAATGAGTAAATAATAAAATCATAGGGACTAAAAAATGTCATTCTTACAAATTTAACGGTTGTGTCGTTAAGTTTAACGGACGAGGGACTAAAAGTGCACAAAATTAGCAAAATAGGGACGAAATTTGACCTTATTAAAGTTAAGGGA
The DNA here is from genome assembly GCA_020465985.1 of Centrapalus pauciflorus. Classification (NCBI taxonomy): domain Eukaryota; kingdom Viridiplantae; phylum Streptophyta; class Magnoliopsida; order Asterales; family Asteraceae; genus Centrapalus; species Centrapalus pauciflorus. The sequence continues at coordinate 505,215 of JAANYP010006814.1, read as the reverse complement.
CTGAATCCGGGTAAACCATCAAACTACAAGGACCAAAAATGTCTTTTACTCTAAAACTTAAAACCTTTTAAGAATCTCAAATTTGAACATTTAGGTCATGTTTATGTTAGGTTTTTTATTTTGTTATAATATTAAGTACCTACTAATTATTTGATCCATGCAATTACAACGATATGTGTTTTATTCCAAAATCAATCCGGTTATGATCATCTACTCGATCGATCATCTCGTACTACATTGTATGTTGTTACGTGTTATAGAGAAACATATAGTATGTAAAAATAAATAGTACAATACCAATTATAAGAAATAAGAATCTATATTTGAAATTGAATTACAATACATAAATGGAAATTTCAATATTAAAATTACTTGATAAAAATAAATTAGAATACGTGAAAAGAAAAGCGAGATTAAGGCTCATGTTTAACACGATTTTTTTAAAACAGATTCGAGTATGTTTCCCTGAGTACAACAACTTAAGTAGCATATACTGCCGGAATTAATCATATTGCCTGAAAATTCGTCTGAAAGCTTGAGTGTTCTTTAATTTGGAAACTACAACTTTGTTCTCAAAACTGTATATTATATTAAGTATTCGTAAGTGTAAATGATGTTAACTTCTTCTGTTAACTCATAGAGGAGAAGAGAAAGCAAAACAATTCGTTAATTTAATTATTGTAGTCTTTATTAACAATTAACCAAAGAAACATGTTCATAACAGTTTCAATGCAAATAGACGGTCACTTTTGATCGTATCAAGTCACTGAAATTTCTTAGCATTATAATATGGGTCCGGAACACACGAGTTCAATGATTTCTATTGTTCGAACTCATGATCTGCATCCATGAGCACGAGTAGATCTTGGAGTAAGGATCTTATAAACCATCTTTGGGTTTATTCCCCAACCTTGCAATGCTTGTAATGATCTTATAAACCATCTTGGGTTTATTCCCCTTATTATGTGGGACAATATTGGCCCCTCTCTTTCCAAACATCAAACTTTGAGTTTCGTTATTTTATTCATCTTAGCTTCGTTTTGGACGTTTTTATATCGCTGCGAACTTCTCTTCAAAAAGAACACAAACCCATAAAATAATACTTATATATCTCACTTTCATATATGATTAAATTTCGTCCAGAACCAATAAAAACACATTTTTAATGACTTTTTTCCGACATAGTATGTCCACAACTTATTGTTATGTCGAATGGACGTTTTATCATTTTATAGCCTAGAGAAAACCCATTATATATTAACATTTATTTTTTTAACTAAAGGTTATCCGGTTAAAATATGATTAATAATAAAAGAAATACACCAACGAATACACAGAATAAACGAAAAACAAACAGCAAACCAGTCTATCAACCATGAGACACATGACCAAGCAATTTCCGGACATCGCAAGCTCTACTCACGTTAGCGTAACTCTTTAATCCGTAAAGCCGAGAGCTTGAGGCATACAAACTTCTTAGTTATAGAAAACTTTCAAATGGTACACCTTATCATAGTGTAAAAAAATAGAGATTATCATTTCTGTATTAACGAACATTATACATAATTAACTTGTATCTTGTGTATTAAATATTGTACTTTACCAGATATTTGACCATTTTAGCCTTTAAAAAGGCACAGCCCATGTGTTGTCTTATTGGACAAATAACCAAAAAAGACAAGTACTTTGAATTTAAAAGCAAGGACTTTGTGTCAACAGTTGAAAGAATCTCAATTATTATTATTATTTAAAGATTTCAGAAACTCCCTTTTCATGGTGTCATTTTAGGAGATATAACGTTAAAGGACATTGCCACTTTTTCTGTCCAATATTCCAAACAATAATGGTGTTCCGATCACTTGTACTTTATGCAGTAAATATTGTACTTTATGCAGTAAAAATTATAATCTTTAACACAGAGGAAGTGATCTCTTTCTTTAGGCAGCCCTTTGGAACCAGCCCAAGATACAACACCATCCTCACACTTTTATAGCATCCGGCCTGGCCTGGCCCGGCCCGGCCCATCACCGATAACGAAACCACGGAGTAATGTACAATCATACAACTCATCTTTTTCACACATACATGTACATACATTTGTTCAAAGACTAATGATAAGTGTGTTCGTTCGGCTCGAGTTAAACTCTTCTTCCTTTGTGTTTGAGCCGTTGACCACCACCGAGCCTTGACCTTGAAACCTCGACGGGTGCCTGGAACCCGACGTCTTCCATGGTACCAACGGTCTTAGACAAGCGGCGTTTACTCACCTCCTCCACCAAAGATTTATGGAGCAGTTGACTTCTCATGTCAACCAATGATCGGTTTCTTGTTAGCCTAGGTCCAGTCCCTGTGCTAGATCTAGAAGTTGAAGCTTTATAAGAGTCGAAAGTAACATTTGACGCTTTCTCGTGGTTCTTGGAAACTTTGTCGCCGTGCCCGAACCTAGTAGTATGGTGGGTTCGGTTTTTAGGGCTTAAAGAACGATATTCATAGCGATCTTCAGCCGAAACGTAACTCAAATTAGAATATGTTCCTGAAACTATAGACCCTTGAGAACTTGTGTCATCAAAAAAGTGATCTGCAAGATCGTGTGTTTCTGCAGAAACAATTTAGACCATAAAGACGATTCTGATAAAGATTTTGTATAGACGCTAACGTGCAGTCCAAGATTCGATTTTTTTTTTTTCATCGTCACTTGTTAGCCTTTTAAAGCATACCTTGCTGCCAATCAACGGCACCCGCCATTCCATCTGTTTGTCGGGAAGTAGTCATGCCTGAAAACGATAACTGAGATGACGATGAAGACGATAGAGAGCGAAAAGGATGGTGCTGATCATCGTCTTCATCTTGATTGAGATTAAGGATTTGGGAGTGATCTAATTTATGCAGGCCGTCGTTCCAAGATGGTACGAGAGCAGAAATTTCTCCTTCGATCATATCCGCGATATCAGACGGCTCCCACTCTCTGATCTCGAGCTCCTTAACCATTTCAGATGCAACCTCATCAGGGGTGTCGTTTAATATGTCAAACGGGAAGTATACATTTCTCACAGAACCTGCATACATGCCATGATTTGTGTGAATCGTGGAATCTACATTACGCTGAAGCTGAAATCAAGTTGAAAAGGAAACGAAAAGTAATAATTTACCTTCTCTATCGACGATTTGCACACGAAGAATGATGGTATCATCGTCTGGATTCAATTTCCCTGCAATCGACATGTTGGTTCGTGGTGGATCTCCAACCAAATGCAGCCTCTCGATTTCAATATCATCGTTCATAAACGGCTTCTGGTGAACATAATCAGATACAGGTGCAAGTTTGTCTTCATCCATCGATAAAAACGGATCAAGCATTAGATCCTTAGCAGATAACCTATTTGAAGCATTGACCAAACATTTTCCAATGAAGCATTGGGCTTCTAGGTCTTTGACTTTGTAGAATGCCCTAGGAAGTTTACCCTGAAAAGGGCTTGTAAACATAAGTTTTTTTTTTAAAAAAAAAATTCCGATAAGATCATTCTTTCTTGCGTAATCAAAATCTGGCCATACCGATGTTACTTTCTTGTAAATTTGCGCAGGATTGGTACATTCACTATATGGATATTCATGAGTAAGCATTTCTAGTAAGCACATTCCAAATGAGTACACATCAACTAATTCGTTGTAGTTTTCTTCGTAAAGTTCTGGTGCCATGAACTCTGGCGTGCCTGACGTTAAGATCAAATTTATCGAAAATGGTCAGTTTGCTAGATAAGACCATGACCCAAATGAGTAAATCACATGTTTGATCATAGAAAAGGCAAACCGATAATGGTATGTGCTCTACAGGAGCCACGGAGAATGGCTGCAAGTCCAAGATCGCCAATCTTCACTTGTCCTAAATGACCGTTTACGAAGATGTTATCACACTTAAGGTCTCTATGGATGACCGGAGGGTCATGACCATGGAGATAAATCAAGCCTGATAAGATCTGTCGAGCCCAAATCTTTATGGCGCGAATATCCACTTTATTATATTTCTTCCTGTATCTGCGTGTACGTAAACAATGGGTTCTTCGAATTAGCAGTAGAAGGAAAACACATAGGGATTTAGCAGGAAAAAAATGCATTACTCTTTGAGGGTTCCTGAAGTGAACATTTCAGTAATGAAATTAAAGGTTCTTCGTTCCACATCAATCCACGAGGTGTAGAATTTGATGATTGAATCATGATTGAGTGTACCAAGAAGATGAACCTCTGAGTAAAGACGTTGCAAGTCTTCTGGAGATCGGAGCAAGTCGTGAAGCTTGACCTGTCCCCATGCCACTTCCATACCAAGAACTTCATCGATTGCCTTGTACACCGTTTTCATCGCCCCTTTTCCAAGCACTTCCTTAAACTAACCGTACGTATTTCATTCATGAAAACAAAAAAAAAAAAGATTCAATCAAGAAACCAAAAGATCACCATATATGAAAAGAAAATTGCAGTTTAGATATCAGAATTCAATGGGGCCTTAAAAACAAAACACAGAATTCAGACAATTGAGCATCCATGAAGATCAAATCACATGGGCAAGAAGCTCCAAATGATCAAAGAAGAGTTCTTATAATCTTATATCAAGATTCAAAGCTTCCGTTTAATTTGATTTCAACGGCTCAGTTATAGATTTAATACAAATATCATTTACAACCACCAAATTTGTTCATCGATTTCTTTTCGAGTATGCAAGAACACTACTCAATTCCTTCCTTTCTAATCTTTCAAGGCCATTAACTAGAAATTTCATCATTATAATCAACACTAAAATCTTCAATAGAAACCCTTTCATGGGATTAGAATTCAAGCTTGAACTAATCGAATTCCATTTCGATTGAAGATACTAAGTCCTAAAACTTTGTATTTTTAAAAAAAAAGGCATATAAAACTTTGTATTTAGATGGTTTTCAGTTCTATCATACTAACATGTGAAGGTTTAAATATTCATATATAACTATACAAACAAACAACATATACAATTATATTTTATGTAAAAGCATAAAAGCAAAACAGAACAACTTTTATAAAACTAGTCTCCTAAGTCCTAATGTTTATTCCATAATTCCAAACTTAGGGATTAAATTCAAAGGCTTCCTTCCACTAGAAACATACATATATAAAAATCAAAACTTTTTGGAAACAAATTCAAAAGAAACAATTAGATTGAATAACCCATTAAAGAACTCATCTTACCCGCCCATATCGGCCAGTCGGGTCGGTTTCAACATAACGATTATGACCTTCTTCATCAGCAGAAACCGATCTTGAATTGGGATTAACCATGGATGCAGCTTTTTTCATGACCTCAGAAGTTGCTTACAATTACAAAGCTATATAAAAATAATAATAATAATGAAGTCGAAAAAGAAACGTGTATTAATGTAAGAAAGAATATGGAAAGAATGGAGAACAGAGACATAACAGGAGTACCCACTACCTAAAAATTAAAGATTTTTTGAGGGGTTTTTACCGTCATGGATATTTCACAATAAACGACACCAAAAATGAGGAAGATTAGGGTTAATCGTTATCAGCATCATCCATATTCAGCACTCCTACTACTACTTCCTTCCTTTGACAAGTCGTAATTTTTAAAGCTCATAATAATAATTTGAGTATTAATTATACTCATAAGATTGAGATTATTACTGATAGGCATTTGATTTTTTTTAAATTTTGGAATTAAATTATGAAAGTAGAGGAGGAATTGGAACTCGGAGGTGGGTCTAGGTTTGAATTGACAAGGGAATATTTATATTGCCCTAAAACTAAAAAAAAAAAAAAAAAAGTTTGGCTGGTAAGCCAGAGGAATTGGACTCTTGCGCGGGGTCAAAAGTTTCAAGATTGGAGATGAAGATGAGGAGAGAGACAAGTGAGTCAAGTAACAATGATAAGGATCTCTAAACTTTAAGGAGATGTGGCTATGATTTTTCTTTTTTTTCTTTTTTTCTTTTTCTGGGGAGGTTGGGTAGGATGCAAACGAGATTAGAGAACTCGTGATTTATTCAGGATTGACTCGTAAAAAACTCGAAATCGACTCGCAGTTAATCTAGCCGAACTCGAGCTCGAGCTACCCGGGTATTAGTCGAGTCGAGTTCGAGTATTAAAATGGCTCATTCGGTAGACTCGCGAGCCTAATCGAGCTTAAGTTTACATTCTACCCTTCAACTTTGTAATATTATATTTTTTTATTACTATTATATAAATCAAACCATATAATTCTAACCTAAAATTACATTCTTATATTTTTACCATTCTTGATTGTTGTTCGAATAAAATTATATTGGATTTTTTGTATTTATATTACGATTTATAAAATCCCAAGTTTAATTGAGTCGAGTCGAGCCGAGCTCGATAGTATCGAGTAGTTTATCGAGTCAATCTCGAGTTTCAAAACTAAGGCTCGATCGAGCTCGAGTTTTATTGTCGAGTTCGAGCTCGAGCTTGGTGATACTCGACTCGACTTGATTACACCCCTAAGGTTGGGGAGGCTTGGCTATACTAGTGTTTGGTCCTTGAGGTTTACACAATTATGAAGAGAACATGAGGAAAAAAAATGTGCATGAAGAAATTAGAAGAAGGTGTTTTTCATATTTTCTTATAGGAGAATGAACAATCTAGGAATTAAAACTTTTGAGGTCCAAAGACTTTAAGTTAGTTGAGGTAATGAAAATAAAAGAAAATTACCAAGAAAGGTGATATAAGATTTAAAACTTTCCAATAAAGTTAATTGAAATTTTATTTGCCAAGAAAGGATTACAAAACCTAATTTGTAATATAAAATGGTATGATGACCGGTAATGATTTTTCATCATGTTACAGCCGGTATATGCATATAACATGTTCATGTCTCCCCCCCCCCCCCCCCCCCCCCCCCCTCTAAGTCACACATTATCGTAAGTTTAGGGTTTCCTCACACTCTTATTCTCTCAAATCAAGACGAAGAAAGCACAATGAATACCGAAAGCTTGTTTGAAGCAACATCTCATGGACCTAAAAGATGTGATTGTGGTGATGTGGTAAGGATTTGGATGTCGTGGACAGAAAGGAACCCAGGTCGTCGTTCGTGAATTAAAAATTAAGTCCCATTGATGCAATTTCTTCAGGTGGGTTAACCTAGAGCTTCGAAACTCATGGTATGCAAGTACAAATTTCGAACTGCAAGGTGATAAGGTCGGATTTGAAGACTGTTGCAAAAGATTAGGATCAGAGGTGAAGATATTGAAGAGAAAGGTGAAGCTGTTACAGTTCACTATTGTAATGTTGTTGCTTTTGTATGTTTCCATGTAAAGGGTGAACCCAATTTGATTAGTGTAGTGTTGTTGCTTTTGGTGTAGTACTATAGTACAGATGTAATGAAAATTGACAGTAGTATTGTAATGGAGGCTAATGCCCAAATTTCAGTAGTATTATCAAACAAACTTACGTATTCATAATGGAAGTTCATGTGTTTGATTTCTACCAAAAGGTTTCCATAATGTAGTTAATTGTTCAAAGTGGAATTATGTGTATTCAGATCTTACCAAAAAGGCTTCCACCAAAAGTTGATGGTTACACTACCTAATCTAGTTCTTGTGGTGCATCAGCTGACATCCCCTTTCCATCTTTTGTTGTAATGTTCCTTGAAATCTTAAGCTTGACAATCCTTTGTGACTTTCTTCCGGGTGGTTTGAACCTTGTGTTGTTGCTTGGTTGTATGAAGTTTTCAATCTCATTGATAAAGAGGCCTTCTTGATGAACATTAGGGAGTAGGGACTTCAAAAGGGGGGAATTCAAAAGGACCTTCATGATCAATAATACATAAAATTTTCAACATTTATAACAAAATAAGAAGCATCATATATAACGAGTTTACCTTGATTATCTTGCATTGTAGAATCAGGAACATCTACCAAATTCGCAGCATTTGTAAAAACAGTGGGAACAATAGGAACATTAGGTCTTCCTTTAAGAGCAAGTGCATTGGGTGGTGGTTAGGAAGCTTGTTTTTTACATGTCCTTTGGTTATGCCTAACCTGAAAGTATTTCTTGCATTTCCTACTTCTTGTTGACCTTAATGAAGTTCCCTCATCACTTGCACGTTTTCTCTTAACATATGGTCTACCATGTATCCTTTTTTCAACTGGTGGCAATGGGGTGGTTTTTTTTATGGCATAAAATGATTTTATATATCATTATTGAGATTAAATTAATTATTGGATAATTATAGGTCGATGTCTCAAAGCACGGGTACTAAAAGCGCAACATTGTATGTTGTAGAGATTTAGTTGTCATTGGATGATAATAAAATAATAATATAGCCTTTTAATTATTATTGGATAATTAATTAAAATATGCATTTATTTGAAATAGAATTATCCTTAATTATTGGATAATATTAAATATTTAGAAAAGTATGTGAACTAATTAAAGTTTAATAAGGATAAAACTAACTAAATGACCATAAAATAAAGGGTTAATTAAGTCAAAAGGTAATTTATTATCATTGTTTTTCCAATTTGGGTAACTAACTAAATTTTTTTATATTTGAGGTAACATACTTTCCAAATCAAGTCAATCAAGGTAATCGTATCGGATTGAAAGATAAAAATTACTAACATGACAGTTTCTGTATCCAAGCATCAGTTATTTTAATTTCTAATATTGCTTCATTATTTTTAAATTTGCTTAAAATAGCAAGGTATCATCAAAAAGTACTTTTAAATGGCACAAAATAGTGCACATCAAATATCAATTAAACTGTCATTTCTGTAAAAAAAATGCTGACTGGACAAAGAAACTGTCACGTCAGTATTTTTTACCTTTCAATCCGATATGATTACATAAATTAACTTGATTGAAAAATATGTTACCTTAATTAGAAAAAAATTAGTATGTTATCCAAAATGAAAAAACTGTGGCAGTATGTTACTTTTGGACGCAATTAACCCTAAAATAAATAGTGTTTTGTTTGATACATTTCATAATTTAGAAGTTTTAGCATATTAAGAGTCTCTAGCTCTATATCAGTATATTCATTATTCTATTTATAGTACATATGTTATGAAATAAAAAGTGTTAATGTCATAACTATTTATTATATTTCATGAAAAGTTAAATTAAATTAGGGGTAAAGCCATACAATAGTAACCTACTTTTGAAAATTTATCAATATGGTACGTCTACTTTTTTAAATGTCGATATGGTACCTGTACTTCAATTTTTCATACCGATATGACCATATTTGTAATAGACCCCTGTTTTTCATACAATTAGAACCATGTTTCGTATATAAAAACCGGGCTCTATTATGTAGAATGATCATATCGATACAGAAAATTGAAGTACACGTACCATATAGACAATTAAAAAAGTAGACGTACCATATCGATACATTTTCAAAAGTAAGTTGCTATTGTAAGACCTTAACCCATTAAATTAATACTGTAGAACTTTCACTAATATAACTTTATTTATTATATTTCATGAACTTTTGCTGTAACTTTAAATCTTAAACTTTAAAGTCTAAATGAAAAATCAATCAATTAATTTAAAATACAAAAGTTAAGAAAATTCCATTAAAAATAAAATCTTCTCATAAATAAACTAAATAATTATACTGGATTAAAATTATGATACATATAAAGTAAAAAGATGTTAAACTTACACATTGTTGAAAAAATGAAGATAAATTTAATAAACATATAATGTTTTTCATTCAGCTTAAAATCATAAATGATTATATAATTTTACTTTTATCATGGTAATTATTTATTTATTTATTCACTATAATTGTAATGTTTGTTTATATTTTTATTTTTCTATAATGTAAAATAGTATTATGTTGTTTGATAACAATTTTAAAACTGATTAACATTATCATTTTCAAAGAAAATTTAAGATATATAATCAAAAAATAATTTCGTATGATTTATAAAATGAAGTGAATTCAATAACATATAACCTTTATGTGACATGCTATTAAATTTTTTAACTTAATAATATGATAATATCATCCTAAGTAAATATCTTTATATTCATGGTTTTAAGTTTATTTATATTAAAATTATTAGTAATAAAAAATATGAAATATATGCATAAAAGTTAAAATTACACACAAAATTTAAAAGTTAAAAGCACTAACTGTTAATTTCTATAACTTCCACATGACAATTATATGTTATACTATCAAGGGTTTCTATGGTAATTTATTTATCATTGAAGTTTAAATTTGATAAGCAATTCAAGTATTTAGAAATTTTATGTATTTTTTTTATTAATGCGGTCTCGACAAAATTGAACTTACAAAAAAGAGGTATCTCTGTGACTTATTCTGCTTGCGTTTTTTGTGATCGAGCCCAATAAGACATTGATCATTGTTTCTTCGGGTGTTCAATGGTAAATTCTCTATGGAGGAAAATTTGGAGGTGGTGGAAACTTTCTGGTGCATTATTATTGTCTTTTACCGATTTCAAATCAAAGTCTTTCTTCCCAGAAAAGAACAGAAAATGGAATAAGATATTTAGTGGAGTGATTGTGGTGGCCTTATGGGTAATTTGGAAATCTTAGAACAAAATTCTACATGCATCTCATGAGGATGCCGAGAAGATCAAACTAGAGGATCTTATTATGGAAGTACAACGTCGTTCCAAGTTTTGGTTCGAAAACAGAAAATCTTCCCTTCAAATAATTGGCAAAAATTGTTTCTAAATCCCTTTGAAGTACTCATTTAGTTTAGGAGCTATTGGAGTTGTAAGTTTTTTGTGGGTTTGAGTTTGTTTTTGGTTCCGTCTCCACCTTGGAGGTAGCTAGCTCTTTTGTAGTTTGGTTTCATTTTGATTTTATAATATTTGCTTTTCGAAAAAAATATAGTTATAATATATTTAATTTTAAATTAGTTTTGTTGTATTGCATGGACCGTTTTGACTAGTATTATATAAAAAGATGCATACTTTTAATTATAAAGTATTCATTTAATTATATGGTAATTAAATAGATAATTCCTTGAATAAATAAAACTAGGATGATTGCATGATTTTTTGAGATAATTATTAAGAGTTAATAATCAAATAAATTTCTTAGTTTATATAATGAAAAAAAGTCGACCCTCTTGGAGACAAGTCAGTCGAATAGAACACACACATGTGTGTTCTTCGTTCATTCTTCGCGTTCTAGTTTGCATACTCGGCACTGCTCGATCGTGTCATCACTGATGGACACCGAGAGCATCCTTTTCGCGTGTTCCTGCAATCTGCATGGAAGGTACATTATAATGTGTTTTTTACTTTAGCTTATCATAGGTATACTTGATGCAATTGTGTCGAGGTTTTGTTTTTGTATTTCGTTACGCTAAAAGTTTTTCTTTAATAAAAAAAACCCTACGAATCCCTTCACTACGTTTTTCAATTTACCGATATCGTATGCCTACTTTTTTTCTGTTTACGTGTTCACCTAATTTCATACCAATATGGTACTACTAGTTACCGGTTATAATAAATACATGTTAATTCTTATTTTTTACGATGTTGACATGGTATTATGTTGATTTTAAAAGGTTACAAAATAACAACATTATTAATTTTCTTTTTAAAAAATTTGATCTTTTGAAAATAAACAAGGGAAAATTCAATCCTCTTTTTTTTCCATGGTAGATTAAGATCCAATTATGAGATTTTCGATTCAGATTTATTATTGAAGTTTGTTCGATTTTGTGTTTGCATTTATATGTATCGATTCCATATCTGTTTAGTTCTTCAATTTAAATTTTGAATCTCTTCATATTTGTATGTATGTATCAATTTTTAATATCAATTTCTTTAAGTTTCATAATATTCATTTTCTTCGTCTTCGACCTTTTAGCATCACTAGCAAACAGTGTGTAAGCAGTCGTTAGAAAAGATAAATCGAGTTAACTCACTTGCAACGACAACAATAAAAACATAAAATTTATTTTTAAAATATATCATATAACTAAAAAAATAGACGTATCATATCAGTAAACTTAAAAAAAATTAAGCTGTTATTGAAGAACCTAAACTCGTATAAAAATGTCACGTCATCGGTTAAAAGATGCCACATCACTAGTTAAATGTCACATTTGTACTAAACTTAACTTTAGCAATAACAGAAAGTATTCACGTATCATATTAACCGGTCATCATCGGATACACGTATCGTATCAACAAAAATACAGTAAACGAGTAAACATGTCATATGGGTATATGAAAATAAACTATGTTGCTTTGTCAAAAATTATTTTTGAACATCAGAAGTAAGCTAACCCAAAGTTTCGGCAATACCATCGGCTCGTACCGTTTAGTGATGAAAAAAGTTGGAAGCAGATGCATGAAACATAGCTGCAAGCCACTTGCATAAAGAAAGGGTTGGGGGCCACACCGATAGTCGCATACAACTCTCTGCTTTCGTTTTTCAACGCAATTTTCAGAACATCAATCTGCACGTCCGTTGACTAGAAAATTTATTATTTATTAAATATTACATACTATATCATATTTAATATGAGCCACAAAAAATAAAAGAAGAATATTTTGTTTGTAAATTTAATTTTATAATTCATATAGAATTTAATAATTTATAACAATAAATTTTTAAAGGAGTAACTAAAATAAATTATATATATATATATATATATATATATATATATATATATATATATATATATATATATATATATATAGATTTGGGTTCAAATGAGTACCACTAGTTTTGCGGAGTACCGGAGGTACCTCGCTTAAAACCATTTTTTTTGAAAATTTTTTTCATAATCATGTTTAAATTAATAATATAAGACTACTTGCAAAAAATCACACCTAAACACACACTAGAACTATGTGAAACGTGCAAGTTCACATGAACTGCACTGTTGTGAACGTATGTTCACAGCTAAGCATGTTCACATGAATTTTTTCACGTTCACATGACTTTTAAGAGGCTAGAAAGTGTGAATGTGTGTAATCTTTTACGAATAGGCTTATATTATTTGTATCTAAATTAAAATGAAAAAAATTACAAAAAAAAAACTTTTTTTCGGAGCATGTTCACATCTTAAACCCGTGTGTTCACAGGTACTCACGGTACTCTGCATTTTTTAGGTACTCACACGAACCATATTATATATATATATATATATATATATATATATATATATATATATATATATATATATATATATATATATATATATATATATATATATTGTAAAATATATCGTAAATTAGCAAACATTGAATAAATAATATACTTTTTAATGAGTAGTTCGTACGCATCTTGAATACCTCTATATATTAGAAACAAAGTTGTCATATGTTTGTTATTGTCCACTTTTACTAAAATAACGATAATTTTATCTTTATGAAAAACATTTTTTAAATGTGTGTAATTGAATATAAATATATAATTGCCTAATGATAATGTTTTTCTTATTTTATAATTGTATAATTGTTTATATTATTATACAATAACATATTTGTATTGGTCTTGTTATGTCATCGCATTTTAATCTATATCTTAAAGTCATTATCATGTAAAACTGATTCTTAATTGATATAGTTATTACTTATTATACATAATAGATCGAGAAAGTATTATTAAAAATAAAAAAATATCCCAAAAAAAAAGTGACAGTAAAATTATCACAGATGCGTTTAAGGTGGGTGTCTGTGTCTCGACTCCAAAAGAAATTTATTAAAAGAGTAAATAGTACATCATCAAACAAAAAAATCTACATGTTAGATAACAAAACTAAGCATTAAGCATTATACTTCTTCCAACTTTAATAAGGATAACTTTTTTTTAGAATAAATAATATCTGAGGTGGAATGATATGTGAAGGACTTTTTCAAACGTAAATATTTTATACCTACTAGATCAATTAATGTATAGTGACGATACATCCAATGGGAATCCCTTTTGTATTTATGTTGGATTGACATAAGTTATATGTACAAAGTAATTAATTGATAGCAATGTGACATGATAAATATCGGTGTTTTTATCATAAATTAAAACATTAAAATGCTTTTGTTTTATTATATTCATGTAAAATTTCACATTAATGGAAAGTAACATAATAGGTATGTTTGACAAAACTAGCTGTAGCTTTGTGTTTTTGAAAGATGTAGAGTTTTTAGTAGCTGAAACTTTTGAAAGCTGAAGCTTTTTAAAAGAGCTGGAGCTTTTAGTTGTATAAACGTGTTTGGTAAAAGTAGTTGTAGCTGTAGTTTTTAGTATTAAATTACGTAAAAGGACATTAATAATAATTAAAAGTGGTAGTTTATGATTAATAGGAGGGTAAAAAAGTAAATATGTATGACTTAAAGGTCCAGAGCTTTCCAAAAGCTGTTTCTACTAGCTTTTTATAAAAGAGTTTATTTTTGAGAAAATGAAAGTTCTATGTTTCCTTCCAAACAAAGCTTTTATTTTTTAGTTGAGCTTATTAAAAATAAAAGCTCCTGAAAGCTTCTAAAAGCTCTTAAAAGCTCCCTACCAAACATAGCCAATGTCATAATAGGATGCAGTTTGATTACAAAAAAAAAAAATGACTTTCAAGTTTCAATGAGTCAATTAAAAGTAATTTTAACAAGTTCTTATTAAAAAAAATAAGACAGAGCTTCAAAATTTTACAAGTTTTTTCTCCATAATCTATATCTAAGGGATAGATGAACGCAAAGCATCAAGGGTCTAGTTGCGGAATTGGAATTCTGTATGAAAGCTTGCTTCGTGTTCCTTCAGCTTCACTATCAATTCCCTTGTAGTACAACTTGCTATAAAAAATATTAATTGTGCATCATTGCATTGTATGGTATTTTACATTTAGATTTTTTTATATGATGTATTATAAATATATGAACCAAGTAGTCCAATTGGTCAATACAAACGCTAATTCATATTTACGTCACCAATGACAAATACTTCACAAATTACATTATTCGTTAATTCTAGATTTGATAGACAAATATCGGTGCTCTTCGTCTAAATAAAAGTCTACAAAACATTTTTGTTTCAATTTATTTTGCAAAATTTCATATCGATGGAAAGTAACATAATAATGTCATATTAGGGTGTAGTTTGATTACAAAATAAAGTAAATTTTAGTGAGTCAATTAAAAGTAATTTTAACAAATTGTCATTAAAAAAACGTTCTATATATAGTTATTGAGAGAGAGAGAGAGATGGACTGACATAAAAGCACCAGTGGTCTAGTGGTAGAATAGTACCCTGCCACGGTACAGACCCGGGTTCGATTCCCGGCTGGTGCATATTGTGGAATTGCTATGAGGACACGCTATTATGTAATGTGGGTCATTACAGCCGTTCGATTAATTCGAATGCAAGCATATCTGAGCATTTCTAATATTTTTTCTTCAACTTTTTTATAACACAAAAACTTATTTATTTCCAAATACTAAAAGGAAAAAAAAATAAATGTAAGAGATGATTTGAAAAACACCCTATTTTAAACTCAAAATTTCTTATATACTTTTTCTTGATCTATGAAATTACCAAGCATTCCCTTAATTGATCACATTTTGCTAGAAATTAACAAACTTGCAACTAAAAAAAGGCTTAAAACACACTTGAATCTAAAGTCTATTAAATGTGTTTAATATGAGAAAAAAAAAAACAAATATGTTTTCATGTTGTTTGCAATTTAATCCTTCCGTGTTTTTTTTTTTTTTTTGGAAAAAGTCATCAAGTTATGGTTTTCAATCCGGGTTTCGAAAAAGTTTTGTTTTTTTTGTTCAAAATCAACTCTGACTTTTTCCACAAAAAACCCAGCATGTTTTCACTATTTTTCTCCAAAAAGTCCACAAACTTGAAAACTTTTTTGAAAAAATAAGAAAAAATTCCAAAAAGCACAAACAAATATATTACTTAAGGATTTTATTCGTGAAAAATAACACGGAGGGTGTAATTGTATTTTGAAAATATCCATATAGAGATCATAGTTTTTAAATACACTATGTTGAGATTTTAAAAACCAAGAAACCAATAATAAGAACAACGCTATGTAAATAGTGTTGTGGGAATATAAAGATGTAAACGTATTTTGAAAATGCCCATAAAAAACATACGTTTTGATATTCAAAAACCATAACATAAACAAACATAGTTTGATCATTGTATTCCGTTCCTTAATTCTACATACCAAAAACTGCCACTGCCATAGTGGATGTTATGACGTAATTGTATTTTGAAATTTGAATTTTAGAAATCCTAGTTTGAATACAAGCGCATCTGATCATTCCAATTAATATTTTCTCCAAATATCATTTTACATAAAAACTAATGTACATTTTCAAATACTACATCTTCTATTAAAAAAAAGGTTAATAAATGTAGGAATACTGAGATAGTTTGAAAAAACCCCCAATTTGTAAGACATGCTTCACAATATTACCTTTTGCGGTCATTGGTGATGTTGACTCTAAAAAGCCAAAAACCATTGCCTCACAACACGAGTATGATGTTACGATTTACTCTTGGATTGCATTTTAGGTCTAACACTAAAACAATATATTGACATCAAAGGTGAGAGATTTACCTTTATAGAGGGTAGCGCGTGGATGACTAACATATCGGCCAACAGATGAAATCTATCTTGACAGAATATTGGAGGATGTGAGGATTTTTGACATTTATGTATGATGTGACGAATCAACTACGAACCCAAAGCAGCAAAAGTAACATATCATAATTGTCTGATTTCATCATTTTAGGGCTAAAATTAATAAATTAATTTGAAGAGTCTTTGGTCATTGATTTCAGCAGACAGAGTCACTATTCAAGCCAATCAACATCAGACGATAAAAAAGCAACAAATTGATCTATTTCTTCAGTTGATTTCTTGAAGATGTCGTTAGTCGATTTTAATATAGGCGTTCAATCGATTTATTGAAGATTTGGAGAAACAACAAATCGTCATTATTTAGTTGATTTTAGAAGATGGAGAAGTAACAAAGCGATCAATGGAAGATGCATAACCAATCCATCGTTTCAAGCATTGTCCATGTCACTCTCAAAGTGATAACTGCATACGAAGAAGCATTGGATAGATTTCTAGTAGTCAAAGCGTAATGAGAATTATAGATGGTTTTAGAAGCGATTGATTTGAGATTTTTTGAATTGATTACTTCAACAGATTCATCACATCAATCTTGAAGACAATGAATGTATTTCGAAATGGAAGAATAGCGTAGGTTTTACAAAGAAAAAAACGATCTGTAAACACCTGAAAAACTCCATTATAATATAGTATAATACCAACTACTGTAATATATAGATTGCAAATATGAATATATACCTCTTTTCTAACATGTTATCATCACAAATCTCTATTTATAACGTGTTTTATATTGTTATATCAAGTTGTCACTGGTAGGAGGATTTGCAAGACCAATCGGTTGATTTCATTAGTTTTTGCTAACCTTGTTGATCCACTTGCTACTCTTAAAGAAATGAATCCATGATATTTTCTCATCTCTTTCTCTGTTTATAACGTGTTTTATATTGTTCAAAGCTTTTACATACATTCGTATTACATTAACTACTCAAGTTTCAAAAATATCATTTGAAATAAAAGAATCTTTCATTGATGGCATAATTCCATGATTTCCTTCATTAGGCTTCGGGTTTTCTAAGTGTCAGGATGTTCCTACAATAATTTACTTAAAAGTTTTGGGTGGTTAGGTCTTGACTCTTTTGGTCAGCCCTATGACACAGTTTGGAAAACTCCAATGGACATTTGGCATGGTCAAATGAAATAATATGAGATCTTTATCTTTATAAGATTTTTTAACCAATGATGATTATATATAGATAAATATTGACATGAAAATAAGCAAAAAACTATTGAAATTTCATTTCCTTTCTATGTTTTTTATTCTTTCCATGTTGATAAGAATACATGAGAAATAAAATTTTAAACTCAGGTCTCTCGTTGAGATCAAACCTCTTAGCACATAAAAAAATATATTATAGATCTTATGAGATTTCATTCCATCATACCAAACGTCCTCTAAGGGCCTATTTGGTAACGTGGAATCATAAGGAACGGAAATGAGAAAAATGGTAAATAAAGGTATCCCTCATTTTTTTTATTCCACTAATTTTCAAATTTACAGCATCGAGAATCAAATAAACACTAAGATTGCATTTTATTCACAGAATGTTTGTTGAACAACGATTTCAAAATGAATAAAATATGTCTGAATTCAAATACTGTCACTTGTTTTGTTGGCACAAATGGAATGCATATTAGATTCAATTCACTGTTCTTTTTTGTTTGTTTTGTAAATCTGTCAAATACATTAGAATATGGTTATGACAAATTTCATTCTTTTAGCAAATGTATGGGATGGAGTATAGTGGGGGAAGGTGGGATATGTATCGTGAGGGGTGGGATGAGTGAGATAAGGTGGAGTTAGGTAAAGTAATGAAATGGATAGGGTAAGGCTAGATAGAATGGGTAGGTGTAATATAAGGGTGAGATAGATAGAGTGGGTGGGGTGAGTAAGGTATATGTAGGATAGGTGCAGTTGGGTCGATAAGGTAGCTAGAGATGAATAGAGAACACATGTCATGGAATGAAATCTTCATTTCTTAGACATCCTCTTGGAAAACACAATCCTTGAATGGATGAAAAGTTTTGATTAAAAGGTGACGAACATTCTATGAAATTTGACAATCAAAAGCGTCAATCATATCATGGGAATAAAATGTTTATTCATTTTCCATTAGATTTAAAGGTTACTCTCTTGTTTCTCTACCAAAATGATGATAATCGTGTAAAGTGTAAACACTATTAATTAAAAAAAGAAAATGGAGAATTCAATTTTTTGGATAGTGTCTTATCATTTCTTATAATTAGAATAAAAAAATGCAAGTCTCGTTGTTTTTATGTCTTACGATAAAACTACACTAAAGCAAGTGGAAAATAAGAACCAAATGAGAAACAAAAGGTAACTTTTTAAAGTTTGTTTTCTTCGGTCTTCTTGATACATTGTTTCACATATCTTCCTAAATTGAATACAAACTAAATAAATGTTGAGTTCTTTTTTTTTTTTTTTTTTTTTTTTTTTTTTTTTTTGTTATCTTTACCTTGCAGCATCATGCACATAAGAAATCAAGGCTCTCCAAGAAGAGCTTCCTTCATAAGTGAGCTAAATTGGACTTTTGTGTGAAAGCTTGCTTCGTGTTCCTTCGGCTTTACTATCAAAAAACTTGTAGTACAACTTGCTTTAAACAATATTGATTTTACATTGTATGGTATTTTACATTTAGATTTTTAATGACTATGATGTATTATAAATATATGACCCAAGTAGTCCAATTGGTCAATACAAACGCTAATTCATATACTTCACAAATTACATTATTCGCTAATTCTTGGTAGACAAATATAGGTGCTATTCGTCTAAATATAAAAGTATAAAAAACGTTCTTTTTTATTTTATTTTGCAAACTTTCATACCAATGGAAAGTAACATAATGTCATATCAGGGTGCAATTTGATTACAAAATAAAGTAAATTTTAGTGAGTCGATTAAAAGTAATTTTATCAAATTGCCATTAAAAAGAACGTTAAATATATAGTTATTGAGGAGAGATAGACTGATATAAAAGCACCAGTGGTCTAGTGGTAGAATAGTACCCTGCCACGGTACAGACCCGGGTTCGATTCCCGGCTGGTGCATATTGTGAAAATGCTATGAGGACAGCAATTCTGTAATGTGGATCATTACAGTTGTTCGATTTATTCGAATTCAAGCGATTCTGAGCATTTCTTTTTCATCATTTTTTACACAATACTTTTTTTTTTATAAAAAAAGAAAAATAAAATATGTAAGAGATGGTTTGAAAAACGCCCTACTTTGAACTCAAAATTTCTTATATACTTTTTTCTTGATGTATGAAATTACGCAGGCCCGGTGACGTCGAGGGAGGCAAAATGGGCCTTTGCCCACGGCCTCAAAATCCAGAGGCCACAAAATTTTCTTTTAGGGTATGTTTATGTGTAATGTTTGTGAAACCAAAGTTTAATAAGTCACAACACAAATCCAAAGCCAAATTAGTCACCATCAAGTTGTATATTTTCATTTATTCAACATTTTCCTAATCGTTTTATAAACTTTTGTCTTTTTGGATGAGAAAACACGAGTCTGGGCATGAATAACATAAAAAGAAAAAACGAATTGAAGAGCTTGTTAAGTCTTAAAGTGGGGCTCTTGATAAGTTTTTAAAAAATAAGACTAATGTTGATGATACAAATATTAATTATAAGTTTATAGGGCCTCTTTTATAATTATTGCATAGGGCCTCCGAAATTTAAGAGACGGCCCTGAAATTACGAAGCATTCCTTAATTGATCACATTTTGCTAGAAATTAACAAACTTACAAAGCATGGTATATTATAATATATCCATCTAAATTCAACTACAAAAAGGCTAAAACACCCTTAAATCTAAAGTCTATTAAATATAAAACATAAAATAAAAACTCAAACCACTTTTTATTTTTGATATATTATTTCAGATAGTTTTCTCATTCATCTATGTTCAAGGTTGGATAGGGTTAAAATAATTGTAAAATTAAAACCGTCATAAAATGTGAAGAGTTTTACAATATTGTCAAGCCCAAAAATATAAAATTATGGTATCCAAATAAAGGTAATTTTCTCAAAGGATCCATTGACCCCATTGTCTTGTAAGTGGAGCTGTCATCGCCTGAAATATGTAAATAATGTGGTAAGAATGTTACGATGTAATTGTATTTTGAAAATATCCATGTAGAGATCATAATTTGTAAATACACTATTTTGAGATTTAAAAAAACCAAGAAACCAATAAGAACAACGCTATGTAAATAGTGTTGTAGGAACATAAACAAACATAGTTTGATCATTCTATTTCGTCCCTTAATTTTGCGTACCAAACACTGCCACAGTGGATGTTCGATGTTTCGACGTAAATGTATTTTGAAATTTAAATTTTAGAAATCATAGTTTGAGAAGATACGTTTAAGATTTAAAAGTCCAAATAGAGGTGACGTGAATAGTGCTTTTGGAATGTTGCCATGCATCTACTTTATAATTGTACGGTATTTACTTAGTGGTTTTACGATACACTTAATTACGTAATTTAGTAACTATGATTACGTAAAACATATATCTTGGGCTACCCTTTTTTTTATATTGTTTGAACTATAATATCTTAAATCGTACTTTTTAATCTATCATCTTTTATATTGATGTTTTAAAAGTATGATATCAAAATAAATACCAACCCAAAGCATGCTATATCTATCTATAAGAAAATCATTGATTATTATGATTAAAAAAAGGTAACATAACTCTTATTTTAGAAAAGCAAGAAGGTTACAAGACTAATTTTATAAATAACTTTTCACATCATCATTTAACCTGGCATCGTAAGTAATTATGGATGATAAGAAAATTTGAATAGTGTTGTGGGGTAGTCTATTTACATCTCATAATGGAGTAGAAAAAAGGGTTATAGGTTGTTATATATACACTGAGGTGCATTTGGTTTTTAAGAATTTAAATGTCTGAAGTTTAAAAACCACATCTGAAATTAAAAGGTGGTCTTAAGATCTGAAATTAAAAGGTGATCTTAAGATTGTTTATTTGGAGGATATAAATTAGGATTGTAAACTAAAAAATAAGAAAAGACTCTCTTAATATTAATTTCAGACCAAAGTTTTCCTCTTAATTTTAAGAAGTAAATTTAGAGGTTTAAACCTTTAAGTTTAAAAACCTAAATAAACAGTCTTAATTTATTATAAATCTGAAGTTTTGACTTTAGACCTTTTTAAGAGCCTCTTAATGGAAAACAAACAAGACATGATTCTTCTTATATTTACTAATCATATACTCCAATCACACTCACTAATTATACCGTTGATATGATATATGTAAGTATATGGTTTGGTTCACCAAAGGGACTTTAGCCTAACGATATGAAACCATCGATGTCAAGACTAATTTAGAGCATAATGTGTATGATTAATAAAATGAAAATGTGCCTAAAAAATTTCATGCATGATGGGACATTGTCCTATTATAAAAGTAGGAGAAACATAATAACAACTTTTTTTTAAATCATCTAAACTGTCCATATTAATTTTAAAAAGTAAAAATAAAATAAAAAAACAAAAAAAAAAAAACAGAGAGAGAGAGAGAGAGAGAGAGAGGAGCTGATATTATACAGATAAAAATCTCTCCAGTCATCAAACTACAGGCAAAAGAGAGAGATTTGAGAATGGTAAATGTAAATCCAGAATGGAGGGTAAAAAGAGCACAGAAAACAGATGCAGAAAAGGGTTTCCTTTTTCTAAATATCTTTAACCTCAGTTTTTTCTTCTCTACATTATAACACAACAAATCCCCCAAAAAAAAAAAAAAAGAAAGAAAAAGTTAATATCAGATGGATAGAAGATAGATAACCCGAAAGTAAAACTAGCAAAAAAGGGTTCTCTTTCCTCCCTAAGATCAGTTATATTAGCATCTAAAAGATTAAGCCGCCTCTTTTTTATACAATGTTCATCACAAAACTCTCAGGCTCAGGCTGATAGAGGGGGAAACTCATCTTCATTCTTGAGGTGTAATGAATTCTCTCCGTTCCTGAAACACCCACAGAATAAACTTTCTTTAAAAAAAAAATTTTAAGAGAAATTGCTTGCAGCTTAAACTTTCATTTTATGCATCATACTTTCAGAACACACATTTTAGTAGACACTATTGGATTAACAATCAGCTTGGCCATACTAAAATCTGTGCATTCGACACGCTGAGATATGATGTTCTTTATTCATTTGGAAATCGAAAAAAAAAAAAAGGGTTAAAACCAAGCAAAATCAAATTACCTTCCCTGTTTTTTGCCATATCCATATACTCTTGGACTTTGCACATAAGATGGACACAAAGGGTTCTCTGGTGAAGACCGAAAAGATCCAAACTCAAGCTTCCTAGGTTGATTGATGACACCATTGGCAGTCGAGTTGACCTGGCTAGGCTGCTGGTGAGTTTGGCTGGATAGATCAGAGTTGCCGCCGGGTGCTTGTCTTGGAGACCATTCATGTGGGCTTTGGTTAGCTTCTACAACCAGTTTTGTATCACCTGTACCCCCACGAACTCGCTGATGATGACCATTAGAAATTGCTACTCCACGCCCCCTTCCTCTCCCTCTTGTAAGTGGTCTCTCCTTATGCGTATTGCTGCTCTGAAAGAAAAAACATGTTAATCATATTGATGGCACAGGCACAGCCCATTCAATTTTAGTAGAGGCATCAACTTTTGTAAATATAAGTCGATTATGGTTTTGTTTATCTCCCTATGGATAAAACAGACAATAGCAGCTAAAAATAATATGGATCAAATGGGTCTCGAAAGTCTGCTTCTAAAGTGTATTCAAATACAAAAAATGTTAAAACAAAATCAGGCAGACACCAGCAAAATTGAGTAAAGAATATACCACAACAGGGATGTATGTTCCAGTCCCACGCAAAGCAACATTGGATGTGGTGCGATTGGTACCGTTGAGATACGTGGTGTGTCCCATTAAGATGCCATTTGTGTTTACTTGAGAAGAATTCTGCTGGAAGGGCACTGCTGACCATGAACTGGCAGCAGCCTCCCACTGATTCTTAGTTCCGTAAGGTGACGTAGGAGGACTAGTGCGGACCATAGCTGTAGATAACACATATCCATGGACACCTTTACCATATAACAGATTTCTTATGTGAGCATCATAGTCTCCCACGAGATCCGCAAATGGGTTCAAGATATCAGTTTCCCCTATACTATCAGTTGCGTCCTTTTCTCTAACATCAAACGACAGACCATCCGATGTGTTGCCGTTGTTCTTATTAAGACATAAGCAAATCGTATCTCCGTCCACTAATTGAGATGCTCCTCGTTCCATCCATAGCTCAAGGCCTGTCTTCTCACTGACAGAATCAGACAGCTTTTTTCCAAAGACGGGTTCTTTTTCTATGTTTGGCTCATTGTCCAGAGTAGGGACATTATGGTCATTTTCAACTTGACTGATTCTGGGACGAGAATCAGATATCTCGTTACCACTCTTCAGACTCGGAGAACGAAATTTCGAAAGATTGTTTGCTTCTGTTGACCCCATGGTGGATACATCAGTCATATAGTCATCAAAATCACCATTCGAAAACCTTGAATATGTATCATCCTCATAATAGGCTTCACTAAGGGATGATAGGGACAAAGTACCAAGCCCTCTAGCACCGTATATTAAGGCAGCATCAGGCCCATATTTAGGTTTATGCCTCTGTAAGGTGTTCGTAAAAAACTTGTTGATCTCATCTCCAATACTGCTTCTTGGTAGTTGCAGTATTCGACCAAGTTTGCGAGCCCCAAATCTAAACGCACTCCGTATCCGATAATAGTTTCCTACAAGGGTCAAAAATGATTTTGCACTAATAAAAATGTTATGCATGTTTAAAAGACCACTCGACAAAATCTTGTGGAACCTAGCATAATAAGCTCATTTGACCTAAGGGTATGTAAATTTGGTCCGCACCAAAAAAAAAAAAACAAAAGAACAGAACAGAACCGGGATAAAACTGAACCATACCAGAATCAACTATATTGGGTTAAATTTTCAGCCCTACTATATTCTAATTTCTAAAAGTTGGTTCTCAATTCAAGAACTTTCCAAAAATGAATTCTTGGTCTGAAACCAAAACCTGAACAGTCTCTTTTCAGTTTTTAGAAATTTTCAAACTTGAGATGACAGTCATTTTATGTTTGTACTTTTCAAATTGTAAAAATAACAATCCAAAATTTCTATTTGATTCATGGTCTCTTTGACCAACCTGTTTATAAACTGCAACCAAACCAATTTAGACAGGTCCGGTTTTGTATCCATTAACTTATATTTCTCAGTTTTAATCCTCCGATCAACACCCCTAACGCTATCTATTTTATTTTAGCAAACCAAAAAAAATTGTTTACCTCTATGGACGCTTCTCCCAAGATTGTTGTTTTCTTTCAAAGGATCAAGAATATTGAGATGCTTCAGAGTAAAACCTCGCAACTCTGTCTCGAGTCCCTTGGAAGGCAGTATCAACATATCCATACAGTTCTTGCGAAATTCACCACTGAGCAAAACATTGGTTCCTTCTTTGTCTGGGTTTTCCGCTGCATTGAAGGGAGCAACAACATTCATCATCAATTCATCATGCGAGAAAAATCATAGATAACGACATGTATGAAATAGGTAAGGTGGACGTGGACCCACCAAACCTTTCTTGTCCACCTTTGAACTTCATAAATCATTAATATGTTAAATATAATTTCAAAAAAAGTGTGATTAAAACAATGTCATTTTTTTAATAGACAAGTTCAGGAGGTTGTAAACCCTGTAGTCTAATCTAATTAGGGTGACATTTAAAACATTTTACAGGTTGACCTGTTACAAGATAAAATGTAATCCAAATTGACCCAGTTTTGCATATTTCTTACCGGTTAAGTTAGGCAGGGAAGATTTGGAAACCGGACCATCCAAACTGATGCAATAATTATCCCAGTCAAATTTACTATAATAATCCAAAAATCTGTAGAGAACCTAAAAAGGGATATCATAATATATATCATTAGCGGATTCGGGCATACATCATTGCTTGCAAATATGAATGTATGTGATATTACCTCTGCAGGGGTATTTAAATTAGCATGAAAGACATGGAATATGTATAGGACTAAAGTTTCCAATGCATAAGTAGATATCAAGCCATGATGAGCACCGAGTATACGGCTTTCATAGTAGCACCATGCTTTTACTAGAATAATACTGCGCTTAAAAAGATGATCTTTGTCAACAAGGCGGTCAACCTGCATCAAGAAAGGAACAAATAAAAACTAATATAAATATGATCATGATGATGTTGAATTAATTGATTATAAGCACTTTACCCAAATGCATTTGGGAGTACTAATGAAAGAACTTATATATGGTTCAAAAACACAACATAAATTAACCAACTCCACTAAGTTGCCCACACATGGCATATGCAAAATCGCTATTTAACTTAAAACACACACACACACACACACACAAAGAGAGAACCTTAGATCATACCTGTTCAAGAAAACAGAGTGTACAAAGTCCACCCAGCTGATTGAACGATATGTCTATGACGATATCTTGGACAAGGCATTTCACGAGCTTGACCTGACATTAAAAAAACAAGAATCCATTTTTCAATAAATGAGGATGATTAATACACTTGACATTTGCACAAACTAAACCTGGAAAAGATTTGAGGCTACAATTCAGATCCATAACATTGAAATTAAAATGTGTAGTGTAAGAAGTGAAAATAATTTTCACATAATAATAAAACAAAGCAGTAGAGTTATGAGGATAACCTCAGCATCAATGAATTGGGTATCCTTTAATACAAATTCGGTATTCCCATTCTGCTCCTCTTCCTGAAGAACACGAAGAACTTCACGGGGCAAAATCTCATCCAAGTTGGGAGTACTAAGGACAGTTAGATCAATGTCTCCATCAGGAAGATAAGTTTTGAGCGGCACCGAACCATATGGGAAAACCTACAACAAGTGCATCAAAAAAAGTTTAGCAAGTGTTTTCAGCAAAATACCCATCATATGCTTATAAAAATGAATCATCAATAGCAAATAATACATTACAGGACTTGAACTAAGGGGGTGTATATGGTGGAATCTAAGGAATGGAATACTTTAACTTAATAAGCTTTTTTAACCAATGATAGTTGCATATAAATAAAACTTGACATAAAAAATGAAGGAAAAACTTTAAAATCCCATTCTCAACTTCTCATTCCATATTTTTTATTCTCTCAGTGCTGATAAGAAAATGAGAGAACTACAATTAATAGTAAACTCAATTCTCTACTCCTTCCTATTGAGAACAATGCTCTCGTCACATGATAATAAAAAAAAGTTCGTAACCTCACATGATTCCATTCTTTTGATTCTACCGTACCAAATGCAACCTATCTGTGGATGGTTCTGGCTATGGAATTTAATAGCGCAAAAGTTTGAATTGGTTATGTAGTTTTTTATGATCAGCCCATTAAGGGCCATGAGCCAAGTTGCTATGGCATGTCAAAGAAGATTTCACAGCAACATTTAGTTTCTAAGGGAAGGTAACAAATAACAGAAAAGGATACTTCTAGATGCCAAGCTTTTCATGCATATTGTGAAGTGTGAACCTAACAGAGTCTCAAAGATCAAACCATATGACTGGGAAAGCTCTACAAACGATAAATTGAGAGAGAGGGAGAGGGAGAGGGAGAGAGAGAGAGAGAGAGAGAGAGAGAGAGAAAGAGAGAGAGAGAATGAACATAATGGTATAAAAATAATATGTTTCAGCACTAAAGCTTGTTCAGTCCAAGACATTTACTGCTTTCTAGTGGCAATAGCTTCATACTAATACAATTCTTTAAATCAAATCGTTGGTAGAATAATATTCTAATAGGAATAATAAATAATATCACTTAAATAACAGCACAAGTAAAGCTTACAGTTGGGTACTTGGGTATAAGGTAATACACAGGCAACTATTAGTGAGACAGTGACAACAGGTGAACTATAAGAAGAGGACTTGAATAAGTGTATTGCAATGGGGATGATAGCTAGTTAAATCAAAAAAAGAATTACCCTGATATCCATACATACCCAAACAATGCATGCTGGTTTCTTCCACACACAATCCCTTGCCCTCAACAACAGAAATAGGGTTTTTATAAACAAAATTAACTGGGATAGGCTAAAAACTAAAACCATGGGAATTTGGAACAATAACCCAATCAAAGATCTAGGACATGAATTGCATCCTTTTAAGCTCTCTCATCTAAAGCCAAAT
This sequence comes from Centrapalus pauciflorus, assembly GCA_020465985.1. Classification (NCBI taxonomy): domain Eukaryota; kingdom Viridiplantae; phylum Streptophyta; class Magnoliopsida; order Asterales; family Asteraceae; genus Centrapalus; species Centrapalus pauciflorus. The sequence goes on along the minus strand of JAANYP010006814.1, from coordinate 477,294 downwards.
TCTTGGATATTCCAAACTTAAAATATGATGCAGGAAATAAAAGATGTGTAATGTACAAAAACGTCAATATACCTCAAAGGATCAAGAAATTAGACAATAAAATAATAAACAATACAACAATAAAAACAGTAAAAACAGTAAGTTACATTCATTCAAAGATGATCCAATAATACAAATGAAATAGATCACTGAAACAGGAAACTGGGAAATAAAATAATATACAATATACTACAGTACATAATAACCAACAATATCAACTGTTCCTTGAATTAAATCATGACTAATCAAGTCGATATCCTAATGAATAATCTGCAGAAAAAGGGTATACTTATTATCATGCAGTAGGAAAAGGGTTCAGGGCTTTTAAACTAGTTATGTGCACCACCCGAAACATATTAAAGGATTTGAATCGGGTAGCAGTCGTCCCAGAAAATGTAAACAAGACAAGTTGAAAGCTTGAAGTACCATCCATCAAAAAAATTTACCTGCCAACAAAGTGCCAATGACTTTCTGTTATGTAAAAATAAAAACGACAACGAAAGACCCTAAATAATGTATATCCCCTATTATAACATTTATAGTCAACTTCCATCTTTTATTTTCGATTTTATAGCTTGGAAAAAATCTAAGAATGCAACATGAAATCAGCATTTGATTTCTAAATCACATTGAAAAACTGAAACCAAAACATCAAGAGAATTGCATATCAATGATTAGTCATGAACAAGAATATGCAAAGGATGCACCAAGAAATGCTAAATTTCAAGTGTACTCAAACTGAATAAGGTGTTTGGATGAGCAAATCAATTGCTTGGTTCAGTGGCTTAAACATCAAACATAGAGCTAAACATCGTAAACTTGTTTCAAATACACAACACTCACGGTAACAGGTGTTTGGATGCTCAGACACCTTATTCTCAAAATGGTTATATTGAACCAAAATTTTAATGAGTTATAACCATAAACCCTTGGAGGGGATTGTGACATCCCACATTGGTGGGCGAGAGAAATCAGAAAAAACCTTTATAAGGGTGAGGTAACTCTCCTCCAACAGGACGTGTTTTAGGATGGAAACAAAACTGTGAGACGCCGTGTTGGTGTGACCAAAGCGGAAGGATTCGTGTTTAGGACAAATTAATAATTTTTTAATTACTAGATAAACATATTTTGCTTTTGCTTATCTGATTACTTAGTGGTAAAATTTTGAATATCAAACAGGCAGCAACATAAAATTACCTATTTACAAAGCGGACAATATCCTGTCCCGGTGGGCTTGGGCTGTTAAAGGATTCGTGTTTAGGACAAATTAATAAATTTTTAATGACTGGATAAACATATTCTGCTTTTGCTTATCTGATTACTTAGTGGTAAAATTTTAAATATCACACAAGCAGCATCATAAAATTACCTATTTACTGTTCTTTTAACCTGATTTAAGAGCTTTACTCCCATTTAACAAAGCACTTCTCATCTTTTTCACAAAAATTAGTTCCTTGTAAACTCAAACATAAAAATTTGATCACTAAAACCACAGACAAAAGGGGCGCTCCAAAAAAAGTTATCTCCTACGCCGTTTTTATTACAGCCTGTTATCTTCTTTTGATTATTTAAAATCAGATAATAAATTTTACAAGCAGGTTAAATTGAATCATACAGAGATTATATAACCCATTCAGATCAAAATTTTACAACCGGGTATAAACCCGAATTAGAAACAAAGTTTATACATGCAAAAAAAAAAAATCAAAGCAGAAAAATAAGAAATTGTGGTTTCATAGAGTTAAATTAACCTCTAATCGGAGAGATCGTCTGATGAGTTTTTGCACATATTCGATTACATCTTTCCTCTTTTCATCGCAATCCAAAGTCGGGTGTATGCAATTCAACACTTCCCGAACCGAGTCATCAGCTACGACCCAAGTCTCGGGCATAACCGAATTCGGATCCGGGTTACACAATGGAGCCGCAAAAGAAGGCAGAACCGGGCGATCCTCTTCCATAGCTAGATCGCCCATTCAAATACAACCCTCAAACAAAATTAAACCGATATCGATGTTTTGTATATGCTATATATGGTAACGCAAAAACCCTTAAGTAAAAATAAATAAAACCCCCCAAAATTCGCACACAAAGGGGGCTTACGAGTTCAATATCAAATCCATGGGTGTAAAGATGGGAATCAAAATCAAAATTGGGGATAAAATAAGCGAAATTGAGAAAAGGGATTTATGGAGAGAGAAGTGTGTGTGTGTGTGCGTGTGTTTATGTTTTTTTTATCCATAAAGCTGAAAGTCAGAAGGGTGGTCTGATCTTTTTTCCGTCGTCGGTTTCTCTGACATGGAGGGGTATATAGATATAGAGACGGTGTACGTATAGGTTAAGTGTTTGTTTATATATACATGGATGGATCTCTGAAGCGGGCACGACACGAGACGCCACGCGATGGAAGCGAGGGGGATGGATTGGATGGATGGATGATTTTTGAACAATTACCAATCAACATGTGTTGAAGGACTATATTTACAAAAGTTCACCCTACACTACTACTTAAATACATTTCTGCTCCTTCTTGTTTTTTATTTATGTATATTTTTTTAAATGAAAATGACATCAAATAGCTCTGAACTTTCAAGTTTGTACACATTTATGTAGTGAACTTTTTTGTGCACATTTGGTTGTCAAAGTTTCAAAATTGTTCCAATTAGGTAGTTGGTTTACCTACGTTATCAATTTTTAATGACGTGACTATCCGTTTTTATAATATACCGGTTTTATCTAGTATAGCAACCCGTTTTCAAAAAACACCTGGTTTTATTAGGGGGTTCATGTGATCGATCCACCATATTAGGAAAACGGATTGCCACATCAGATAAAACCGGGTTTATAACCGGGTAATAAAACCGGGTGTTTATAAAAACGAGTTGACATATCATATAAAACATGGTATATTATAAAAACGCGTAGCCACGTCATTAAAAAATTTGTCCACATAGGCATCGATACCGGAATCAACCGGTTAAAAGGTAAGTCAAGTACCTAATTAGAACACTTTGGAAACTTTGACTACCAAATGTGCACAAAAAAAAGTTCATTATATAAATGTGTACAAACTCGAAAGTTCAAAAATATTTGATGTCATTTTCCCTTTTATTAAACAGTAAAACAAACCACTAATTCATGATGAAGTCGAACATCAATCCTTAGGATCACTTTTAACATTCCGACACCTTACTTTTAAATCTACATATTATTTATTTGTTTAAAAAAATAAATTTATACCGGAAAACAATGTACCTTGATCTTTCATCGACTAGGTAACATATTCATATATCACTACATGAAGTGGTCTAAAAAAATTATAAAAATATATATTAATAGAGATATATAAAATCAAAGTTTACTAAAACTTACAAATTATTAATTAGATTAGAATGCATTTGACTTCTTTTGGATTTAAATCTAAACAAATGGAAAAATGTTGTGATAACTTATGGTAATTTATTTACTCTTTTATTAATTTATTGATACACTTATTAGGTGTTTATCTTTTATATAAAGTAAAAACTAAAACATATAAATAATAATTATTCATACAAAAAACGATATGGTTATTTATTAATGACAAATGTTGGATAAAGTTGAATTTTATTAATATCTGATGATTTAAAAAAAAAACTTGTATATATCTTTTATTATTTTTAATATAATAATTTTTTTTATGAAACATGAAAATGACAAAAAGTTTTTAGGTGTTTTCCTTTATTATATATAAATAAATATTTTGTAACTCCATATTGTTTTAGTATGTACGTCGTATACCAACATTGGTTCATTATCAAAGGACGGAAAAACCAAATTGATAAAAATTATAAAAACATGATTAGTTTTTAACAATATACGAACCATAAAAATCATTATATTTATATATATTATTTTATCAGTTTGATACCTTTTACCAAGACAAATGGATCAAAATGAACATGATAATGAAAGTATAGAAGCTACAATATAAAAGTCGACAAAAATACCAAATAAATAAAAATATAGAAAGACATTGATTTTGATGAATATAAATAACCAACCATATTTGAAAGAGTATTATGAAAAAAAACCAACATGTTTTCTTATTTTTTACGTTTTCGTCCCTTCATGTTATTTTTCTCCATAAAAGTCCTCAAGTTATTTTTTTTTTGTTTAGTGAAGGACATTAGAACCCGGTTTTTTAGTTTTTTAAAACCCGGTTCACAAATTATAACCGGAGTCTAGTGTCCAAATGTCACTAAACCAAAAAAAATAATAATAACTTAAGGTTTTTTATGAAAAAAATAACATGAAGTGACGAAAACGCAAAAACCTTGAAAACATATTGGTGTTTTTCATAATAAACCCTATTTGAAATTATAAAACGTGTGAGTGTTGAAGTTTTTGTTAAATTTAATTGTGTTCATAATCACGTGCACTCTTTGAATACATCTAAATTAAGATGTTGCGTTTATCCATTATGATTAAGTTGTTGATATATTTTTTTTAATTAATTAATATATAAATAGTTGAGAACTTGAGATTATATTATTTTTGGTGTCACCTTATTATATATAGTCCACTTATATATTATGCTGTATAAAGGGCATATTAAAGTAGAAACACAAGGAAATTAAAACTGTTTCAATCTAACAGGATTTATACTTTGTTAATACATGGTTAACATATATGCATTTACCAATATCAAAAACTCATGCAAGTCGAGTTGAAGCTTATTTAGAATATTTGATAACTAAGATAAATGATTAAATTTATGTATTTTTCATCAAATTTTCTTGTTTATAGAAATTTAACATTCCTTTCAACTCGATCATACATGAATTAATATCTAACCAATTTTCCTAAATCATACTATAAACTATCTTCTACTTTTACCATCATTCATATTAATAACTCAAATTTGATTTCCAATTCCTTCGAATTCTATTTTGTGAATAAAACGTCACCTAACATCTTATTCCAATATAATTTGATTCTTGATTGAAAATTAAAGTATCATACAAAACAATATGAATTCTGGAAATATATTTTTTATAAAATCATTTTATCTAAAGAAATGGTATGATCCAAACTTCAAAATGATGTAATGTGATAAATGCATTTTTAGGCAACCAACTTATTTTTTAAAGATTGAAAGGTCTATAGAATGAAAATGAAGCTAGCTACAAGTGGGTTCTTCCATAACAAGATGGTCATCAAGACGATCCTTGCATTTAGACGTTGTATGTCTTGTATTCGATAAATGGAAGAACTTTCTTTCTTACAGCTTACACTTTTACTATTATATGATTGAGATCTTTTGCTAATATAAAGAGAATTCATTAATTTTGTTTCCCAAGTCTAACCGATGAACTTTGGATGGTTAAAAATTGATTCGATAACTTAAAAGTGAAAGGAAAATACATTTAGTTTATGATCTACTTTAGTTTACATAATAGTGGGTTTTAATTAAGTATGTATTAAAAGAGAAAGTAAAATACATTTAATTTGTGATCATTTAAGAAAATTTGTTTTATTAAAATTATGTAACCATTAACCAACTTTGTAAATGTAATAATAAATAATTATCATTTGAAAAACCTGATTTTTCTGTTTGAATGAAATGATAATAACATAACAATAAAGAAAAAAATTATAAAAGAAAATATGAACACACTTATCATTATCTCAAAGGTTATATTTGTATTCAATTTTATACTTTTTTATCGTTTTACTACTTAATATACATCAGTTTAAGATAAATGTGTTATTACTATTAATTTTCATCTCATTTGAATTATATATTTAAAAAATTAATTATTAGTAAAATAAACCCATGTAATAAATTGGTCAATATACTAGTATACTTATATATGTGATGTGATCATTGTGAGATTAATTAGGTTTATTTATTTCTTGTACAGAGATCGATATGAGTGATTTTCATCTCCATCTAGTGTAAGAGAAGAAATCAGAAAGGTGAAACTTTAGTAAATAATGATCGTATAAAGGTGATCACTTCCTCGTAGAGACGAATGAGTGGATGTATATAAGATGCATAAAAATAAATTCATCTGAACCATTATATACGTTGTGTTCATTTTGTTGGTGGTATCTATTAACTTTCATCTATTGACTTATTTAGTACGTGTTCATTATTAAGTTGAAAAAATAGCGCTATAATAAATAAAAATGAAGACTAATAAATTGAATGATATTGTGTTAGTTGTGACAACTACAAAATAGAAAACAACTTTATTAAACACTAATTTATGTCCCACGCATTACTGAATAAAATTTAACTATTTTCATTTATTATATATATAGAATAAAATAATTAATTTTAAAAATAATAATGTTAATTTATTTTTTCTAATTAATTATTTATTTATGTTTATATATATTAGAAAAATTAATTGTATTTATCTTTTATTTTATTTTATATTTAAAAATAATAATATTGTATTTATCTATTTATGTTTAAAGATATTAGAAAAAATTAATTGTATTATCTTTTCTTTTATTTTATACTATAAATAATAATGTTATATTAATCTTTTTTGGTGAAATTTATAGATATTAGAAAAAATTAATTGTATTTATATTAAAAATAATAATGTTGCATTTATTTATGTTTATAGATATTTGGAAAAACTAATTGTATTTATCTTTTATTTTATTTTATATTAAAAATAATAATGTTGTATTTATCTTTTTTGGTGAAATGAGGTAACGCCACGTGGCAAATTATGTTCTCCTTTATTATATATATATATATATATATATATATATATATATATATATATATATATATATATATATATAGATTGAGGTTCTATGGGGCACCACGATGCATTGGGAACCAGTGGGAACCAAAAATGCATAACCTATTTACTAAAAATGCAATAAGGGTAATACGGGAATACTAATTATTTTAAAAAATTAATTAATCTTTTAATTAATACATTAATTAGAAACTAGGAAACTAAATAATATCATTAATCACTTTCCCTATTTTCTTCCACATTTCCCTCCCTCACCCACCTCTCTCTCTCAAAGGATAAATGTTGATATTTTTTATTCAAACATGATGCACATTAGCGGTGCATCAAGATGATGATGATCATGTTGAAGACGGTGATTAACACGTTTAAATTCCAGATATGAATCACGATGAACACGATGATGCATAACTTGGGAAAGATGAATACGGAGATGTACATTATGAACACGATGATGCATAACATGGTGGCCCATGTGAACACGATGATGCTTAACCTGGGAAAGATGAATACGAAGATGCACAGTCAATGAAGATGATGAAGCATCATGTTGGATTTTTGTTCAATTGAAATTTTTTAATTTTAGAAGTGTATTTTATAAATTTATAAGTATTTAATACTTGATTGTTGAATTAAATATTCAATCAATATATATTTAATTTAGAGTTAACTTGATATATTATTTTTTTCCCCAAAATACCCTTATGCACATCTAATATGTGAACCGTGCGTCATGATGCATACACAAATTTCATCTTTATTACTCTTTTGCCATTGTAATCTTAGCCATTCATTTTCTAGATCTAACGTTGTATATAGGTTCCTAAGTTGCACCATGCACACAGGTGCCCCATAGAACCTAACCATATATATATATATATATATATATATATATATATATATATATATATATATATATATATATATATATATATATATATATATATATATATATAGAGGCGGGTTCAATGAAAAACCACCATGCACCTGAAAACCTGAAAACTTGTGAAAATCGCACTGCACCACCACAAATGCATCAAATTTCCCGCGCGATGCATCAAAATACCGCGCGACGCATCAAATTTTCCGCGTGATGCATCACCTTATTTACGATCATGCCACCGTGTTTTTCATGAAATGCACAAAATCGGACGGTTTGCGTAGGATTCTATAGTTTTCAGGTGCATAGTGGTTTTCCATTGAACCCACCCCTATATATATATATATATATATATATATATATATATATATATATATATATATATATATATATATATATATATATATATATATATATATATATATATAGGGAGGTTCAATGGAAAACCACAATGCATCTGAAAACTTGTGAAAACCGCACTGCACCACCACAAATGTATCAAATTTCCCGCGTAATGCATCAAAATTCTGCGTGATGCATCAAATTTTCCGCGCGATGCATCAAAATCCCGCGTGATGCATCACCTTATTTACGATCATGCCACCGCGTTTTTCATGAAATGCACCAAATCGGACGGTATGTGTAGGTTTCCACTGTTTTCAGGTGCATAGTGGTTTTCCATTGAACCCACCCCTATATATATATATATATATATATATATATATATATATATATATATATATATATATATATATATATATATATATATATATATATATATATATATATATAGATTAGACTGTCTATTAACAATTGTTAGAAGTCCAAATTAATTCAGTAATTAATTCCCTTTCAATTTTTTTACTATAAATATTTTTTGTACAAAAGTTGGAGAGAAGTCGTGTGGTGTATTAAAAACGTAAAAACATACATAATTAATTTGAAATTCTTGTATACTGATTGACGAAATAAAAGCAATTTTGTCATACTAAAATCTTAAACTATTTTTTTCAAAAATAAAGTTAAAGGATTGTTATAATAAAACCTATGTATTTAATTACTCCTTCATGCTTGATAGATAACCTCTCCCAGCACACACATATACACACATTTACTCCTTGATGCATGCTTGACGTCTATATATTCTATCAATATAAAATATATTTAATTTATTTAATATTTGACACATCACTTAAAAGTTATTATTTTGATAAACTAGTTATTAACCCATGTAATACATGAGTATATGTAATAAATATTTTTTAATATAATAAATTAAAATATTATAATAAAAATAACAAAATATTAATTATAATTAGTTTTATAATATGTTTGTTTTTAAATTTGAAAACAATGTTTATAATATTGTTAGAAAGTATTATTTTTGTGAAAAATATCGTATTGTTATTTCTTTCATATTTAGATGTGTTTTAGGTTTTAGTGATAAATAAGCTAAAATCATATTCTATTTTAAAATTTTTTGATTCAATTGACAATGAACAAAGTCTTAAATCGATTATGATTGGTAACATAATTTTAAATTGATATTAACATTAAAGTTTAAAAATGAAGAGTTAGAAATTTGAAACACTATCTTTAGTTATAATTTTTTAAAAAACAATAAAAAAATTTACAAATCAATTAGATACTTCTAGATAAAATATTCAAGGTTTAATTAGGAAGTATTTAAAATCATTTAATTATATTAATTTTCATAAAATGTTCTAAATTTTCTTAAATAAATTATCATTAATTGAGAAAGTTATATAAGGAAAAACGGGCGGGAAGATTAAATTTAGAAGAGCCGGGGAAACGACACGTGGCAAGAGTTGTTTTGCTTTATTAGTATACATAGATAGATAGATAGATAGATAGATTGATTGATTGAGAAGTGACTATTAAATGTCGTTTGCAATTTTTATGATTAGTAGCAACGGGAAAATATTAATAATTTAATGATTTGTATTTTGTTTTATTTAGTTGTTTACAAGGGCAGTTTCAAACTTACTGAATGGAAGTCAAACGATCTTGATAATTTTTCTCAACTATTATATATATTGTCATAACTTTCAACCCTCGTTTTTTGAAAGAACTGGGCTCTATCATTCACAAAAAACACAAATAGACATTTTTGTTAGGAAACTTTTAATAAACTTAGGTTGATATGAAACTCTTTTAGGCTTTTTGTGATAAGATGATAATTTTAAGTCATCTCTTATAAAATATTTTTTTTTGAATCTCCCACTATATGCTTATATAATAAGACTGAATGTTTATTAATTTATTTTAGCATTTAAAAGTGTTAAAATTACATTAAAATAAACTTAACCAGACAAATAATAAATTAAATATAGCATTCGGAAAGATAATTGATTTAACCAAGTAACATAAGCAAACTTACGATTAAAAAAATTCCATATCTATCTATTCTATTAAAAAAGTGAATAGATGTCACTTTGACACCTAACTAAAATGTCAGTTGACATAACCTAGATACGACACGTGTAATATTCTATAATTTCTGTGTAAAAATATAATTATTAAATTTAGAAAAAAAAACGGTTTAAATTTAAGTATATAACTCATGTTTTTTCTTAACTTTTTATCCAAACTTATTAGCTTCTATAATTTTATCATTTCTTTGTTATCATTTAATTTTTAATTATGTATACATTTAGTTACATCACTTACCTTCTTTATATATTTTCAATAATCTTTTTAGCAGTATAATATTGTTATTTTATTTGTTGTTTTTATAATAATATTTAAAATTTATAAAAGTTTTATAAAAAAATAGTTGTTTAACTATTTTGTGTAATTCACGGGTAATATGCTCATAATTTAATATCAAGTCAATTTTACAAAGTATATTTTTTTCCTTCCTAATTAAAAGATGCAAGCATGTGTGATAGGTCATGCATTACCAAATTGGAGGATAAACGATTTTAACCCATAAATGTAAACTTTTAACATATATTAACGTCACAAATAAATAAAGTTTTATATAAATAATATCAGGTTCATAATTAATATATATGATGTCAAAATTTCCTTTTTGGTTCATTAAAAACATGGGTGAATATTGGACCACAAGGACAAAAGTGGCAGTTTCATGACTGGTAACATTACTACTTTCTTAGCATAATCCAAATATTGTCCTTTTCTAGTACATACAATATGAACATGGATGCCCAAACCTCAAAGTCCTTTAAGACTTTAAGGGGTTGTTTATATATCTGATTTTTTTTATTAAATATTGTCCCCATAAAATGACTGCGTCTGGTTTAGGCATGACAATTAGGCGGGGCGAGACGGAGATCTCAGTTCTCATCTCAATCCCCGCTTCTTAATCCTCTCTCCCATCCCCGTTGGGGATCGAGTTTTTATCCCCACCCCGTCCCAATCGGGGATCCCCATCGAGGAATCGGGTTTTTCAAGTTTTTAAAGAATATTTAAGTTTAAACTATAAATAGTAACTAGCTGAATACCCGTGCGTTGCTCGGGTGATGTGTGATGAAATTAATATTTATAATTAATTTTTTTGAACGGGAAATTAATCGACTCCTATTCCTAAACTACCATTTTGTCCTAAATGAGGACTTCAGAAGTTACTTTCACTGCCTAAATTCCAACTTGTCTCCGACGGGAGTCGAAACCGTGATCCGACACTTACACGTAACCTCTCATACCAGATGGGCTAAACCCCATTGGTATTAATAATTAATTGATGACATAACAAAAGTTTGTTTTTTAAGAAAACTATACATTGTTTGCGAAAAAAATATTACTTATATTAATCATTAATATTAATTATTACACATAATTATATTTGAAGTCTATACATATCTAGTTTAATACATGTGAATTGATCAAAAGACTGATTTTAGTTAAAAAAAATCATGTATAAGAATGAAGTATATTGGGAAAAAAAATAAGAATTTACAATAAAATGAAAACTCATCATTTTTCCATCAACTAATATACAAACACGTATTTGCAAAGTATTACTTAATTACAATATCGTCTAACATAATTTTATAATAATAAATTATTCAAACCAATTAATAAAATGTTATCAAACAAAATCAGTTATTATATAAAAGATTAATAAATCTTAATAAAATCACATTGAACAATTTAAATGGCAAATGACATATCCCATTGGCTAAAGATTTATTTAAATCATTGTCGTTTCATTATTAACGGAGATCTTCATTGTTTTTCATGGTATACTAAAAAAATATTAAAACATGTGTTATTTTGAAGCATTAATACATAAACAACACAAAATAATGTGAAGCTTTAATTGTAAAAAACAGTATATCAATGCAACGTTTTTTCTGAGGTCTGAATTAGGGATGTCACAATTTTGACCCAACAAACGGGACGATAAAAATAGCTCGTAGTAAAAAAAGTAAGCTAGCACATATTTTCTAAATAATAAATGTCATATGTTTACCTATTTTATAATATATGTTGATTAAAAAACTACTTTTATATGTTTATCTGCCGTATTTTATATGCTTATTAAATTGAATCATCAATAAAATTTAAATTTAAATGTAAATGTTATCCCATCAATACTTATCTATATATTTAATAAAAAAATTTTCCATTTGCTTATAAATTTATTGAAAATAAATAAACATTATATAAATTTATTAAATTTTAAAAAAGTAAACAAACGATATATAAAAATATATTTCATATATTTTGTTTATTATTTTATTATAATAAAATATAAAATATTGTTTTATTTATAAACTAAAATTTTAATATAGCTATATATATATTTATATATGAAAAATTTAGAATAATCAACTATTCATATCTATTTTATAAAACTATAAAAATAATAATTTTGAATAATTAATGTTTAATTGTAATTTGTATAAGTAAATAAATATCCCATTATTTAATGCAAGTTTGTTAGTTTGATAGGATTGCTAATGTTATCCCATTATTTTCTGAATTTTTAACAAATTATATTGCGCCAAATCAGCAACCTTAATTTTCTGAATTTTAACCAATCGTATTGTGCCAAATCGGCCTTAAAAATAAGAATATCTACCAATAATATTGTGCCACGTGAGCATTTTTCTCACTGCTCCGTCGGCAATATATATATACAATTTAGTAGAAAACTATATGTAAATAAATTTTAAAACAAATAAATTCAAACATATTTGAGTTATTTACATATATAATGTATAATTTAATAAAACTAAAACAAATAAATGTATGCAAATCTATCTATACTATTAAAAGAGTAACTATACTCAATTCTGGTGAAGCCACGTGTCATCACCATCAATCGACACATGACATTTATAGGTTTTAAAATTAATAAAGAAATTTAAATTATATCTATACAAATATAATATAATCTACTTTTGAATTCAAATCAAATTAAATAAAATCTAATACTCTACTAACTTAATAATTACAATATAATATAATATAATATAAGTTTTTAAAAAAATATAAAAAAATAATTACTATTCATATATATTTATTAATATATAAAATTAATAGGTCATAATATATAATAATATCATTCTTATATAATTTTTGTTTAAAAAAAATAATATTTATGCATTTACCTTTTAATTCATTATATTTTATATATATTAAAAGTATCCGCGTAATACGCGAGTAATAAACTAGTAATTAATAAAATCAATAAAATGAAAAAACAGTAGTATTTTAAACTATAGAAAAGTAATATACAATGATATTTAATATATATTATATAAAATAATATACATTGTGAAGTTAAGTATATATAATAATCTATATTAAAACATAATTTATAACCGGGGTCGGGGATTTACGTGCCTCCCATCCCTGCCCCACTATTTTAAATCGGGGATTCCCCGTCCCCATCCCCGGTCAACTCGGGGATTCCACGGTCAAATCAGCGTCGAGTTACGGGTTCCCCGTCGGGGATGAGTTTTTTTGCCAAGCCTAGTCAGGTTTATCTATAAGGGGTTGTTTATCTGAATTTTTATTATGATAAGATAATATATTAAATAAATAATAAAAGAATAATAAATCATTAAAAAATGAAATATAAAAAATATATTTTATTAGGGAGAAATAAAATGAAATGACAAAATCATCATTTTTAAAAAATTATTGGAGATAGGGACCAAAAGCATAACAAAACTCCAACTATAAATACTGTAATTGTTACTTTACTGTGAAAATGACGGTAACCGTAATTTTTATATAACGACGGAGACGAAAATTATAATTTACCCAACAAATTAACACTAAGATGGAATGTTTATGAAAGCAAACAGTTGGTTAAAACACTTTGAAAGTCGAAGTATAGTTTGTATAATTTTAGTTTTATCACTAGCTATGGGTGGTTTTGACCCTCTGCGTTGATCAAGGGAGCTGAGCACTTTCTAACTTTATGAAGCCAGTAAGTAAGCCTTCAAACCGCTTCAATTCTTCATAAAATCGACATCATCCCGACTGTCGACTTCATGAAACGCCTCACATTCAATATCATATCCCATGCCTCTGCTGTCTTGTTTGGGATTCAAAACGAACACCTGATCGATCAATGAATTCTGCCATGCATTTGTGATGGCCGGCATTCAAAGCGGTTTGGTCTCTTCCCAGAAACGGCTTGCTGGCGTGGATTATGAGTGCGATCGAGAATCGTTGCACACTTGCACAGTTGATACCGATCATTAGGAAGAAAACTTGATTTTCAATTAAATGTTTCTTCTATCAAATTTCTAAGCTTATGCTTTTTTGTTGTTTCGAGCTTTGGAATGACCATTAGCAGCAAAAAAAAGGGTCACTACCAAAGACTTAGAGACAGAATCCCTTTTGATTATAATGTTATGGGCGTCACATGGTGTTATGCTGGGTGCTCTGAACTTCAATCATATTATTTTTTTATATGATGAAGTCGTTTCTTTTTTATTTAACTTTACAAATATAAATCATATAATTAATATTTTATATGAATAACACAATAAAATATGTTTGACAAATTTGGTCATATATATATATATATATATATATATATATATATATAAATATGTTGTTTAATAGTTAGTTACGGAAACTGTTCATACCTGGGTTAAACCAAAGAATAGATCCATAGGTTAATATTCAAAATATAAATAAAAAGTAATTATAATGACTTATGACTTAAAAGCTTATATAAAAATATTGTATACTTTTAAATAAATTTAGATTAGAAAAACAAATAAAACGTTTTATCAAATTAAACCAATAACAACCACCTTGTATGCAAAAGGGTGAGCTCATTGCTCATGCTCTTTCAACAATGTCAACGCATGTTTCACGTTTAATTTAGATATTAGAATAAATTAATATGCATGATCTGATCGACGTAGGTTTCATTCCAATATGAGAACGCTTTTATATCTAAATTAATACCTATGATAATTACAAAAATAGCCATTTCTCAAGAGTTTATTCACTTTTTAGCCACTTTTTATGAATTTTACCAAAATAGCCACACTTTACGTTACCACATTTACGTGATAGCCACAATTTACGTGACTTGTACTTTTTTTTTCATTTTCAAATGCATTACGTTACAAAAGTAGTTTGGTCATGTAAATTATTGTACTTTACGTGACCACTGATTTGTATTTTTTTCATTTTTTAATGCATTACGTTACAAAAGGTGTTTGGTCACGTAAATTGTTGTACTTTACGTGACCATTTTTGCTCCTTCCCAATGAATGTTTGGTGAGATGTCTTGTCATCTTCTTTCTTCACTTTAACTTTTCTTCATCTTCTTTCTCTCTCTTCCTCTCTTCTTCCTCTCTTCTTTCTCCTTCTTTGTTGATGCATTAATGGACGCTAAGAGTTGAAGATTAGTAGTACTGATGGAGATTGTTTATGAGACAAAAACCATGAAATAGATAAAACAGAGAGAATCGAAAATCCAATATTTTGAAATGAATCTGAGGGATGGAGTCGGAACCCTTTGATTGATTATTCCTGTCCTAGAAGTCCAAAACCTGTTCGAAATTTGTGGGCATTTATTCCTCGGTCGCTTTTTTGGATTAGGGTTCTTTACAAAGGAGCAAAAATGGAGAAAGAAGGAGAAAGAAGAGAGGAAGAGACAGAGTGAGAGAAGGAGAAAGAAGAGAGGAAGAGAGAGAAAGAAATGAAGAAAAGTTAAAGTGAAGAAAGAAGATGACAAGACATCTCACCAAACATTTATTGGGAAGGAGCAAAAATGGTCACGTAAAGTACAACAATTTACGTGACCAAACACTTTTTGTAACGTAATGCATTAAAAAATGAAAAAAATACAAATCAGTGGTCACGTAAAGTACAATAATTTACGTGACCAAACTATTTTTGTAACGTAATGCATTTAAAAATGAAAAAAAGTACAAGTCACGTAAATTGTGGCTATCACGTAAATATGGTAACGTAAAGTGTGGCTATTTTGGTAAAATTCATAAAAAGTGGCTAAAAAGTGAATAAACCCTTGAGAAATGGCTATTTTTGTAATTATCCCTATTAAAAATATCTAATTTTGACGATTTGTTTGTTATAAAAAAAAAAAAGAAAAAAGAAATCGAATATATAGAATGGTCCATCTCCTAATTTGATCTACGTTGGGAAACATATAATTACAAATAATTATAAGTGTATGTTACTTTTTTTTCTAAATTCCAACGAGAAAAACTCACCTTCTAGTTTCCGAATTGGCCCAATAATTGACCTCTTGATTGTTGAAGCCCCGAACGAAAATGTATAAAAGAACCCTACACATATAAACATACATACATATACATAGACACACACATAGATTTATATACACACATACATACATTTTGTTTTCTTTCGGTCTATATTAAAAAAAATCAATTGTATTTTATATGCATTGATAACTTATGAAATTAGGGGTTCTTGGCAATCGTCCCTTTTGGACGCCCTCAGGCTTGGCCTTGTAATCGACCGCAAAATTATGCAAAATCCAGCACCAACTCAAATGTCACAAAATGCAGTTACCTTTTTTGTCTCAAGAATCTAAACAAAGTTAACACCTTTTCTGATTAGATAGAAAATTAACCGATTACATTGTCCACAAAAATCCAATATAACATTAGCATCGACCGACCATTAAAGAACTTGGATAGTTAAAACATAATTATAAATATATAAATAGAGATAATTAATTATCTGGTCAATTATATAATACTACTAGTTTATGATATAGATTAGCTAACATATAGAACATAAATATTATTTAACGTCTATAATTATATAAAGTTTAAATAATAAAAATAATTATTAGGATATATTATATACAAATACACAAACACACGAATTGGTGTGTATGTGTTGGTGCTCTCTTGGCCAATTAAAAAAAAACACACATTATTGTGTATTTTCCCCATTACTTGTGTATTTGATTGTAAACCTGACGCCACTCGATCGTGTCATCGTCGGTGGATACTGAAATTTTCTCAGTCATGTGTTTATGTCAACTACGAAAGTACGAATTTTAAAGCTTTTATTTTACTTATATTTATGTTTTATTTAATGATATGTGTACGTAATTTGTAAATTTTAAAAAGTTTTCATTGCATTCGATTAAATTTTATATTTGTATGAAAACCTTATATGAATTCCTAACACCTGCTAAGGTACTTATTATGACTTTTAATAATATAGGACGATATCATATTTATCATGTGTAAAGGTGTTACAAAAGATTTATAAGATAAATTATGACATCTGAATAAGTATTACCATTACAAGACCCATTTTGTGATACTATAAAAGAAAATTATATAACACAAATTTTATAGTTTTATAATAAAAAATACAAAATATGTTTTTTTATGGGAGAAAACACCAAGTCCATCAATTAAGTGCTAATAATATTTTATTGATGACATGGCCCCTTGAAACTTGAAAGCAGTATGATCAAAACCCACGTCCACCACTTTATCCCTTAAAAACTAAATTACATTTATAATTTATAAAATAAATAGGGACAACTTCACAAAAACAATTCAACTTCAAGTGTTTCGATTAACTTCTTCATTTGTTTTTTTATCTGATAAATTTTATTGGTATTTATTTAATCATCATGTATATATTTAAAAAATGATTTTAAATAAACAGACAATGCATACATAACATACATTTTAATAAAGATCAATCAAGAATACACAATACTGTGTGTGGTGTACCTATCACGCAAAGAGTACAACATGTGGCCTAGCCATTATACAAGGCCATCACGTGGATTTTATGGGTCTTATGCCATAAATTTAAAATAAGCCTTTTAGATATGAATATTTTAAAAATATAATAAATATTAATAGTACAAATATTGCTATAATTAAATATTTAAAAATTAATACAAATGTAGCAAAAGATGTTTATTTAATTTATATTTACATCTCTGAAAAATAAATGGATTTGACATCTTCATGTTGCCCTATAAATAAACAAGAAAATATCGACCAGACTAGGGGCGGATGCACAGCTTAGGTACTGATAGCCCATGCTACCAGTCAACTAGGCCAGTTTAGTGAAAAAATTTTTTGGGCTTCTACTAGTGCTACCATTGATCTAAATTTGTGATGCGAGTAAATATTTTGGAGCCCAATGATATAGCCCAAAAATAGAAAACACAGTCACAGGGTGAAAATAAAAACAAAACGAAAAGTTGGGATTAGGGTGAAAATAAAAACAAAACGAAAAGTTGGGATTAGGGTGATTTTAGAACCACCAGCACCACTGCACCAGCAGCCTCCGACAGTCCAACCACCAGCAGCGCGCCTTCGACTCTTCGAGGCTTCGACGGTTCAACCTTCTCCTCCCTCTTAATCGGTTTGCTCTAATTCTGTAATTTCTAATTCTCCTTCTTGTTTTTAGAACTCTAGATGTTAAATGTAGTTAATTTGTGTAGTGTTTTAGAAATCAAAATCTTAATTAGTTATTGTGGCATTGAAAATGAAACACTTTCCAAGTTATAAATGAAACCGTGATGAATCACTTTTCAAATGATGAAAGATCGCAGGGAACAACGGTAAAAAGTACATTGCTTACTATTTTAATGAAATCATACTATTTTTATGATAAACATGTTTTTATATATTGGTCTTTTTCTTTGTGCCACGAGTGATGGATTTTTCTAGATACGCCACTGAGTGAGACCCTACCAAATCGAGTGTCCGGTACAATCTCCCCTATGACCTCTCTTAAAATCTAGCGTTGCCATTATGTAAAGTATGTGATCCTTCATGCAAACATCAAGGGGCCTACCCTTCATTCAGATATAACAATATGATATATGAGATGTGATTCAGTGATTGTACACAATAAAATTTTTTTGAACCACAAAAACTAGCTTTATAGATTTGTACATTATGCAATATGTAGTTGAAAACTATATATATGTAATGTCATTGTAACGACCAATGATATGTTATTTAAAATATTTAGTTAATCTGACGATTTGAGTTGGTGAAAACTATGTTTTTGTTGCATATCTTAATTATTTACCAAGTCTATCAAAAAAAATTCTGAATTTTCAGCGTTTCATGTAAATGCTATTTACTCTTCTTCTGTTTTTCACTTACAAACGTAAAAATTAGAAAGGAAGATATTTAGACAATTCCTACAAAACTTATAACTTAAAAGTGTGTAATTATATACAAGTTTGTATGTATGTGATACGTTAATTGGTTTTACACATTTTTTAATATGAAGGTTTATAAATAATTATTCATCCTCTATTTCTCATAGAATACTAGTGGTGAATTTTTTTTTGTCTGGACCGGTCTGCTGTCGAACCAGTCTCCAATCGAATCCTAAACGGGTTTTCTAGGTCTAGTATTTTTCCAACTCCGTTTCGGTTCGGACTAGTCAAGACATTCGTTTTTCCGGTTCAGCTTTTCCTTGTTCGGCCTTTTCAGTTCGGTTTTTCATCTCGCTTTTTCAGTTTGTCTTTTAATAAGGTTTTGAAGGTTTATTTTTTTGATCAATTAATATAAACCAAATTCATCGTCATATATCATTAAGAGTCATATATCATTAAGACTTATAAGTAAAAAAATAAATTCCCAAAAAAATTGAAGTCTATCACAATTAATATAAGACAAGTTGTAAGAATAAATCGTAAATATCGTTAAAACTTATAAACAGAAAATAGGATTATATGAGTTTGTCGGATGAACTTGTGTAATCTAAAGCTTCTTGAGTATAAGGAATGTATATATTTATTTATGTATGTGATTAAATGTATTTGTGTGTTTATGTATGTATGTATGTATGTGTGTATATATGTATGTGTGTGTGTATGTATGTGTATGTGTATGTACATATGTTTGTATGTATGTGCGTATGTGTATGTATGCATGTGTATATGTGTTTAAATGTGGATGTATGTGTGTATATGTATATATGTGTGTGTGTATGCATGTATGTATGTACGTATACGTGTGTATATGTATGTGTGCGCACATACGTGTATATACGTATGTGTGTGTACGTGTGTGTATGTGTGTGTGTGTGTGTATATATATGTTTATGCATGTATGTGTGTGTAGATGTGTATGTGAGTATATATAGTATTTATGTATATGTGTGTATGTGTGCGCGTGTGTATGTATATATGTTTGGGTTTTTTCCGGTTCTATTTTTTCAATTCATTTTTTTGGAAGATGAAGTTTTTTAGGATACTTATCAAAGTTTTATAATACATTATGAAACTATTAAAATAAATTAAAGTTAAAAGCTTTACGATATATTATTCAAGTTTTATAATAAACTAGATTTGAATGTTTTATACTAATACATCGGAAGTTTTATAATAAATTAAGATTAAATTTTATTATTATTATTAAAATATGTAATCAATAAAATTGATATTAAAAAGACCTTTGATTGAAGGATAAGGTGTTAGTTTATGAAACTAGAGGCATTGTCTTAGAATTCACAACAAAGTAAGGCTCCGTTTGTTTTTTCCTCTTATCACTTTTTTGCCTCTAAAATCTGAACCGGTCAGATATAAGAGGTTAAAAGCCGTTTGTTTTTCTTACTCCAATCAGACATCTGATGTCTGACCGTGGTCTGTTTCAATCAGATTTTAAATTTGTCTTTTGTCTGTTCACTTTTGTCTATTTTAAATTTGTCTTTTGTCTTTTGATAAATTATATGTAATAAGACACTTTATTAAATTAAAAAACAAACAATCTAGTCTAAACAGATATTAGACATTTTTTAACATCTTATCAAACAGAAGGTAAAAAGTGTTTAGACGTCTAAACTCTTAAAAAAACAAACGGAGCCTAATTTAATTTTGTATTTTTATTGAAAACTTGTATGAATCAGTTAAGTGATTTGGTTTGGATTGATTAACGACCCGATCGATGACTAAAACCTCAGGTTGATCCATACTGAACCACTCCGATTTAAGAGTTTACCACCCGAGGTGGTTAAAATGTTCATCTCTAATGTACACTGGTAGAAACCAGATAGAAATTTATTGCTAAATTTATTCTAGTTTATGAAAATAATTCATTGCTAAATACCAAGCCATCTTTTTCTATAAATTAAAATCCTAAAAAAATAGCAATGGAATTAGCAAATGTTTTATTCTATTCTAAACATAAAAATTAGCAACTTGCTGAAGGTTGTTGCTACAATTGCTATTGGCAATATTCCGGTAATAATTTTATATTATTTTTCGCTAGATTAATTAACATGACAGGTGTCACCTCTCCTTTTATATATGTATACACGTGTTTACGTATACTATATCGTGACAAGGATGGAAAAATACGTGACATTCATGGATGTTTATACTATTGTACAGGTGTCTATCTGAGAACATATCATAAACGAAACAGAAATCAACGTGGCATATCTATTACATTCATGACAACCAACATCACGTGTTCGTGTTAATGTGCATGCAAGCAAATTTATTAGCGAGAAGAAACCCTTTTCGTTTATAAAAAGTCATTTAATGTGGTATTTGTATCAAAATTGTAACATGACACAACATATTTTTTTTGAAAGACAAATTATATTAAAAGAGGAAACAACATATTATCCATCCATCCATTGTAATATATTTAATGTTGGAAAAAAGTGTAAATTTTTCAAAGGAAAAAGTGTATTTTCCTTATTTTTGGACCAAATATAATTATATATAATTGTGAGATATGTAATTAATATTTTGTGGTTTTGTATTCTCCTTGAAGAGAGGATTCCAACGATATAAAGAACGTCCAAAACGGAGCTAAGATGAATGAGATATCCATGCTCAAAGATTGGTGTTTGGAATGAATGAAACACCTTCTAAGTGGGGGAATTGAGTCCCACATAGGAAGGAAGATGGAAACCAAAATGAGTTTATAAGGAGGAGTGCTCAAAGTCATGTCAATATTATTTGTTGTTTTACCCCAATGCCTACCCGCGTGCAGGGGGGTGCAAATTTTGGACCCCGAAAGCTAAAAAATCCACTAATCTCATGTACGCCAGCATCTGCGAACACGAATGCAGCTTCGGAAATCAGGGCTCGTGCAAGGACGTTGCTGCTTCCTAGAACGAAAAACACTTCAAATTCACCTTTATTGTTCAGGCAAGTTGGTTACCTTCGGTAGTACACGCTGCTTTAGCTGTTGTACAAACAGTCTTCGAATCTGTTTTAATTTTCGTATTTTGTGTATGTCTATGTATTGTAATTTCATTTCTGAATTGTAATTTGTAATACATTTCTTATATTTTATAGTTGTTATCGGGCACACTATTCCTACATTTAAACCATACACTTCTGTATTTTTCGGTTTGATCATTGATATGTTGTCTAATACAACTAAGTTTCTTACACCGACCCGATGATCTATGTTTTACTTTGTAATTTGTTGTAAGATTTTTGTAATTTACAAAGTAATTAAATTAAACCAAATATCACCGTCCACCACCATCACCCGATGATCTATGTTTTACTTCGTGTCTTATACATGGTAAAAACACGAATTACCTGTATAAACACGTGTAAAACACGTATAAATACCGTGTTACACGATGACACACATAAGACACGTATAAGACAAGTATAAACTAGGGTTTCAAGATTTTTAAAAAAGGTTGAGTCCCGCTTAATTTGAAATATTTGAAAAAGTTTGGGTTTGTCTCTCACAATGATGACATGATAAATACAATTGTCGACTTGGATATCAATAAGGATTCTATTTTGGTTAAAGTTCCTCTTGGTTCATGGTGGCTTTAAATACTTTTGAAGTGTTGTTGGATACTTAGGGGGTGTTTGGTTTGCCGATTTCCTGGGATTCGCTGGGATTTACATTTAAAATCTTATGTTTGATTCACAAATTCTAATAAGGATTTAAAATCCCAGGATTTTACAAATCCCTTCCTTCTTTGTTATTTAAAAACCTAGCCTCCCCACTAGGTTTTTAAATCCTAGTTACCTTACATTCTTCAGATTAGCAAATTTTTTCTATAAAATAATGCAGATTCCTTGACAAAATCTAGACAAATGCAAATCCTTTGACAAAATGCAAATCCCAGAGAAAAAAATCTGCGAACCAAACGCCCTCTTAGATTATCATGTTTTGGATTTATAATTATATATATTTTGGATTAAATTCGTGTTGTCGTGTGACACGTGTTTTATGCGTGTCGTGGCACTCAAAATTTTTGCGTGTCGTGTTCGTGTTTCATATCTAAACACGTTTTATAATCCGTGTCGTGTTCGTGTATTAGAAATTCGTGTCGCATAAAATTCGTGTCTGACACGACACACGACACAATTACACGTATTGCTAGTTCTACTTATGATATTATCACTAACAATTGATACATGATATTTTACTTTTGAATGTTAAAATGGTCATTATAAAGTTATTAATGTTTATTTTTTGAAAGATTGAAGTACTATAAGATGTTAGAATAATATTTTTAAAGGATTTTATGTTTAAATATATTTATATGTTATAATTTCAAGTTTATATACATACTTTATATAAACAATTAGCTATTAAATATATCAATTTTAATACGCGGGTTAATCTATCTATACTATTAAAATAGTAACTATACTCATTTCTGGTGAAGCCACGTGTCGTCACCATGAATCAACACGTGGCAGTCATAGATTTTAAAAAGAATAAAGAAATTTAAATCAAATCTATCCAAATATAATATAATCCACTTTTAAATTCAAATCAAATCAAACAATATCTAATAATCTACTAACTTATTAAAATAATATAATAAAAGTTTAAAAAATATAT
Organism: Centrapalus pauciflorus; assembly: GCA_020465985.1. NCBI lineage: Eukaryota > Viridiplantae > Streptophyta > Magnoliopsida > Asterales > Asteraceae > Centrapalus > Centrapalus pauciflorus. Next base: position 453,316 of record JAANYP010006814.1, on the reverse strand, counting down.
AAGAAACTAATTACTCTTCATATATATTTAGAAATATACAAAATTAATAGGTTGTAATAAATAATAATATCACCTTATATACTTTTATTTAAAAAATAATATTTATATATTTATCTTTATATTTATTATATTTTATATATATTAAAAATATTCGCGTAATACGCGTGTAATAAACCAGTACCTAGTAAATACATAAAAAGATAAATGAAAAGTTTCATAAGAATCCACGAAATCCTCGTTGGTTCATAAAATAATAATTCATGAATTTCAATACTAGATGAATCAATCGTCATGAACATTCAATTACTGTCCAAAAAATTTAAAGATTCTTACATGTTTCAACAACCCCTAAATTTATTTAATTTTAATTTTAAAAATTAAAACAAAGAAGACCTTTTCTTCTGATAAGTTCATCGCAAAATCTTCTTTCTTCTAATGTCGTGCATGCATTTTGTGCATGCTTTCTCTTTCTCTTTCTTTCTTGTTTTACTACAGTTGTTCAATCCATCGTCAATTTAACTCCACCGCCGTCCACCGCCTCACCGCCGTTACGCAAATTACGAGTAGGGTTTTCACTTTTCACCATCTATTAGCATTGTTTTCGTATGTGTGCATGATTTCGTACATTTTGATTTAAACGATTAGCTTCGATTTTGTTTTTGGTAAAGTTTAAAGCTTTTCGATGGGCTTAATTCTTTTTTATGATCTATTGATTGGGAAGGAAATTGGTTGGGTTCCGATTTTTGTGATTTTTATTAGGGTTTTAATTTGGGGTTTTTTGCATGGATAGAGATTAGAAGTAGACCTGGAGATTCGGATTAGAGAGATCTGAGGCTCAAATGTTGTCGCCGGCTAAGATTTGCATGAACGGATTGTGCGGGGCAACGACGACTCATCAATGGAAGAAAGGATGGCCCATGAAAGCCGGCGGATTTGCTAGTCTCTGCTACGCTTGTGGGTATGAACATTTGTTTCCACTTTTACCCTTCTTTGATCTCTTTTAAAATCTACGTTATTAGTAAAAATTTATTTGAAAAGGTCATGTAAGATTTTAGATACTAGAATCCCCAATTTAACGAATCCAGACACATTCGGAAACATCGATCTTCGTTTTATGTTGCAAAAGATATGTTCTTTTCGCAAGTAAAATCGACGAAAACAAACCATCGTTTCTGTATCTATCTTTTCACAGTTTTGTACAAAATCACTCATGTTGGCAACACTAGTGTTGCTTTTAGCATTTTTACAAGAACGATGATGGTTAGCTTGCGTCGAAAAGCCAATATCGATACAATTAAAGATGCCAAACAAGATGGTTGTTTTTTTGCATTTAGATTTTCATATTTTGTTGAAAATTGTTCATTATTTCCAAGCCAATATGCTTTTTTATGTGGCAGAAAACACATAATACTTTAGCAATTTGTTCAAAATTAAACGCTATTTGCAAACTATATTGTTCATGGTATTTTCACCACGATCGTTAGTTTATGGCAAAAAGCAAAAGTCTTCACACATTTATAAATTTCAGCCAAAGTTTGACCCTTTGCTTACCTGCTCTTGGTTGCTATAAATCTGTGTGCTACAGTGACACTATTTGAAGCATCATGTACTGCTCCAAATGCATGAGATACAATTGGAATAAAGTTTTATCATTTCTGTATATCTTCCAAATGTAGGTTTCACTGTTTGAGTGAAATTTGCAGATGAGTAGGATCAAGAAGCATATGTTAATTGATTTTGTATATTTTAAGGTGTAGATCACACATACTGTGCACCAAAGATAATCTTCATCACAAAAAGACGTAGATCACACACTCGTATATAACATGGTCTGCTTTTTATCTCATCTGAATTATACGAAGGTTCTGTATGATTTGTGTCTTGGTACACATTTTCTTTGATTAAATGTACGATCTTTTCTGCGGAAGCTACATCAACAAAAAATAAGATTATGCAACTTCATTAAGAACAGTCTTTTTTGTGTGTCTGAATGTTATAACTTGGTGGCAATAGCATCATCACAGGAAGAAAATTGAAGTCCACCGTGTGTTCTTCAGCTATTCACAACACACCCCTGTTTTATTTCTGATTTTAGTCTGTGGGTTGTAATCTGCTTTGATGTTGTCTATGTGAACTGTGGAGTACAGAACTGTATATGATAGCGTACGTTACTGTGAACGATTCCACCTGAATGAACCGGGTTGGAGAGAATGCGAGTCTTGTAAGAAGGTAATATCATATTAGATCCGAGTCGATTCCTGGTAGCTTAAATACCGATTTTCAGTCTACTTACCAAGTTTTATCGAGTTTTTATTGCAGCCCATTCACTGTGGATGTGTTGTTTCAAAATATCTTCATGAATGCCTTGATCAGGGAGGGATCTTGTGTATAAAATGCATAAGATTCAAGGGAACCCAAACCCTAAAGCAGGTAACATCTTCATAACAAATGCATATGATATGTTACAGTGACTAGTTTTGAAGTGGAGTTGATGTTTACTAATCTTAAATCTTGATTTGTGGAAATCTAAAATGTTGTATTTGGTGTCTCAAACGTTGCAGCCGATTGTTAACGAGATTCCAAATGGCTTTGCCCGGTTTTCTAGCAATTGGGTTCCCTCCATCTTTAGTAATCAAACGAACAAGGACACTGGTTTTGATAAGGGAAAGCTCACTCAGTTAACGGAAGGGGTAGAGAAACATCAAAATGTGGCTTCTTTTTCAACGTTTGGTCATCAATCCAGACAAGATGAGGACTTTGGCTTCGGTGGTTCTTCTAGTAAAGATGTTGCTCCAAGCTTTAAAAACCCGTTATCTTTAGCTTCGTTCTTTCCAAATCAATTGCCAATAGCTGCCATCCCCGATAATAATAAACCAAATGTAGGGTCAAAACCGATGTACGAGGCTTTGCCTAAACAAGCATTGGGTTTTGTTTCGGGCACTTCAAGTTCTTCAGTACTCCCTACTTCTAATGGGGTTCCGGAGATAAGAGTACATGAAAAAATCCCCTCGTTTAAACAAGAGCAAAAACCACGTCAGATGTTTCCGAAACCATCAAAATTAGGGGCTGGCATACGCTCACAGGCAAACAAAGGGTTTGTTTCGGACAACAGAGTCGCCAGGCCACCTGCAGAAGGTCGAGGTCGCAGTCAGTTACTTCCGAGGTACTGGCCAAAGATCACAGACCAAGAACTGTTGCAAATATCCGGGGAGTATCCTTTGTTACGTCTTTTTTATGCACACACTTACAGTTGTACATATAAACATGCTTGTGCACACCTTAATGGCATTGTCTAGCTTGAACTCCAACTGCACCATTACTCCGCTATTCGAGAAGGTTCTGAGTGCGAGTGATGCCGGTCGAATTGGTCGCTTGGTTCTTCCGAAAGCATGCGCTGAAGTGGGTTTACGTTCTTCTTTGTCGTATCACTATCTTGTCGTATGCTCTAATGTCCTGATAATGAAATACTGATGCAGGCCTATTTCCCGCCTATTCACCAATCAGAAGGCTTACCGATAAAGATCCGGGATATAAAAGGGAAAGAATGGACATTTCAATTCCGATTTTGGCCCAATAATAACAGCCGAATGTATGTTCTAGAGGGCGTTACCCCGTGCATACAAAATATGCAATTGCAAGCTGGAGATACAGGTATCATCTGCTCATGATCCTCTATTTGTAGCGAATTTATGGTATCTTTATGCGAGTCGTTTTGCAAATATAGATATTCGTTTTGCTTCATATTTTCTTTTATCTCTTTTCATTTTCTATGATATCTGCAGTGATATTTAGTCGGCTAGATCCAGACGATAAGCTTGTAATAGGATGTCGAAAGGCACCAATTTCTGCCGAAGGATCTGCACATCCAAATGCTGTTAATGATGGAGCTCTTACCCCGTTCAACGGAAACTCACCAACAGTAAGTGGTTAACTACAGTATTCCATGTTTTATCTCCTTACTTTCGGTTGTATAATTCATTTTGCTTATAAGAGTCGGTTTTGTGGCAAAGAATATGGAACAGGAAGGCACTACTAACTGGGATTCACAGCGACCAGTGACTCAAGAGAAAAAAAAGGCACGTAATATAGGTTCGAAAAGCAAGAGGCTGCACATGCATAGTGAAGACGCCATGGAGCTAAAATTTACGTGGGAAGAAGCGCAAGAATTCCTTCGGCCACCACTCTCGAAGCCAACTGTTGTGGTGATAGAGGATTGTGAATTGGAAGAATACGATGTAAGCATTTAGTATGAACTACAAATTCACATTTTGACAAAATTTTAAAGCTTTTGCAGTCGTTTTTTGTGTTCTCGCTCTGTCCGTGGGGTTAATGGTGTGTGATATTGTTCAGGAACCACCGGTTTTTGGCAAGAAGACCATATTCACAATGAATGCATCTCGGTAAGGATCAGCCTAAAGGTGTTCTCTTTTATTTTTGAGCGGCTGAAAGTATCATCATTTACCGTATAACACAAGAAAACGTTTCCTGTTCGGCCTATGTGTATGGCCCATTTCTTTCAATCGTTATTTAGGTTACAAGAACAATGGGTTCAATGCGATAGTTGCTCAAAATGGCGCAAGTTACCATCCGACATCCTTATTCCTTCCAAATGGACATGCTCTGATAATGTTTCAGATCCAAACAGGTAACTTACTTTTGTTTTTCTAATTTTATTTTGTGGGTTTCATTGCCATGTTACTAAGATAAACAGTGAGAAAACTGAAAAATGGCGATAACTTGAATTTGTAATGATGGATGATTTCACGCGTAATATGTATTAGGTGTTCGTGTTCAGCTCCTGAGGAGAAAGGAGTTGGGGATTTGGATCGGATCTTGAGACATGGAAAGGGTACGAATCCGGCTTTGAGTTGATTGTATTAGCTATTGCCTTAAAATTTGATTTATTTTATGTTCTTTGCAGAACCAAAAAAACGAAAAGTTGCAGAGAACTGTGTGATTGAAGAACCGCCGCAGCTAGGGCCTACTGGCTTGGACGCGTTAGCCACCCTTGCTGTATTAGGAGCGAACGATAACGAACTCAGCGAATCTTTAGCAGGCCCCACTACAAGACACCCCCGCCATCGACCTGGCTGTTCTTGCATCGTCTGTATCCAACCCCCTAGTGGAAAAGGTAAGCACAAACCCAACTGCATTTGCAACGTTTGCGCGACCGTGAGGCGTCGTTTCAAAACACTAATGCTTCGCAAGAAGAAACGACTGTCGGAACAGGACGGGGAAACGGCCCAGAAATCACCGGTGCTGCTTACAGAATCGGGTGACGGAACCAGAACAGAGTTTGAATCAATGGGTGAGGGTAGCAACAAAGGTCAAGAATTGGATCTGAATTGTGATCCAAAGGAAGAAGAGATGATGCTAGCTGTAGCTGCTGCTGCTAATGCTGCTGTTATCCCTCCAGAGTGGCAGAATGTGCTTACAGAACTTGTACCTAATGGTACAAGCGATATCAACAAGGTCGTCGAAGGTGAAGGTAGTTGATCTCCGGCTGTATTTCCTTCCCTTTTTTTTTCGTTATATATGTGAATTTTCCCGTTTTTACACCCACAGTAGTCATACATCTAGAGCTTTGTCGAAACAAGAATGCGTTATGTTCCTTTTTCTTGCTTCTATATGTGTAAGTGTAAGATCTTTAACATAAGACTGGATCGCTTGAGGCCGGCCGCATGTGTTGTTTTAGCGTTTCCGATACCATAAATATATATAGTTTTCTTGTTCTCTTGTGGTACGATCGCCGGTTAGTGTTTCCGATGTTGCATCAGGTTTGGCCGGAATGTTGCATGGTTACTGTTTCAACTTTCAGCTTCAGATGGAATAATTAGGAAAAATAAGGGTTAATCTATGAAATGGCAACCAACTTTTATTGTATTTTTAAGAATGCTCGCTTCTAAGATCTAATCTAATGCATGTTTGTTCATTTTTACTGTAACTTTTTACAACGTCTAAGTCATATTTGAAAGTTAAATATAGGGTCAAAAGCTCAGTAAAAACTATGATTGAACTCCGAATGAATGATTGTTAAAATTATAATGAGCTGGGAATGTATTATTAAAAAATATAATGGTTTATGTGATAGGTAAAATGAACATTTTCCAGAATTTTTTTAATGATTTATTAATGGCTTTTGTTTTTAAGTGAAGATATTTGTAAGTTATAGGTATGCAACAATGTTAACGAATTGCATCATAATTCATATGCAATTATGCATGTACAACAAAGTATCGGTCTAGTTTTGGTCCGAACCTAATTTTTCTGACTTTTACAATGAAAATAACAAAACCTAACTGAATAGGAAACCGATTTTTATGAACATGATGGACTAACAATTTAAATGAAATATCATTTGCATTCGGTTACTCGTATTCTTGAAAGAATAGATAAGGATTGTAAAGTCCACTCATTCGATTTAACCATTCAAATGCTTTGGTTCGTTGTAAAATTTACTACTAATTTTATCATATAGTTTAAGTATTTTCAATTTGATATTCATCGTTAAGTTTAAGTGAACTTTATGTAATCAAAATTTTTATTTGGTTTAAATATTTGTGATAGTAAATACAATATTTTATTATTACGTAACTTAAGAAACATTCGATAATAATCAAATATCTAAAATCGTCTGTATCAAGAACAACACGAATAAAACTTGTGAAAAACACCATACAAAAGTATTGCGACGATTTGTAGTTTATAGGACAAATTAAAATGGATATTATATTTATTTTAACATGATACAAAAATAAAATTAGTTATCCTTGGAAGATTTATCATTTAACTTCAAAAAACAATTGAGATTATATTAAGCATGAATCATTAACAAAAGACCCAGTGGTTTGTAATTTGTAGAAATTAATTTCAAGTTCATTTATAATATTAAAAGCCTTTTTTTATATTATCATTAAAAAATGAAAATATAAATTCATAATTAGGTGTTACAAAAACCCAGTAGTTTGTAATTTGTAGAAATTAATTTCAAGTTCATTTATATTATTAAAAGGCTTTTGATTTTATCATTAAAAAAAATGAAAATATAAACTCATAATTAGGTGTTCAGTGTAATTAGTTTGATGCGAACTAGCTCGTCCCACATCGTCTCGAAAATGAAAATCTGGTTGCTTTATATGACGAACTCCGGCAGCAGTCCTCGTCCCTTCGGGGACATCCGATAAAATTGGAACGATACAGAGAAGATTAGCATGGCCCCTGCGCAAGGATGACACGCACAAATCGAGAAATGGTCCAAATTTTTTTTCCCCATTTCGTCACCGGAACCCTAAATTTGTTTACGGAGCCTCTGCTAGTTATTTTTTTCTTTTTCACCGGAACCCTAATTGCACGTACATCTGTTCAACATTTTTTTCCCCAAAAAATTCTTCACCGGAACCCTAATTTTGTTTACGGACCTTCTGGTCGTTAATATTTTCTTGTTCACCGGAACCCTAATTGCACGTACATCTTTTTGTGGGTTGATTGTCCTCTCCTTACTATGGAGCAAGGGCTCCAATTTGTTGAATACACGGTGGATCTTTCATCGGCGGATTTTCAGGCGTTGATCAAACTTCAAGCTTCGAAAGGGATACAAGATACGTGAGTTTCAGTTTCATCGTTTTTTTTAGTGTGTATGCTTTTCGCTTAAAATATGTAAATTTGAAAAGTTTTTATCAAACAGGGCTCCAATTGCGAAATCATCATATATTCATATGTGTGGAAGTCATCATCAACACAATCGGCATTGATCTTCTTGATGATTTTCTCAACCATTTGTGCTAAGTAAAAAGGTGTCACCTGCTTCTTTTTTCCATCCTGTTGGCCTATGCGATTGGGTAGTAGTATTGTTTGTTAGTAGTTGCTGAGAATGTCTACTGTTTGCCAAACATCCTAGTTTAGGCTGGTCAATCTAAGATCTTTGTGAGCCCTTCTTGCATATTACTCATTCTTTTGCTACTAATAATATTGATTTATTTAGATTGCAAACTTTTGTGCACTTAATAGTTCTCATAACTGTGTCTCATATTTAGTTGATTACTACTTATTAAAACCTCAAAAATCTACTTGGTTTCTGTAACTATAACTTGATGTAACTGTAAATTAATATAACTCTTTTTAAATTTTGATGGGAATGGCGTCCTGCTTCAGTTTAATAGTTTTGTTTTTTCATGCTATATGAAGTCTTTGTTTGGGGTCCTTGTTCATGGTGTCTTCTTGGCTTGATTTTGTTGCTGCAAAGGATGCATGTTAAATGAAAATGTAAATATCACGAAAGTAAGTTGTGAACAAGGTCGCTAAAAAGATTTCAGATCAGCTTTTAGGCTAGGTCGAGATTTCCTATGGCTTTTCCTTTTCATTTGAACCTAACGAACTGAATCTTTTGTATGTGAATTAGCCGTGAAACTGATGAACTGGTTGAGATTCTTGATGCGGTAGATGATAATTTTTTTTGGAGGAGTAAATGTAACATCATCATCAAAGTGTAATCGGGTTCTTGCAATGTTCAGGAATTCGATTTGATACGCCTGGTTGACTGGTTTAAGTCGATCCTTATATCACAATTTCGAAAAACAAAAACATGTTTAGACTTTAGAGCATAATCAATTTTTCCATGTAACCTACTGATTCAACAATTCCTGCTGTAAAATGTAGAATTCATATTTGTTATCCTTATGACCTAATATTTTTTTTGTTTTGTAAGTTGATTGTTTAAGATTTCTTCTTTATTCCATCAGTTTTGTGAATTTTTTTTTAGTTTTGAAGTTATTTGAATACTAATTACTATAATTGCCGTTGGACAATATTTATAAATCAATACCAAGCGTCAAATTTGTGGAATCAAATTCTTTCTACTTGATGCATTTCACAGAAATTAAAGAAGGAGAAAGTGCATTGTACATCAGTATATACGTTCAAGAAACAAGAATAAATGGTGTGTGGCTGTGTGCTGGCAAACAAGTATGCAAAAAATTGGTGAATGCAGTGGAGAAGATAACAGAACTTTTTCAAAACCCAAATTACCACTAATTCTGTAAGTTTATTAGATATGAATGGAATCATACATCCATGTATCCACTCTGAATACAGAAACATTGTTCTTGAACTTACATGCCTCTTAATCTTCGTCTTTTATTTAATTTATATGTTCTAAACCTGGAAATTAATAAGTTTTCGAGAAATTTAACAGATATATTTATTTTTTGGATCCTAGAAACATAGCTAAGTTTTGAATTTAAAATTTTTTATTGTGTTTTCTGTTTACATTTTCTTCTATTTATTAACTTGGATATTGTTCTTTTGTACGGCTATGCAGTCCTGTTACCAGGAAATTTTGAACAATACATATGAGTACATATAGACAGGATCTAGAAGATTGTAAGAACAGGATAGATAATTAGACATTGGCAAGTCATTTTTATTTGTTTTACATTTACTTTTGGACTTTAGATGATAAAAGATAACATATTTTAAATATAGTATATGTTTAATTTTCGGTGTGGGAATACTTCAATTCAAATTTAACTTTGTGTGCTCTGTGCTCGTGCAGATGAGGTTGCTCCAAGAGCAAAAATGGATGTATCAACAATGCGTTTATCGAATTAGAAATGCCAAAGAGGCGAAGACTGCCAAACTCTTGTACGTGTATTTTCAAGTACCAATTTAGTTTATATATCGAAGGTTCTATGCATCTTGGAATCTGGAAAATGAAGGCAACGGTCGACCGTGGCTTGGCCGGTGGAGATACTTTAGGGCAAGTGAACTGGAAGCTGATCGAGGGGCTGGCGGATGGCTCATTTAAATTGGAGACAGACGAATGGAGAACATGATAAAAACGAAACCCTCAAAATTCATGGGAAAAAATAACCACAAAACCATAACAAAATCACCATCAAATATTAGCCAAGACAAGTTTGTTTGCAGCCCACTAGTGGTGTTTGGATTTATGGTAATTATTTAGTAGAATAGTACTTGAAAGGAACCATGAATTTTGGTTTAACATTTAGTGGATATCCTTCGGTGATAGAAGGATATTCTGATGCAGTTGGATTACAAATTTAGAAGATCACTCCTCAACAAGTGGTTGGGTATTTCTACTTGGAGGAGGTGCTATTTCTTGGGCATCAAAGAAGCAGACTTGTATTACAAACTCAACAATGGAGTCTGAATTTGATAAGGAACGAACTCAATTGATAAAAGAAACTCAGAAAAATAAGAAGAAGAAGAAGATAATGATTGTATTAATGGCAGAAAAGAACTCAAACAGAATAACCAGGGGACTCCCCTCTCTCAATGACAAGCATGAGCCAATAAAATTTTACTATCAAATAACATGACCTCCACGAGATCTACCCTCCCACTTTTATTAGACAAATTCTAACTAACTTTCTAGCCACTTTCTACATTACCCCTTTTGGCCCTTCTAGAATAGACTTTCCACATATTTGTCCCATTATTAGGAGATAATAATTCTGCATTCGTGTCACTACTCGCGCCTGCCGAAAAAGTCTTGTCCTCAAGACTTACATCAGGAAACTGACTCTTGATCGTCAAAACATCTTCCCAAGTAGCCTCTTCTACCGGTAAACCCTTCCACTGAATTAACCATTGCTGAACAGGTCCCTGAACATCGTAAACAGATCGTGAAGCCAAAATTGCTACCGGTAGCGTCTGATCAGACGACCCGACTTCCAGTTCAGGAGGCAACACTGTATCACCATTCGTTCTCACAGCCTTTTTTAACAAAGAAACATGAAACACAGGGTGTATCTTAGAAGTAGGAGGTAAGTCCAACTGATAAGCCACCGATCCCAACTTTTTTACAATTTTAAATGGACCAAAAAACCTAGCTGCCAACTTCTGATGAATACGCGAAGAAACCGACATCTGACGATAAGGCTTTAGCTTAACATACACCCATTCTCCTGCCGAAAAATGAACCTCCCGTCGTTTCTTATCTGCCTGTACCTTCATGGATGTCTGCGCCCGAGACAAATGAAGTTTAAGTTGCCGTAACGCCTCATCCCGATCTAAGAGCTCCTGTACTACTGCCTGAACACGTACTTCACCAGGAATAAACTGGACAACTGACGGAGGTTTCCTGCCATACACTACTTCAAAGGGAGTCTTACCCGTTGAACTGTGAAACGTGGAATTATACCAAAACTCTGCCCAAGGAATCCAAGAAGACCAATTCCGTGGTTGATCCGTAGCAAAACACCGAAGATAAGCTTCTAAGGGACCTGTAAAGCAGCTTGCAAATCTCCCAAATGAGTCTCCCAACTATGGCTGTAAATTAATATATCATCAAAAAAAACGACCACTGATTTACGTAATAAAGAACGAAAAATGTCGTTCATTACAGCTTGAAACGTAGAAGGAGCGTTCATCAAGCCAAAAGGCATGACAAGATACTCATAATGTCCATCATGAGTACGAAAAGCCGTTTTTTCAATGCTGTCTACCCTCATACGAATCTGATTATAACCCGACTTCAAATCTAATTTAGAGAAAAAACGAGCCCCGTGTAACTCATCCAACAATTCTTCAACTAAGGGAATAGGAAACTTGTCAGGAACAGTTGCCTTGTTTAACGCACGATAATCCACACACATTCGCCATGAATTGTCTTTCTTCTTAACCAAAATTACTGGACTAGAAAACGCGCTTCTACTAGGACGAATCATGCCTAAAGACAACAATTCCAGCACTTGTTTCTCAATTTCAGCCTTTTGAACATGAGGATAACGATAAGGTCGAACACTGACAGGTTCATTAGGGTCAAACAAAGTAATTCCATGGTCATGCATACGGGAGGGAGGAAGGCCAGTAGGAGACTGAAAAACAGAAGGAACAGATTCCAGAACCTGCTGTAAAGCAGTCTGCTGAACATGAACCAACCCCACATTATTGGCTGTTAACGTACCAAACAAAGAATCATGAAAAAGAGAAGCTTGCTGCACAGCCGTTAACCAAGTGTGAAGAGAATCTGAAGAGGGGGGACTGGAGGATTTGCCATAGAGTTGAACCTGACTCCCGTGATGAACAAAGCGCATCCATGACTTCTCCCAATTATGAGTAACTTCTCCTAAAGAACGTAACCATTCCATTCCCAATACCATGTCTAAATGACCCGTATCAAAGACCAAAGCATCAACTATAAATGAACAAGTTCCCAACATAATCGACATTTTACGACACACTTGATTAATAAAAACTTTATGACCATCACCCAACTGAATGTTAAGGCCATCAAACTGGGATGAAGCAATTCCCAAAGACGTAACCAATCGACGTGAAATAAAATTATGAGTAGCCCCACTATCTATTAACACAACCATAGGAATATCATCAATGGAACCAGCTAATTGTAAAGTCTTACCACCAAAACTGCCAGACGAAGTTCCAAAAATTTCCAATGACGTACATAGCCCTTGGGTTGATGTATCCGGTAAAGAAGTATCCATTGGCACCGATTCCTCCAGCTGATAATAGTTACCTTCATCATCCACGTCTTCGTCATCTCCCAAAACAAGTATCCGCAGCTTCCCTTCAGGGCATTTATGGGTCGGTCCAAACTGTTGACCACATCGAAAACATAAACCCTTTTTTCTACGCTCTTCCCATTCCGTTCGCGATAAGGAACGAACGCCCCTGTCTCGTGGAATAACAGATGAAGGCTCCGACTGTTTGGTCGTCGATTGACGCAAGAGAGAAGAAGGATTGGACTCTGAAATATTAAACCCCACACCCTTATGACCCATTTTAAACGAATTAGGCCCACGAGATAAAACTTGGCCCAATGGAGAAGAACGATCTGCCCCATATCCTTCGTGAAGCCCACCAGCGTTGTGATATCGGAAACGGGACTGGGAAATGTTCCCCGTCGACGGCCGTAGAAGCTCCTCCACATCCTTTGCCAAATACATAGCCTCCAAACGAGTTTGAGGACGATGTAGACGAACCCATCGCTTCACCTCCTCCCTCAGCCCCGCAATGAAATACCCTAAAGCCTGAGATTCAGGTAACTTCGGAACCAAAGACAACAAGTATTCGAAATCGTCGATGTAATCGTGAATAACACCAGATTGTTTAATGGTAGCGAGTTGCTCAAAAGGGTTCTGGATTTCTAACCCACTGAATCGCTGAAGCAACTCACGTTGGAATTGATCACATGTAAGAGATTCATGCACCTGTTGAACGATTGTAAACCAATGTTGTGCCACACCTACCATACTCAATTGTGCTAAACGAATACGTAAGTGATGAGGAGTACCATTGATGTCAAAATACAGAGAAGCTTTTTGAATCCACCCCTGTGGATCAAACCCATAGAACTCCGGTAGCTTGACCTTCTTCACTGCCCAAGGTAACCCCTCAGATTCACGGTGAGGAGTCTGATCACCACTGCCCCCACCAGACTCGAAGAAAACACCAGAAAATTGATCACCGGAATTCTTCCCTCCACTCGATTCCGGTTGCTTGCCCTGTTGCTTCATCCAATTCATCATAACCTTGCGAAATTCCGCAGCCTCCACACTCTCAGCCTCCAATCGCTGCAAGGTAGACTTCATTGCTGTCACATCAGTTTGTAATGTCTGAAGATGTTCATCATGTTGCTCCAAACGATTTTGAACGGACGTCAAACGGGTCTCCATCAGGGAAAAGAAATGGCAGGTCGGACCAATGATAAGGAACGAACTCAATTGATAAAAGAAACTAAGAAAAATAAGAAGAAGAAGAAGATAATGATTGTATTAATGGCAGAAAAGAACTCAAATAACCAGGGGACTCCCCTCTCTCAATGACAAGCATGAGCCAATAAAATTTTACTATCAAATAACATGACCTCCACGAGATCTACCCTCCCACTTTTATTAGACAAATTCTAACTAACTTTCTAGCCACTTTCTACATTACCCCTTTTGGCCCTTCTAGAATAGACTTTCCACATATTTGTCCCATTATTAGGAGATAATAATTCTGCATTCGTGTCAGAATTTGTGGCATTAGCTGCTGCTGGAAAAGAAGCTGAGTGGCTTAGGGATTTGATATATGAGATTCCACTATGGCCTAAACCGATTTCTCCGATTTCTATCAGGTGTGATAGTGCTGCCACCTTGGCTAAGGCATATAGTCAAGTATATAATGGGAAGTCTAGACACTTAGGTGTTAGACATAGTATGATTCGTGATCTAATCATGAATGGAGTAATATCGGTAGAGTTTGTGAAAACTCAGCTTAATTTAGCCGATCATCTAACCAAAGGGTTAGCTAGGAATCTTGTGCACAAGGCGGCTATAGGGATGGGTTTACAGTCCAATTAATCTTTAATATTAAGATACCCAATTCCCATCTAATTAAATATTAGATGCAGAATTCAATGTGGAAAGCTTGATATTTTGAGATTGGAACACATTAAAGAATTCATCCCAAGGTATGTGTTCAGATCTGCAAGTAAAGGAGGTTGAAATTTATATTTCTTAATAGTTCTCTTGAAAAATTGCATTTTGCAGGTGCAAGGATAAGAGAACTACCTATATAAGCATGAAGATTAGCCGCTTCAAGAAGTTTGGACTTAGCTTTGATATGCTTATTGAAGGATAGGACACAGGCTAGTAAAAATAGTGTCAAGTATGAACTTGAATATGTAAACTGTTGTGTATATTATTTTCATGTATTCAAAATGAATAGAAATGGTTCAATCCTTTTGTGACACCCTGATATTCGAATATTTGAATTTGTAATATACTAATATGAAATTCAATCGTCACGATATTTCATTTATGCATCAGTTTGTTTGTTATGATTTTAATTTAAGTTAATCAAGATTACACTTAAATGGGGGAGGTTTGTTGGTGATTTATCACTAATATTATTTAAGTGTAATGGGATGAACTTGTTTGACCAAAATAATCTTATTACATAATGTACAAGTTGGGTTGGTGCGGAGCGCACGCTTGTTCAATATTGATTAAGATTAACTACCGGGTAGCGGGGTCCAAGGGGCAGAGCCCCTAGCTGGGGTCGAATTCGGATGATCCGAATTGGACCCTAAATTCGGTTGAATTTGAATTATAGTTATTTTTTGGCGGTTAAAATGGCGGTTGGCCATTTTGGCGGTTACCCGCCAAATATTTACCCGCCGTTTTGGTCATTTGATGGGTACACGAAAATCAGTAACATTTTTCCATATTCATTGTTCGTTTTCTCTGAGTTTTATCCGATTGGGATTTCAATCGTACCGTCGAAATACTTCAATCTGAAAGTATATCACGACTCTCAGATTATCCGAGCATTTTTGCAACCCATATTTTTCTACACCTAACGAACTGAATCTTTTGTATGTGAAATAGCCGTGAAACTGATGAACTGGTTGAGATTCTTGATGCGGTAGATGATAATTTTTTTTGGAAATGTAACATCATCATCAAAGTGTAATTGGGTTCTTGCAATGTTCAGGAAGTCGATTTGATATGCTCGGTTGACTGGTTTAAGTCGATCCTTATATCACAATTTCGAAAAACAAAAACATGTTTAGACTTTAGAGCATAATCAATTTTTCCATATAACCTACTGATTCAACAATTCCTGCTGTAAAATGTAGAATTCATATTTGTTATCCTTATGACCTAATATTTTGTTGTTCTGTAAGTTGATTGTTTAAGATTTCTTCTTTATACCATCAGTTTTGTGAAATTTTTTTTAGTTTTGAAGTTATTTGAATACTAATTACTATCACAGAAATTATACTAATCGTCAAATTTGTGGAATCAAATTCTTTCTACTTGATGCATTTCACAGAAATTAAAGAAGGAAAAAGTGCATTGTACATAAGTATATACGTTCAAGAAACAAGAAGAAATGGTGTGTGCTGGCAAACAAGTATGCAAAAAATTGGTGAATGCAGTGGAGAAGACAACAGAACTTTTTCAAAACCCAAATGACCACTAATTCTGTAAGCTATAACTAGATATGAATGGAATCATACATCCATGTATCCACCCTGAATACGGAAACATTGTTCTTGAACTTGCATGCCTCTTGATCTTCGTCTTTTCTAATTTATATGTTCTAAGCCTGGAAATTAATAAGTTTTCCAGGAATTTAACATATATATTTATTTTTTGGATCCTAGAAACATAGCTAAGTTTTGAATTTAAAATTATATATTGTGTTTTCTGTTTACATTTTCTTCTATTTATTAACTTGGATATTGTTCTTTGTACGGCTATGTAGCCCTGTTACTTACCAAGAAATTTTGAACAATACATATGAGTACATATAGACAGGATCTAGAAGATTGTAAGAACAGGATAGATAATTAGACATTGGCAAGTCGTTTTTATTTGTTTTACATTTACTTTTGGACTTTAGATGATAAAAGATAACAAATTTTAAATATATTTATTATATGTTTAATTTTCAGTGTGGGAATACTTCAATTCAAAATTTAACTTTTTGTGCTCTGTGCTGGTGCAGATGAGGTTGCGCCAAGAGCAAAAATGGATGGATCAACAATGCATATATCGAACTAGAAATGCAGAAGAGGCGAAGACTGCCAAACTCTTGTACGTGTATTTTTAAGTACCAATTTAGTTTATATATTGAAGGTTCTATGCATCTTGGAATCTGGAAAATGAAGGCAAGGATCGACAATGGCTTGGCCGGTGGAAATACTTTAGGGCAAGTGAACTGGAAGCTGATCGAGGGGCTGGCGGATGGCTCATTTAAAATTGAGACAGACGAATGGAGAACATGCTAAAAAACCAGAAGTGTTCAAAACCGGATATCCGAAATTTTTCGGATAGTGAATTTTGCTATCCGAATCCGAATCCGAAATTTCGGATATCCGATTTAGTTTCGGATTCGGATATCGGATTATCCGAAAAAATATCCGAAAATTCATATTTTTTAATTTTTTTTTAAAAATTAAATCAAATATTTAAATATCTAAAATACAAATTCATATATCCAAATAGATATTAAAAATAAATATATCACAAACTAAATGTATCCGACATTATTTTACTCAAAACGACTAAAAAAATATTAAAAAACTAAAATTTATAAAAATATTAGTTAATAAACCTATAATACTAAGATAAAACTCAAAAATATACATTAAAATAATAATAAACACTCAATATTATGTAAATAATCAATACTAAAGATATAAAAAAAAATATTTTTTTTGGATTTTCGGATATCGGATTATCCGAATATCCGAAAAATCTGGAATTTTACTATCCGAATCCGAAATTTCGGATATCCGATTTTCGGATAGTTTCGGATTGGATTTTTAGATTTTTGTTTTGGATACTCGGATTCGGATTTTTTTGAACACCCCTACTAAAAACGAACCCTCAAAATGTATAGGAAAAAATAACCACAAAACCATAACAAAATCACCATCAAATATTAGCCAAGATAAGTTGTTTGACAGCCTACTAGGGGTGTTTGGATATATGGTCTTGGGGCTAAATTAGTTAGTGGAAATGTAGAATAGTGACAAAAAAGACAAAACAATAGTGCTTTTACTTGTCAAAACAATAAAACCATGTTTTTTTGATATAAAAAGACAAAACTTATAGTAGAATAGTGCTTTTACTTGTCAAATTTTTTTATAAGTTTTTTTTCTTTAACAAACATAATAAATAATTACCCCAAACACAAACACTCCTAGTGGGCTGTCAAACAACTTATCTTGGCTAATATTTGATGTTTTTCGTAATGTTTGCATTGCATCCTTAAGAAGTTACCAAAAATAGGTATGGGAGTATTGATGCTAGGGCTAAGATCGTTGTCACCAAGTGGACAAATTGTTCATTTACTAAACGAGCTAGCACCCACAATTCCATTCCGGTTAACATTGAAGCTACGATTGATTTGAAAGTCAAAGCTAGATCCGGAAGCAAAATGGAAACTTGTCGATCAGGTGAAGTGAAAGAACAAGTTAAACGAATATTGGAAGGTCCACAAACTACCATGCGTTGTAATGTCTGACACTGCAATGAAACCCTACATTTTTAGGAGTTCCCATATCCATGAGGAAGACGTCGTCGGTAAATCATATAAAATAAACGACGAAGGGTCATCAAGAGTTAATCAAAGAGATTTCATTTCTAGTATAACAGTACGATACTGATCATATCCACAACAAATTTACTTTAAAGAATCTTTAGACTCAACTGCTAAGCCATAGACTCGAAATTACTAAGCCATTCCAATGGGGTTAGTTTGCGGTTAATTGGATCTATACATGGTAATGATAGAAACTTAGGTGGTTTCTTTTTTATTTAATAAGAAAAACAAGTTTTTTTATTTTTTATTTTTTTTATAATGGTGATGGTTGTGCATGGGCTGAGACATATTTGTAGATTTGCTTCTTTTAATAAATAAAATATCTGAACCATACATTTGATTGTTAATTTATTAATCGAAAGACAATCGGATGATAGCATTTCCCATTAGTGCTATTTGGTTACATATACATTTGGTCGGTTAAACTTTTTGATAAGCAAACTCATCTCGTTTGACTTTAGGAGTTTTTGTGTGCAATTTGTTTTTTCAACCACTAATTTTAACTTTTCATCATCATCAATTATAATAATAATGTATTATGCAAGTAATTATTTTTTTTTTTTTTTATAAATAAATTAGAAGTATCTTATAATACTAAATTACCAATAACTAGTTTATTACCCGTGTATTATACAAGATATTTAAATAACTAGGTTTAAACTTCGGTAGTTGATGATATAAATTTTTGATAAGAAGCTAAAAATAGGATAACACAGTTGGATAGAGATTAAGAAGATTAAAATATATGAAATAGTATTCATTGGTTTTCACAACAGAAGTCCTAGTCAGAAGGTTTCCACAACAGAAATCCAAGTGGCAATCTAATTAATCACCAACTAACATGCAGTTATTTTTTCAATAGAATAGATAGATAAACATCGTTTTATTTTATGTGTATAAAATTTATTGTTAGTATCAGTATACATCACAGTTGCTATTATAGTTAAAATATATAATGGTGTGTTTGGTATGATAGAATTCAAAGAAATAAAACTATGAAAATAAAAATACACTAAAAAAGATGGATTTCGTATCTTTTTGTAGTTTACAATGTTTACTTAATGCTTCACATTTTGTTAGAAAATCAAGAAAACATAATTTAGAAAGGAAACGAAATTGACTTCTTATTATTCTTACTAGAATATTACTCATGTATTACATGGGTTAGATTTTTAAAAGATAATAATAATAAGAAATGATTATTATAAATTGTTTTATATTATTAGTATTAAAGCCAGGTTTGTTAAATAATATTTTTCTTCCTTTACTTTAATTGTAACACCCCGATCCCGACTGGAACGGCGATGTTAATTAACTAACTATCTAACCAAACACAAACTATATTTTTATTATTAAAACTGCCAATCTTTAAACTTAAATACAAATTGCTTTCAAATTACCAAATTAAAATTAAAACTAAACATTAACTAATGCTCATGAGCACTAATACTAAAATAAAATTGCTAAATCTAAATCCTCGAATAACGGTCAACTCTCTGCACACTGCCCATCATCACCCCTGGGTACCTGCCGGAAGAAAGAACACATCATGAGCCAAACGCCCAGTACGGAGATCGATTACAAGTGCAACGTATACAAAATTCAAAGACTAAAGAATGTTTTGAAAATAAGTTTCTTTAAAAGGAAAGTTTTGAAAATGGTTTTTCTTTAAAACATAAATATCCACCTCCACACCAGATCAAACAAAGAATATAATGGCTGAAGCAACAAAGGGTTGGGTTATATTTACCGAGCGGCCTAACATCATAAACAATAATCCATCTCACAATCACTCTCAAGACTACACTGAGTCGCGCCACATCAGTGCATCTGGCCGGAAGGAGTGTATGGCATTACACCTCACTTCCGCAAAACTCATAACATAGCCTAGGATGCATCCATACGCCTCCCTGAAATAATCAACAGCTCATTTCCCGAGCTAACATGATCTCCATCGATCATAAACATAATATCAATCAATCATTCAATCATGAATCGCAAACAAAAGGGAGACGCCGTAACCGATCACACTGTTACGGAAGTGTCATGCCATTGGTGCCGCAATGGCATGCCTGTGGTACCTCCACAGGTAGTTCACCCGGTAATCCTATCTCCTGTCTAACTTCTAGGGTTCAAGCATAACAACAAGGCCCGAATAACATTTCAAAATTTATAATCCTTTCAATACAAAAAGGGCCACATTTCACAAGACAATATCACATTCACAAAAGCCATGAAAATAACTGTTTTCCAAATATGTTTTCTTTTCACAAATGTTTTACGAGGGTTTTAAAAACGATATTTGCTTTTGAAAAAGAAACCGACACGAGATGTAAAAATTCACAGTCAAGTATTAACATGCAATTCACACAACGAACAACTCAAGAGTAACGCTGAAAGAAGTACGGGATCCGTACCTTAAAAGCAGCTCCGCAAAATCACGACGACAGATTTAATCCGCTACGAATCGATTCGATCTATAAGAACGAACTTAAATTAGAACTCAGCTAGGTGGGTCTTCTAACTATTCATTCCCACTATTTTAATACATACTTTATATTAATAATTATTAAGTACGGTTTACAATTATTGCTTGTTAAACTTTAAATGGTTCATTAGTCATTATTAATCGAATTGGGGTTCCAATAATTAATTATGAAATTTCTCTATATTTTAATCGACATTCAATTGCATACAATTTTAGTGTATTTATTTTAATCTCAATGAATATCTTAATTAACTTATAAGCAAACCTTAATTATAATAAGTCGTTTATGTATTTTTATTTCATTTTAGGATATGGTATTTAATTAATCATTAAATAACTAGTAATAACATTTAATTGATATTAACCGTAGATATAACCGTGAATAATTAATTGATTTGTTACCCGTTAATTATTTTATTTAGAATTGGTTCCAACATATATATTAGGTTTATTAAAAAGATTTAAACCAATTATTAATTAATAGAAATAATGATTTTATAAGAATTTATAAGATAAAACAAAATTAGATTTATTTATTATTATATAGGTTTATTATTATTTAGATTACGGGTCGGGTCGGACCCATGACCCATCTCTTTCCCATCTCCCCCTTTCTCCCTAACTTTTCGTCACACACACCAGACACACATTCACACACCTTCTCTCATCTCTCTCTCTACCCTCTGCTCTCTCTCCTCTCTACTCTCCGGCGACCGCCGCCGGCACCGCCTCTCACCGGCGCACCACGACAACCACCGACTCCTCTCGGCTCCCGTCTCCCTCGCTCACCCTCACGCACTCTCTCTCGCTCGCGCAGACACCACAACGACAGCGGCCTAAGCCTAGCGCCGTCGCCGCACGACACCGCCACCGCTCCGTCTCATTCATCTCACTCGCTCGATCTCTTGGCTCACGACTCATCTCTCTCTCGACGCCCACACACCACGGCTGACCAGGCCCGTCGCCGCCGCCGCTGGTCACGAACCACTACTACCACCGTCGCCTCTCAACCCAAGTAACAAGTTCGATTTCTTATCTTGTATTACATATATAAATCTGGTTTCGGTTCCTTTGATTTTCTTCACATTTTCATATACAAAATATTATTCGTAAATTAACAAGAATGTTATAGTTTAAGCGGAGTTCTTTACCTTGATTTGAACGGGAACCTGGTGAACGTCTCGATTAATTCTGATCTCCTCAGCAACTTGAACGACCGGCCGACGTAGGGTTTATTTGAGTTTCTATTTCAGAGTTTGTAATTAGGGTTTAGGGTTTGAGATTAATGTTAATAAATACAGGTGTAACCCTAATCATCTGGGTTGGGCTTGTTTAGTGGATAATTATATTTAAGCCCATCTGATTTTATTTAATTTATCTGAGTTATTACTTTGGTCTCTTTTAGTTTACTTAAGTTTAAT
The DNA here is from genome assembly GCA_020465985.1 of Centrapalus pauciflorus. Classification (NCBI taxonomy): domain Eukaryota; kingdom Viridiplantae; phylum Streptophyta; class Magnoliopsida; order Asterales; family Asteraceae; genus Centrapalus; species Centrapalus pauciflorus. Next base: position 431,323 of record JAANYP010006814.1, on the reverse strand, counting down.
TAGACAAATATTATTTCTATTTCTATTTATTAATATATATATATATATATATATATATATATATATATATATATATATATATATATATATTAATTCGGGTTATTATAACACTAACCACTTAAAATGATTTCGTCCCCGAAATCGCCAATTATTATATTCGGGTTATTATAACACCTACTACTTAAAATGATTTCGTCCCCGAAATCGCCAAGACAAAGTCACACCGCTATGATCGCCGATAACTTGATTAGGTTTATTATTATGTTTTAGACTAGTTGTGTGTTTTTAAGTTTTTTTTTTTTTTTTGTTTTTTTGTTTTAAATCTTACGGTTATTACAACTTACCCAACTTAAAAAGGATTCCGTCCTCGGAATCAGCAAAAGAAACTAAGAGATAACTAAATTATCGAAGAGATGAAGATAACACTCTCTGAACGACTTGCAACCGATGCCACCTTGACTTCAAATCAATCTTCTCGCCTCCATGGCCGAAACGATAGGAATAATGCTACTAGGTCGAAACCTCCGATAGACACAATCAGGATCTTCAAGATCACCGAAGATAACACGCATAGAGATAGGAACTAAACGAACAGTAAAAACATCATTCTCGACACATGACGGACAATCAAGATACAGACAATCAAATAACCGCATAATTCCCCATGGGAGTAGAAATAGAAACCAAACCAACACGCTGAACAAAATACGAAGAGATAAAAGAATGCGTAGAATCCGAATCGATTAACACATGAGCCTCTCGGCCAGACAAGGAAGAATTAACTCGATATCGTACCTGGAGCGTTTGCAGCCTGATGCTCGGTGATGGCGAAAACTCTACCGACATTCCCTCTCTGGTTACCAGTACCCGCCTGCTGATTATTAACTTGTTGCTGATTATTCCCTGCATTATCCTGCTGGTTATTCCCTTGCTGTGCTGTGCAATTTCTAGCCAGATGCCCTTGCTGGCCACATTTAAAACAACCCCTGTTGTCCCGCACACACGGCCTCCCAGGGTGAAATGTCCCACATCTGTTACATGCCGCAATCATAGCCTGATTATTGTTCACTGGCTCCGCTCCAGTAAGTCTGAACATGTCGGACCCTGGCAACTGGTTATCGGCTCCATGCTGAAATCCCATGCTTCTACTCCCATTATTCTGTCCTGACTGAAATCTTACATTACGGTCCGAACCCTGCCCGCGGTTTTCCTCTCGACCCCTCTTCCGGTCACCTCCCTTACTGGCACGAAAGTCCGCCCTCTCCATTTCCACAGTTTTTGCTGCGTTGGCCGCATCCGAAATCTTGTCATGCTTTCTGTCGACTACCTGTCGTCGAATCTCATACCGTAGCCCCCATACGAACTTATTAGCTTGCTGCTTCGCGGTTCCAGCCGTAGCGCCAACTATTCCCGCAATTCGCACAAATCTCTCCATATAAGCACTTACATCCTCATCATTTCCCTGATGGATGCTCGCATATTCTCTCTCGCACGCTTGAATATCTGCCGCTGGGAAGTACTGCTGGTAAAACATCTCCAGAAAATCCCTCCAAGCCAAGGACTCCAGGAACCCGTCACCCTCTACATCTTTCAGGGTCTTCCACCAGGAGTGGGCATCTCCTTCCAATTTATAGGTAGCAAGACGTACCTTCTGATTGTCAGTGCATTCCAGGACTTCGAAAATCTTTTCCAAATGGGCTATCCAATTCCTTGCATCAATCGGTTTCTTCCCCCCACTGAAAGAATTTGGTTTCTGCTTCTGAAATTTTTCCAACAACTTATACGTAGGCGGTCCCTGAGCATTCTCCGCTTGATCTGCCATCCCAGTATTAGTATTATTTCCCTGATTCTGTCCAGCTGCCAGAATTTGAGGCACGGCTTGGGCAATGGCTGCAGCAATGATTTGATTCAGCGTAGTCATCTGAGCGGGAGTAAACGTCGCATTAGATTCCTCATTGTTCCTATCGCCGCGGGTGTTTCTCCTTGGGCCGCGAGTCGATCTACGAGGAGGCATCTACAGAGTCTCGAAAGAAATCGCAACCATCATCGTAAAGAACGAAAGAGTATGGAATTGACAAACAAAATCCTAACCCATGGTCTACCCAATCTCACAGGCCAAAGTCTATTGCTTACTAAGGAATCGCAAACCTGGCTCTGATACCAACTGTAACACCCCGATCCCGACTGGACCGGCGATGTTAATTAACTAACTATCTAACCAAACACAAACTATATTTTTATTATTAAAACTGCCAATCTTTAAACTTAAATACAAATTGCTTTCAAATTACCAAATTAAAATTAAAACTAAACATTAACTAATGCTCATGAGCACTAATACTAAAATAAAATTGCTAAATCTAAATCCTCGAATAACGGTCAACTCTCTGCACACTGCCCATCATCACCCCTGGGTACCTGCCGGAAGAAAGAACACAGCATGAGCCAAACGCCCAGTACGGAGATCGATTACAAGTGCAACGTATACAAAATTCAAAGACTAAAGAATGTTTTGAAAATAAGTTTCTTTAAAAGGAAAGTTTTGAAAATGGTTTTTCTTTAAAACATAAATATCCACCTCCACACCAGATCAAACAAAGAATATAATGGCTGAAGCAACAAAGGGTTGGGTTATATTTACCGAGCGGCCTAACATCATAAACAATAATCCATCTCACAATCACTCTCAAGACTACACTGAGTCGCGCCACATCAGTGCATCTGGCCGGAAGGAGTGTATGGCATTACACCTCACTTCCGCAAAACTCATAACATAGCCTAGGATGCATCCATACGCCTCCCTGAAATAAGCAACAGCTCATTTCCCGAGCTAACATGATCTCCATCGATCATAAACATAATATCAATCAATCATTCAATCATGAATCGCAAACAAAAGGGAGACGCCGTAACCGATCACACTGTTACGGAAGTGTCATGCCATTGGTGCCGCAATGGCATGCCTGTGGTACCTCCACAGGTAGTTCACCCGGTAATCCTATCTCCTGTCTAACTTCTAGGGTTCAAGCATAACAACAAGGCCCGAATAACATTTCAAAATTTATAATCCTTTCAATACAAAAAGGGCCACATTTCACAAGACAATATCACATTCACAAAAGCCATGAAAATAACTGTTTTCCAAATATGTTTTCTTTTCGCAAATGTTTTACGAGGGTTTTAAAAACGATATTTGCTTTTGAAAAAGAAACCGATACGAGATGTAAAAATTCACAGTCAAGTATTAACATGCAATTCACACAACGAACAACTCAAGAGTAACGCTGAAAGAAGTACGGGATCCGTACCTTTAAAGCAGCTCCGCAAAATCACGACGACAGATTTAATCCACTACGAATCGATTCGATCTATAAGAACGAACTTAAATTAGAACTCAGCTAGGTGGGTCTTCTAACTATTCATTCCCACTATTTTAATACATACTTTATATTAATAATTATTAAGTACGGTTTACAATTATTGCTTGTTAAACTTTAAATGGTTCATTAGTCATTATTAATCGAATTGGGGTTCCAATAATTAATTATGAAATTTCTCTATATTTTAATCGACATTCAATTGCATACAATTTTAGTGTATTTATTTTAATCTCAATGAATATCTTAATTAACTTATAAGCAAACCTTAATTATAATAAGTCGTTTATGTATTTTTATTTCATTTTAGGATATGGTATTTAATTAATCATTAAATAACTAGTAATAACATTTAATTGATATTAACCGTAGATATAACCGTGAATAATTAATTGATTTGTTACCCGTTAATTATTTTATTTAGAATTGGTTCCAACATATATATTAGGTTTATTAAAAAGATTTAAACCAATTATTAATTAATAGAAATAATGATTTTATAAGAATTTATAAGATAAAACAAAATTAGATTTATTTATTATTATATAGGTTTATTATTATTTAGATTACGGGTCGGGTCGGACCCATGACCCATCTCTTTCCCATCTCCCCCTTTCTCCCTAACTTTTCGTCACACACACCAGACACACATTCACACACCTTCTCTCATCTCTCTCTCTACACTCTGCTCTCTCTCCTCTCTACTCTCCGGCGACCGCCGCCGGCACCGCCTCTCACCGGCGCACCACGACAACCACCGACTCCTCTCGGCTCCCGTCTCCCTCGCTCACCCTCACGCACTCTCTCTCGCTCGCGCAGACACCACAACGACAGCGGCCTAAGCCTAGCGCCGCCGCCGCACGACACCGCCACCGCTCCGTCTCATTCATCTCACTCGCTCGATCTCTTGGCTCACGACTCATCTCTCTCTCGACGCCCACACACCACGGCTGACCAGGCCCGTCGCCGCCGCCGCTGGTCACGAACCACTACTACCACCGCCGCCTTTCAACCCAAGTAACAAGTTCGATTTCTTATCTTGTATTACATATATAAATCTGGTTTCGGTTCCTTTGATTTTCTTCACATTTTCATATACAAAATATTATTCGTAAATTAACAAGAATGTTATAGTTTAAGCGGAGTTCTTTACCTTGATTTGAACGGGAACCTGGTGAACGTCTCGATTAATTCCGATCTCCTCAGCAACTTGAACGGCCGGCCGACGTAGGGTTTATTTGAGTTTCTATTTCAGAGTTTGTAATTAGGGTTTAGGGTTTGAGATTAATGTTAATAAATACAGGTGTAACCCTAATCATCTGGGTTGGGCTTGTTTAGTGGATAATTATAATTAAGCCCATCTGATTTTATTTAATTTATCTGAGTTATTACTTTGGTCTCTTTTAGTTTACTTAAGTTTAATTAGACAAATATTATTTCTATTTCTATTTATTAATATATATATATATATATATATATATATATATATTTAATTCGGGTTATTATATTAATTATGTATGAATAGTAATTACTTTTTATATATCGTTTATGTTATATTTTTTATTTTGTCATTGTTCAAGGTTTTTAAATCGATAATAATTTCTTATACTTTTATAAGTTTGAATAGAATTTACTTTATTTTCGAGTATGAAAAAAAGATTATTATGATCTTAAAATTTTAAAGTCTAACTTATAAAATTATATTTTATTTCAAGGATTAGACATACAAATTTATTCTATTATCAGTATTTTTTTAGTTTGTAGTTTTTTATATTTAAAAAAAAAGCTAAAGTGTATTACAAAAGATATTTATGAATTATTTTAGGTAAAAAGAATAATAAGAATTATTTATTAATTTTAATTTTAATTAATTAAATGGTATGTGTTATCAAAATAAGAGTTACCTTATTTTTGAAAAAAAAGATGGAAGATTCAATAATTTGGAGCTTTAAAGGTGCGTCATGTGGCAAAATCTATTTTCTTTTATTATAAGATGTAGATATAGATATAGATGTTTATATTATATTTTTAATTTTTTCATTGTTCAAGGTTTTAAAAAGGGTTTATTATGAAAAAAACCAACATGTTTTCACGTTTTTTTGCGTTTTCGTACCTCCATGTTATTTTTTTCCATAAAAAACCTCAAGTTATTCTTTTCTTATTGGTTTAGTAAAAATTTGACATTAAAACACGGTTTTTCAAGTTTTTAAAACCCGCTTCACAAATTATAATCGGGGTCTAATGTCCAAAATTTCACTAAACCAATAAGAAAAGAATAACTTGAGGTTTTTTATGGAAAAAAATAACATGCAGGGACGAAAACGCAAAAAACGTGAAAACATGTTGGTTTTATTCATAATAAACCCTTTTAAAAATGATAATAATTCCTTATATTTTTATAAGTTTGAAAAGAAAATTTTATTTTTCGATTATGAAAATAAAATTATTATTTTATTAATTTTTTATTTTTATTTAACTTATAAATTATTTATTTTATTTCAATGATTATACATAAAAATTTATTCTATTATTAGCATTTTTCATTTCTAGTTTTTTGATATTTAGAAAAAGTTAATTGTATACAAAAGATAGTTTTAAATTACTTTAGGTAAATAGAATAATAAAGATTATTAAATAATTTTAATTTAATTAATTAAATGACATGTGTTACCAAAATAAGAGTTATATTGTTTTAGGAAAAAAGACGGGAAAATTAATAAATTGGAGCTCTAAGGGATCGCCATGTGGCAAAAAGATATATATATTTTTTATTATAAGATATAGATTCCGTAAATTTCATCATTTTCATTCATATTCCTTTCCATCGTTGTTTGTTGTAATATAATATTGTATGTTTATTGGTTGATATATGGTATGATATTTAAGGTCGACTAAAAGGATGTATTGTAGATGTTAAAAATATTCTAGTTTAATGACCAGACACTATGAAAATATTTCAATCATAGATATATGATTAAATTTACATAAATTTTTATTATCTATTTAGCCCAAGATTTCAAACTCATGAGTAACTTTTTTATATTAATTTTTTAAATTTCATATCAAAAACCATGTGGTATTATCACTATACTTAAGAGGCACGTCAGCGTCACATCAGTTTTTCTCTCTTCACCTTTTTCCACCTTTCCCCACCTTTCTAACTAGGAAATACCCATCTTTCTATACATTTCCATCTTTCTTAATTTTTCTTAAATAAATTCATTTTAACTAACAAAACAATTATTAGAACTAAAATAATTAATTTCATAAATATTTAAAAACTATTACATAAACTAAACATTAAAAATTACCCAATTAAAATAAAAAAAATACATAACAATAAATAAAAATTAAAATTACGAATGAACATAAAAAAATACAAACTAGCCGTATAAATTTGGTATTTGGGCAAGTGCAATATGTTTCACGAGATCTGATTGAAGGTTATTGTGTGTTTCCTGATTACGAACGTAAAATACGAAACTGTACGAACGAAACAACAATTACGAAACTAAAATAAAAAATACAAACACTTATGAAACTATAATAAGAAACAAAAAATAAAATTATAAAAGTAAAATTATATATATATATATATATATATATATATATATATATATATATATATATATATATATATATATAAAAAAAAAAAAAAAAGAAGGGGTCTGCAAAAAAAAAAGAAGGGGGAAGAAGAAGGAAGAAGGCGGGGTGGAACGGGGAGGGGAAGCCGGGGAGAGGAAGCCGGAGCGTGGGGTCGTCGTGGGGGGCGGTGTAGCCGCCGGCCTTCGTCCGAGGTGGCAATGCCGCCAACCCGCGGGGTGAGTACTGCCTTTGCCCTAATAGGAAACATAGTTACGGTTGAATGAACAGTAAGGCACAAATAGCTAGCTCAAGAACACAAGTAAGCAGATATAATATATAATTTTTTTTTATTTTTCTAGGATAAGTTTTGATATATTATATTTTATAAATATTCGAATCTATCATTATGATCGTATCGTTTTTATTTATATTCCGATATAAAATATATTGCTCTTAGAACTATTTTCATTAACCAGTTAGGTATGCAACTGAATATGACTATTATTTTTCTATTACAACCTTTGATATATTATATATAATTAAAAATTCGGCACACTAGCTCAAGCAGACAGGTTAGCACCTACCTTATTTTATTACTTTATATAAAAACATTATATTTTTGTTTTTCTATAAAAAAATTTTATATATTGTATTTTACAAAATTCGAATATATGATATATTGTTTTTATCTGCATTTCAATATATAATATAATATCGCTAAAACTATTTTTATTAAGTAGACATGTATGCAGGTGACTTGTTATTTTTATTTTATAAATAATATGTGACTGTTTTATTTTTCTATTATAACTTTTAATATATTATATTTTATAAATAGTTTGTGCAGTCAACTAAAGCAGACAAGAAGCACATGTCTTATTTTATTACTTATATATAATATGTAATATATAACATTTTTGTTTTCTATAATGACTTTTAATATATTATATTTTATAAAAATGCAAATATATAATTATAAATTATGATCGTATTATTTTTATCTACATTCTGATATAAAATTTGATTATCATCGGAACTATTTTCATGAAGCAGACATATATGCAACTGACTTATTTTCCTATATAATATTTAATAATGATTGTTTTAATTTTCTATTATAACCTTTGATATACTATAGTTTATAAAAGTTCGAACATATATCATTATGATCACATATTTTTAACTACATTACAATACCAAAATTATTTTCGTTCCAACAATTTTAAAAATGACAAAAAATTTATTGTTTAGTTGGCTAATCGATCGTACTCTTTACATTGATAAACTCATATCGAAGCAGTGAGTCATCATCGGGTGAGGATCACGATCGGTAGCTAAAGTTTTTTTATATAATATACTGATTTTTTTCTTTTATAATCTTTGATGAATTTAGACTTATAAAACTTTAAGCATATTATTATGATCATAGTGTTATTATTAACCTTTGTATATATAACTATTTGCGATATCAAAAAGTTTTATATAAAATATATTTTGTTTTACAAATATTCGAATAAAACTATATAGTTTTTTCTTATGTAATCCTTAATATATGTTGTTTTGTAAAACTTAAATACCCCATTATGATCATATTATTTTTATTAATCATCCAATGTAAAATCAGTTGTTGTCAAAACTACTTTTATGGTAAGAAAATATTTTGTATTAAATATATTTATATATCACATAACTGTTTTGTTTTTGTGTTATAACTTTTAACTAATTTAGATATAAAAAACATCATTTATGATCAGGTCCCCTCCCAAATAACTCCGTTTCGTAGTGGAAAATTTTTAAAAATTTTACATGTGCAACCGATGAATTTTTATCTGTGCAACTTATAGTATTAAAAGAAATTGTGTGTGCAACTTTATTTAAAAAAATTTGATACCTCAAAAAACAAGTTGATTACCTGAATAGCTAAATAAATAAATAATTCAATAAATCAATAAAATCCAATAATATTTCTAAAAATTAAAACTCAATAACCCCAATACTAAATTCTAAATCCATTAACCCAATATCTTTTTTAAAACCAATATTATTTTTAACCCAATTTTCGAACTCAATAATAATTTTAATATTTAAGCTCAATTCTTTAACCCTTTTAGAACCCACTTCTGGAAGAAAAAAAAAACAAAAGAAGCAAGAACGGTGTTCTGATTTGTACGGTTAAAATTGAAATATTTTCTATGGTGATAAATGAAGCTTCTATTGATCGATTCAAAAATCTGAAAAGTCAAAGAGAACAATTGTGATAAGTAAATTCTTAACTTAATAACTTATAATTTAGGGAAAATGGCATGTAATAGCTGTGAACTTTCGAGTTTGTACCGATTTATGTAGTGAACTTTTTTTTGTGCACATTTGGTAGTCAAAGTTTCAATTTTGTTCCAATTTGGTAGTTGGTCGACCTGGTAACCGGTTTCATCCGGTTGCAATGCCTACGTGGACCATTTTTAAATGACGTGTCAACCCGTTTTGATATTTTACCCGGTTTTACCTACGTGGCGGATCCGTTTTATAATATTACCTGGTTTATACCCGGTTATAACCCAACCCGGTTCCTTAATTTCTTAACATTGCCCCCGGTTCCTTTCTTATCATCGCCCCAACCCGATTCGTTCACAGCTCGTTCTTCTTCAGCAGGGTTTAGGGCGAAAATTAAGTTGTAATACACTCATAATCGAAGTTCAAGTCAGAAATTAGTGCTAAGATTGTTCAAGCGTACGTGCTGGGTTTGCTATTCGTATCACCATTCCATTCGAGGGTTTGTTATTCGTACAGGGTTCAACGGATAATACATAAAGGTTCTCCATTGAACCCACCCCTATATATATGTAAAGTTCCCTTGCGTACCAAGGAAAATCCTGCGTATCCAACGTACCCCACATAGACAATGAGATTTTCGTATTCACATTTCTTTATTCATTCACATTACTTAATTGATCATTCACATTACTTAATTGACCATTCACTAATTTCTGACTTGAACTTCGATTATGAGTGTATTACAACTTAATTTTCGCCCTAAACCCTGCTGAAGAAGAACGAGCTGTGAAGGAATCGGGTTGGGGCGATGATAAGAAAGGAACCAGGTTGGGCAATGTTAAGAAATTAAGGAACCGGGTTGGGTTATAACCGGGTATAAACCGGGTAATATTATAAAACGGATCCGCCACGTAGGTAAAACCGGGTAAAATATCAAAACGGGTTGACACGTCATTTAAAAATGGTCCACGTAGGCATTGCAACCGGATGAAACCGGTTACCAGGTCGACCAACTACCAAATTGGAACAAAATTGAAACTTTGACTACCAAATGTGCACAAAAAAAAAGTTCACTACATAAATCGGTACAAAGTCGAAAGTTCACAGCTATTACATGCCATTCTCCCTATAATTTATAATAAATTGTATTTTTATGTGTTATCTATTATTCTATTTGTTATTTTAAATTATATGTTTAATTTTAAATTATAAATATTCATGTGTTAACCGACCCGACCAAAATAATCATTTTAATTTTCAAACCATAAACACGATGAAAATTTATGCAACGGGTCCCTTTGGTGGCTGGGTCCGCCACTGTTTATGATCCTGCTACCACGCGTTAGTTAAACACGTCGTTGTTTTTAAATCTATATTATTTCTATTCACTTTTGTTTAAAATGAATTACTTAAAATACTCGAGATTTTCTCCCGCTGACTCGTAGTATATATATAATACTTCTCATGATTTTTAGCTTTCCACATTTCTATCAAATAACTCTCAAAACACGATCAAGTAATTAACATGTGCATTGCACACCACCCAACGCCGGCGGCCGAACCCAATCTGAAAATTGTATCAAACTTCTACAAAGCACTGGCCTCCCGGGATGCCACCGTCGTCCACCGCCTCCTAGCACCAAACATCGAATGGTGGTTTCACGGCCCCCCGTCATGCAACCATCTTATGCGGTTGCTAACCACCGGCTCTACCACCACCTCCGTCGTTTTCAATCCTGTCTCCGTTGTCTCCATTGGTTCAATGGTGGTGGCAGAAGGGTATCTTCCGGCGAACCTTAAAGTCAGCTGGGTGCACGCGTGGACGATCACCGACGGAATTATAACTCAGGTGAGGGAGTACTTCAATACGTGCGTTACTGTCACCCGTTTTGCCAAGTCAGCTAACATCCACGTGGGATCACAGGGTGGTGACAAGTGTCAGTGTGTTTGGCAGAGCAAGCTTACTGATAATGCCTCCATGCCTAGCCTTCTTCTTGCTGTCTAATTAAGCTTCAGATTAAAGTGTTACATTATTAATTAAATCTTCGGTTTTTGCATCATATATAGTTTCGTACAGTACGTTTCTTTGTAAAATACGTACATCAAAGCCATGCATTTAAAGGAACCTTGTTCTTGTTGTATACTAGTAATTAATAGTCTTTTGTATTTGTAATGATAATATGTACATACGTTAATGATCTACTTTGCTATGGAAACACGATTACTACTTTTTCAAAATAATTTCATTAAAATATAATATCTTTTTTTACATATATTTACTAATTATATATACTTTCAAAACTGTCCTAATTAATTAATTTAATATTTGAACAACTTAATTAATAACTGATATTAACTGATATTATTGTTTAATCCATCGCCAATTCTTTTTTGAAAGTGGAAGATATAAGTTATTCAGAGTAAGAATGTTGATGGAAAAAATTATGTTTCGTCGTAAGAATGATTGGAAATGAATATGGTATTGGTGAAAGGTGCTGAAGAAGATAGTGATATTTAAATAAAATGGAAATGGAGGACGGAACCATAATGCATTACAAAGTCACTACAAGCAAAGTGTCATTTAGTGACACATGCTTTTAGTGACACAAAAATAAGTGTCACTATATCTTACTTTTAGTGACACTTATAAAAAGAGTAGGTAAAAAATAATCTTTTACCCACACTTTTTCTTTTTAAGTGACACAAAAATTTTGTCACAAAATATTTGAGGCCTATACCCACATACTTTTTTAGTCACTAAATATCTATAGTCACTCCACTTTTACCCACTCTTTTTATTGTGTAGGTAAAAGATTTTGACACCTATAGTGACACTTTTTTGACAAAAAAAGAGTGGGTAAAAGTGGAGTGGGTATAGATATTTAGTGACAAAAAAAGTATGTGGGTATAGGCCTCAAGTATTTTGTGACAAATTTTTTGTGTCACTAAAAAAGAAAAAGTGTGGGTAAAAGATTGCTCTATACCTACTCTTTTTTTAAGTGTCACTAAAAGTAAAATATACTGACACTTATTTTTGTGTCACTAAAAGCATGTGTCACTAAATGACACTTTGCTTGTAGTGAGTAAAGCATACTGCATCACGCGAGGAGGATGCACTTGATGCATCACACGGTCTGCCAGGGTCGAGCCGGTCAGGTGGTCCAAACTAGTTTGGTTTTTGACTGATCTGTTTAGTTAAAGTCAGTCCATCATTTTTATGTTTCTCAACAAAAATAATATAATTAACTACTTAATTAGGAATCGAACCATAAACCTCTTTGTTCATAAAACAAAACTTTATCATTAAGCTAGAACTCCTTTTACTATTAAATTTATTACTTATTTATTTTAATAAAAATTTTTATCTTTAATATATTAATTTAATAGTATATCGCATGAAAAACCAATACATTATTATAAAGATAAATAAAAAATGATGTTCATCTTTGCAACTAGAGATCTTGCTTTTGATAATCTAATGTTTTATTAAGTTTATATATTAAAGAGTAACTTTGTTATTAAAATATGTAAGCCAATAAATTAAACAACAAATTAACTTGAAGCTTAATGATAAAAATATTGTTTTATGATTAAAGGTTTTGGGTTTAAAACCCAGCTAGTAATTATTATTTCATTTTTGTGAGAAAACAAAAAAACGATGAAACGACTTCGACCGAACAAACTGGTGAAAGACTAAAGTGGTTTGGACTGCTGGACTAACCCGACTCGGAGTGGCCACATGATGCATTAAGTGTACGTGATTGTGATGCACAATTCTTATCGTATAATGTATAATCCCTTCTATGTGATCCATTACGATTTTCCTACTGATGCATTGTAGTTCTCCAAGGTTTTTCGATGCATAAGAGGTTCTCCATTGAACTCACCCTATGTGTAATTGGCAAAGTTGTTGAGATATGATCGAGATTAAGATTGTAAGATTGATTGATCCTACGATACCTCCAATTGATTTAAAGCAGGATCCGTTTAGGACCATTTTTTAAATAAGATTGGACGTGGGGTTGTAGGATCGGTCGCCAATCTGATCCTATATTTTACACGATGCAGACCCTTTTACCCAATTTTCCATGGGATCGTTCTTAAAATCTTAAGATAGTATGTAGGATTGTTTATTGATCCGACCATGCATTTTATCCGGTTCCAATCATTTTAAAAATAAGATAGTAGGTTAAATCACATGATTATATGACTGGCTGGCTTTTTTGAATTACTATAAACATTCGAAACGTAAATGTACATTGTTTCTCAATTTAATATATAAATATTCAATAAAGTGTCATATAATTAGTTTATGATATTAAATTATAAAGTATATTACATACTACATAGAAAAAGAAGTAATTTAAATAGAGATTTTGTAGTAAGATCTTATGATCCGTATGATCTTAATCTTGCAGAGATGAAATTAATTATTAATAAGATCTCGATCTTGACAAATTTGATTTAAAGTTTATCGATCAATTTCGTTTATTATATTCAGATAACGATTAAACAAAAAAATAGCAAAGTTCAGGATTAAAGTACTTTGACAAGAAATTACAGTAGGTTATCTGTAATCGACTATGTGAATACATAAATCTTATATATAATAAAGGTTAACACAAAACGCCCTATGGCGTGACCACATTGCATCAAACAAGATAAATACAATTTATAATTTTTAGAATAAAATAAAATAAAAGATAAATACAATTTATTATTTTCTAAGATCTATAAACACAAATAGATAATTAATTTTATCAACTATTTTACATTATCTAATTATGTTATTTATCATCATTATCTATTTGACATTTGATAATTTTTAGCTAATTTAAATATAAACATAAAAAAAAAACTTAAATTATATAATTTATCTATAAACTTCAAATAAAATATTAAAATAAATAAGATTTTATTATAAATGAAAAAAATACAATATTATTAAATAACATCCACAAAAGATAAATACACTTTATTATGTCTAATTAAAAAACCTATTATGTGTTATAAATTTTTTAAAATATATTAAACATAAATAAAGATCACAAACAATATTAGATATAAGTAAACGTAATAAAATTGAAACTTTAAATTATATCGATTAAATACATATAAACTTAAAAATAAAATATATTTTAAAAATTGTTAAAAAAGTAACTACTATATTTAATTATGACAAATATGAAATACAATACTATTATTGTATTTTTTAATAACATTTAAGATTTATATGTTTTAATTTTATGTTTACATAAACTTTATAGAAAAATTATTTATTAATAGTTATCCACGTAATACGTGGGTACATAAATTAGTAAATCAATTAAACATTTATTTATTTTATATATTCAATTAAAATTATTTCTTGTCAATTTCTTGTTGAGGTGTATGCACCATTACCATGAGCTTAAATTTGAGCCACCAACAAAATATTATTTTAATTTAAGCAAAGCAACACCATGAAAACATAAAAAGGGGGTGTTCATGGATTTGCAATATTAAATTTATAATTTGATAATGTGATTGATATTGCGATTTAATGTTTATTCTAATTGATTTTTGTTTTTGATTATTTGATTACAATTGGTAAAGTTGTATACCATATTTACCATATCAATACCCTTTAAAAACCTTTAGGTAGTATTTAATTTACAAATATGAATCATTATAGGTATATTTTAAAAATAGACGAGTATAAAATGAGAATGGTTTATTGAATCATATTGTTTGATTTGTATAATAAGTTTTTGTGTTATTACAAAAACTGTCGTTTGGTTTTGGAAACACATTAAAATTTAATTTTTATTTTTTATAACTAAAGAAATAAAATTACATAAAATCAACTATTAAATTACAATGACAACCAAAAACTTATTATGTATATTTTTTGCCGATAAAACAGTGAGAAATTTTGTTTACGTGGGACAGTATTCATCGTTGGACTAATCCTATAAAAAATATTAACCACTTAATAGTTAATAAATTTCATAATTTTTTTATTTATTCTTAAACATTTATGAGACGTTTAGTTCGCGGATTTCCTGAGATTCACTGGGATTTGCATTTAAAATCCTGTGTTTGGTTCGCAGATTTCAGCAAGAATTTAAAATCTCAGGATTTCATAAATCTCTTCTCTCTTTGTTATTTAAAAACTCAGCCTCTCCTTAGGATTTTAAATCTCAGTTACCTGCATTCTTCAGATTAGCAAAATTTTTCTATAAGATAATGCAGATTCTTTGACAAAAAAATCCTGACAAATGCAAATGCTGCATAATATAAATCCTTTGACAAAATACAAATCCTAGAGAAAAAAAATCGCGAACCAAACACCCCTTTAGGGTGTGTTTGGTTTGAAGGATTTGAAGACATCGTTTAGGATTTGGATTTCAAAATATTTACATATCATGTTTGGTTGAAAAAATAGGGATAAATCTAATTTCATTTAGCATTTGGTATTCCCTCAACATTCTCTTTTCATCATCCCCCATCTACCACAATTATTATATAATCATTAAAATGACATCTTAATGTATTTTTTCAAGTTCAATATTTGTAATTTCATTTTATTTGTGTGAAAATTATTTTGCAGTGAATGTTTTTGTTTAGAAGGTATTTTTGTGTCATTAGTTATGTGAATGGGTTTTTAAAACCCTAGCACTGATGTAAAATATCAAAATACCCATAGTCATTGTTGTCAAACTCATATTCTTATACTAATATCCAAATACCAAATGTATATTTTCATTTTCAAACACATACCATGATTTCATACCTTCATTACAAACACACTTTTATTTATACTTTATTATAACGTATAAAATTATAAAAATTTAACAAAATTTTAGTCTTATTCAATTCAACTTTTTTAAAAAACGCTCCCCAAATAAATTCAAGTTTATTAAATCCTCTTAAAATTAGATTTATTGATCTTTTTCCTCTTTTAAAGAATAGGTCTGGTTACGATCCTATTTAATTTAATAGATAGAACATGGTTTTTATTCTAAAAAATAAGCTCTTTTAATCTTACAAATTAATAGAAGTGACAATTTTGTCCTATTTAATCAAATGAGTCGACAACTAAAAGACAAAAATTTAACATAATTCATTTTTTTTTTCAAAAAACAATTTCTTTCATACATATATATCTAGAATTTTTTTTTTAAAATTATGTTCAATCTTAATTTTTTACTGCGAGTCATTTTAATCGTTCTGCAGGTTGTACCCGTTGAATCGAAATTGTCACCCTACAATTTAAGAACGCTTTACAAAAGATTAATGACATATAATACATGACATATAAATAGAAATGGAAAAAGACTTTATCATCCTCTGATTTTTTTTATCGTCTATATTTTGATTAGAAAAAATAAAAAATATAATAAAATTCACATTAAAATCCAATTGCCGTTCCTTTCCATTAATGAGAATGAAGTCCCTCTAAAAGAGCTTGTAAACCTTTATTCTTTCGATTTCATTATACCAATAATAATATGTATCATTAGGTTATTAATTATATAAGATCGTTGGTTAATTAACAATGGGTTACTATTCATAAATATCATAGTTAACCAATAGAATATTTATTGGAAGCTAGTGCAAATTACACTAATATCAGTTAAAAGACAATTAATTTTTTTAATAATATATGTTTGTTTTCTAGAGACCACAGTGGACCAATCAATCTTTTGTTTAATATATTAATAAGCAATCAATTTTAAAAGTTTATTTGATAATATCTGCAAGTGCTTGACACGTGTAGATAATCGTTTGAGCTGGATATACTTTATCTGGAATTGATAGCTTATTATTAATTTGGTGATAATTAAGCAATCAAACTAATAATTATTTGATCTATCAAGTGTTGTATCATAGTTCATTAATTTTATCATGTAATTATTTAAGGCTATTTCTTCATGCACCACCTTTAATTTCTCATACATCACCTCTATGTATTTGACCTATAAATACTTATCTTTTGATTGGACAAAAGAGTATAAACAAATAAAATATAATGATTAGTTATGAAAAAAAGACATGTTTTAGATCAATTGTAGATATAGATATGGTGCATGAAGTAACACCCTTATTTAAAATTGAGATCAACGAAAAACCATGCATATTCAAACAAAATCGTAAGAAACCATATTTTGACGGTGTTTGGTTTTGCATTATGATAATGATTACTAGATTATTACATTACAATAACATAAATAATTGGTTTATAGTGTTTGGATTGCATACCTTAATAAGTGAATATTTGTGTTTAGAGTTAATCCTATCACGTTTTTTCATAAGCTTAAATATGTAGCTTATTTGCTTAATAAATGATTATTAGATCATTTTACAAGTTAAAACCCATATCCAAACACTTTAAAAAACTGATTATTTGATAATTGTGATAGCAAGCAGTAGAAGTTAAACCAAACACTAAATTTTTAGAAACACTTTTTGTTAAGACTGTTATTTGAATAGGGTTATATGCCAAAAATAGCAACAATTTTTTGTAGTTTTATCGTTTATACCCACATTATATATTTTTTTATCATTAATAGCAACAACTTTTGTATTTTTTTACCGATTATACCAACTTTTGACCTGGAAACCTGCTATAGCAGGTTATCATCAATTAATACCAACATCTTATATCTTTTTACCAATAATAGCAACAACGTTTTGTATTTTTACCAATAATAGCAGCGACTTTTAACTTTTTACCAATAATAAAAACATATCAAATTAAATTTTCTTTTATCTTTAACTAATCATTATTTTAAAAAAAACTAAATTTATGAATAGCGAAACACAATCAAATAAGTTCATAATCCATTCTTTTGTTTAAATTTTGTTTGAGATAAATCAAATGCAATGTGTGTCTATGAAAGTTTAAAAAATATGTTTTATTTAAGCATTAAAAAATGAAGATTATTTTGATTAGGGATGAACATGGATCGGTTTTTGGCAAAAACCAAACCGAAACAACGGTTTCTATATTCAAGAAACCATTCGGTTTGGATTTTAAACTATTTGATTTTTTGGTTTTTATTTAGGTTTCAGTTTGGTTTCAGTTTTTCTTTGTCATGGTTTTCAATCTCAAGTCTTTCTTTCTAAAACCAAAAACCACACACACACACACACACACACACACACACACACATATATATATATATATATATATATATATATATATATATATATATATATATATATATATATATATATATATATATATATATATATATATGAATAAACATATATATGGATACATAAAATCAAAGTATATAACATTTAATGCATTCTTTCACAAACAAGATTTAGACATTAAATCATTTTATCATTCAAAACCATGAAAATATACAAATGCAATAACAATAATCATCATAAAATGCAAAGTGAGTGTTAGTCTCATATGAAATTTAGACATTGAAAAGTTAAAGCTTTAAATAAAAAACTTAAATGAAGAAATGTAACGAAGGAAGAGTATTTATAAATTTTAAAATCATAAAACTTCAGTTGGGTTTGGTTTTTCTCGGTTTATTTTGACCTCCAAACCGAAATTTGGTTTTTGAAAATTCAAAGTCCAAACGATTTGGTTTTTTGGTTTTTTTCGGTTTTAGATTGGTTTTTGGTTTTTTGCACACTCCTAATTTTGATATGTCAATTTTCATGCATAGCCTTATAGGGGTATGATAGGGACGACCATTTAAGTGTAACATGACAACGTGAAACTTCATTTTGTATAAGATGTCACAGAAATATAATGAACACATTATGCTATATTTGTATTATTTGTTGGATACTTATTACAACAATATTTGCATTATTTATTTATAAGATAAATAAAAATGAATAATAATAAATAATTATGATCTAATTATGGATAATTAGTCTTTTATTTATTTGATAAATAAAATGATAATATTTAAAAGAGACGTCCCTTTATTTTATGGAAGATTATATATGATTTAAATTTATGAAAATCAGATGACGTTCAAATAAATAAATAATGCAAATATTGTTGACCTAAGTATCCAAAAAAGAATACAAATGTTGCATAATATGTTCATTATATTTCTATGACATCTTATACAAAAATATTTGAGTTTCACTTTGTCATGTTACACTTAAATGGTCGGCCCTATCATACTACTAAAACCCGGCTATGCATGAAAATATGACACATCAAAATAATCTTCATTTTTTAATGTCTATAGAAAACATATTTTCTTTATCTCTTTTATAGGCACACATTGCATTTGATTTATTTCTAACAAAATTTAAACAAAAAATGGATTGTGAACTTATTTGATTGTGTTTCGATTTTAATAAATTTAGTTTCTTTAAAGTAATGATTAGTTAAAGATAAATGAAAACTTTAATTTGATATGTTTTATTATTGGTAAAAAGTTAAAAATCGTTGCTATTATTGGTAAAAAGTTAAAATGTTGTTGCTATTATTGGCAAAAAGATAAAAGTTGTTGGTATTAATGGATGGTAACCTGCTATAGCAGGTTTCCAGGTCAAAAGTTGGTATAATCGGTAAAAAATACAAAAGTTGTTGCTATTAATGATAAAAAATAAATAATGTTGGTATAAACGGTAAAACTACAAAAAGTTGTTGCTATTTTTGGCATATAACCCATTTGATTATTAATTAGTTTCCAAAACGCTACATCACTTTTTTAATTCAAACGCAAATACAAACACATTTTATGTACATATACACACAATTGTACATTTGTCTTTTGAGTAGTCTACATACTTTATTGGGATAATTGCGCAAAAAACCCTAAAGTTGGACCATTTTTGTGATTAAAACCCCTAACCATTTTTCGTTGCACAAAAAACCTCTAACCGGTAAAATATTTTGAAATTAGGACATTACCGGTTATAATAGGTTGATATGCTTACATGGCACACACGTGGCGTCCACATGGCAAACCCGACTTACGTGGCGCCTACGTGGCACTACATATATAATTCTTAAAGTGACTTTTTGCATAAAAAACCCCGAAATTGGTGACTTTTTCGATTAAAACTCTTAACTATTTTTTTTTCACCTCTAACCAACAATAATATTTACCTTTTCTCTTCTTCTCTACCTCCCGCAACTCCGATTACTCTATCCCCTCTTTATGTTCAGTGTTGTTTATTTTATGTATGTATGTTCGATTAACTTTTGCCGTTTAATTTTGAATTTTAACTTCAATTGTGCCGATTGAATCAATTTCATTTCGTGTTTACGAGTTGCATTTTTAGCTTCAACTTTATGTTCAATTTCGTGTATTTATGTTCCATTTTAGCTTTCGAATATGATCAGACAGAGCAGTGAGGTTCGCTAGCCTAGAGGGTGGAGGTTTCATTGGGAATCGAATTTTATGTTTAATAAATAAAATTTTAATAAATATTCATGTCATTAAAATACAATCAGTGAAGACTCAATTTTAATTATCTTTATTGGTTGGAGGGTTTTTATCAAATGAATTGATTTGGGGTTTTAATTGAAAAAACTAAACAAGTTTGAGGTTTTTTACGCAAAAATCTATTTAAAATTTGTACACGTCATCAAGTTGCAACCGGCTAAACCGGTTGCAAGTCAGAATTTTTGAAAAAAAACCCAAATTTACAAAGTTTTAACCGGCTGGAGGTTTTTTGTGCAATGAAAAATGATTGGGGGTTTTAATCGCAAAAATGATCCAACTTAGAGGTTTTTTGCGCAATTTTCCCTACTTTATTTGGATAAGATGCAACAAAATAATATTCAAGAAACTAAAAGATGGCATGGAGATCGTATTCTTTAAAATCCATTATATATTGTTGACGAGTAAGGGTGAGCTCGGTACCGTACCGAATCGAACCGGTACCGATGAAAATACCGAAACCGAATTATTAGTTTTGGAAGAACCGAATACCGAACCGTATAATTTTATATGGTGCCGGTTCGGTTCCGAATACCGAATTTTAGCTAATTTAAGAACCGAATACCGAACCGAAAGTACCGAATACCGAATTTTAGCTAATTTTAAAAACCGAATACCGAACCGAATATATTAATTCGGTATCGGTCGGTACCGGTACCGGTTCGGTATCGATTCGGGTTCGGGAAATGGTACCCGTCGCTCACCCCTATTGACGAGTATTATTAAAGAACAATTAATAGTGGATTTTAATTAAGTGTGGGATGTCAAGTGCAATGAAAGTTCATGCTTTTCTTGGTCAAAAACCTTTGAGTTGTTGGGTTGTTATTCAGGCTCATTTCAATAGTAATACGTGCATTGTGTTTCTTTGCTCTCTTGTTGTTGTGGTAAGTCTAGTGTTGTTCATGCTTGTATCCAATTGATAGGGTCGGCCCTGAAGGCGTCTAAAAAATCAATCGTAAGATTCATTTTTTTAACTCATACACAATGGCGTAGCCATGTATGTAGGAGGGTGGGCCATGGCCACCCCCATTTCCTTCTGTCTCATTCATATATATATATATATATATATATATATATATATATATATATATATATATATATATATATATATATATATATATATATATATATATATATATATATATATATATATATATATATATGTATATGTATATAGAATCAGGTTCATCAGCGTACCTATAAGATTCCAGCGTACCCTAATGTGAATGATCATTCACATATATTTTTTTGAATGGACATGTATAAGACAACATTATAAGACTTTTTTTTTCAAAAGAAGCAACATCAAAAATCTTGTGAATGGTAAAAAAAGATAATGTGAATGGTCATTCACACCATTCACATGATGTGAAATTACCATTCACATAAATATGCATTGAGCATTCACATAATTTTTAAGGACACAGAAAGTGTGAATGTATGTGAAATTCATATATCATGCGTATAACATTAAACTAAACATGATTACGAGAAAAAAATTTAAAAAAAGTTTTTTAAAGTTGATACCTTCGGGTGCACTTGATTTCGAGAGTTACTTTTTTGAACCTGACTATATATATATATATATATATATATATATATATATATATATATATATATATATATATATATATATATATATATATATATATATATATATATATATATATATATATATATGGGTGGGTTCAATGGAAAACCACTATGCACATGAAAACTATAGAAACCTACGCATACCGTCCGATTTGGTGCATTTCATGAAAAACGCGGTGGCATGATCGTAAATAAGGTGATGCATCACGCGAGATTTTGATGCATCACGCGGGAAATTTGATGCATCACGCGGGATTTTGATGCATCACGCGGGGAATTTGATGCATTTGTGGTGGTGCAGTGCGGTTTTCACAAGTTTTCAGGTGCATTGTGGTTTTCCATTGAACCCCACTCTATATATATATATATATATATATATATATATATATATATATATATATATATATATATATATATATATATATATATATATATATATATAGTTGTATTCTTATCGTGTATTATAATCATTTATATTCCTCTACGACACATACATCATGACAAGTGTGTGTACAAGTGCATGCGTATATGTATTTAAATTATTTTACGACTATATAAAGGATCAATCTTTATTGTAATCAAATTGTATTTATTATGTTTTCGTTTGTTGGTACCTATTGATTTCTACTAATTAATTTGGTCCACCCAGTAATCAAATCTTGGCTACGTCACTGCTCATGCACGATTAGAAAATAAATGGGTTGCCTTTAATAAAAGTTTTCTCCACACATCCTAAATTAACTTTAAAATAGAACCTTAAATGAATAATTATTGCTTAATCAAATGATTCATTTTAGTTTATATAGGATTTGTGTAATAGTACTATATAGGGTTTTATTCATTGAACTTAGGGGCTGTTTGATAACAACTTATTATGGCTTAATCTAAAAAATCCGATCAGTCCATTTGAAATAAGCTTTGTTTGATAATGACTTATTAAAATCAGAACTCAAATCCGGTCAGCCCAATTAATAAGCCAAGAGACCCTATGTGTTTTCCCCATTCAGACTATTTATTTTCCAATATTATCCAATTTTATATTTTCCAATAAAATTTCTCTAGTCAGCATTGCTTAATCCAGACAGCTCTCTGAATCCAGACAGTACTTAATGAAAAATGTAATCAAATTGCCCCTTATAATGGTTAGTCAGTGACTCAGTGGACATGTTTTTAAAAAGTTGTTTTAGTTTATGAAAGCTTAAGCTCAAAACCTATGTATGAATGATAAAGTTTAAGCTAAAAATTCTTATATGATAAGCTACTTAAAAAAATCTGAATGTATGAACGATTAAACTATGAAGAGCACACACGAACAACTTAGACACTTTGATCTTGAGAAAACATACCAAGAAACAAAAATCAAAACCCAAACAACTCATGAGCGTTTGGCTCGTAAAATGAAATTTCAAGGAATTGAAATTTAATTTATAATATATAGTAGTTGATTGGTTGATATGTGAAATGATGTTTAAGAGTATGTGGTGTGTGAAATGTTAGAAATATAAATTCATGCAAATAACAAAGAAAAATAGTTTCATTTAACCATAGAATTTAATGGAATTTAAACACATTTGTATATGTAATTCAAATTTCAAAATACAATATAAACAAATTACAATTGCATCAAAATCTATTATGTGTCCCGTTAGGATAATTTGAAAAGCTTCCCATAGGAGATTAGCTACTATTAACAAGTAACAAACGACTGATCATCTGCTTAGAGGAGATCACTCCCATACTACACAAGAGCTTGGAACCCATTCAAACATAATTTAATGAGCTTCTTCAATTAATCTGCACCATGAATTTACTACAATAAGTTTTGTAAATTGAACTCAAATGATTATTCATTTGAAAATCGAAAATTGAATTAAAAATTTCAAAATACTATGTAAAAAACTGAAAATCAAAATCAAAAAAAAAAAAAAAAAAAAACGAAATGAATCAACTCATGTAACAAGGGAAAAAAAAGTACACCAACACACTTATGTAGCGGAAAATAAATTGGTCATAAAATGAATGAACACGAAGATTTGGTGGGAGCTTCGTTATTGTTAGGGTTTAATATGAAAAAAAAATTAATATGTTTTAACGCTTTTTATGAATTACTCCCTCCGCGTTATTTTTTTCTAAGGAAGTCTTCAAGTTATTATTTTCAATTCGGTTTCCAGAAAAAGTTTTGTTTTTTTTTTTTCATAATCAACGCTAACTTTTTTCACAAAAAACCAAAATGTCTTCAATATTTTTCTCTGAAGAGTCCCCAAATTTGAAGATTTTTTTGAGAAAATAAAGAAAATTTCTTAAAATTACAAACAAATATAATATTTAAGGATTTTATTGGTACAAAATAACATAAAGAGACTAAATCGTAAAAACGTGAATGCATTAATTAATTAATTATTATTATTTCCAAACTAAGAAAAATGAAAAAATAAAAATAAAAATAAAAATTAGTGCATGAATGATGAATCAATCAAAAATACACAGCGTACGCAATCTCTTCTTCATTCTCCTGTAATTTCTGGAATGTCGTGTATTTCGGATTGAGCAGAAAGAAAAATCTATATTTACATTCAGTCAGATTCCTTTTGCTCAGAATTAATAATTCTGATTCATAATACGATTCAAAACGTCTCTATTGAAAAAAGTTATCGCTAAATTTGAATCATGGCCCTAAACCCGCATCTCTACGGTAATGGGATGCCGGTAGCATTTGTCAACGAGATGTTTGTCTTAATCAGGGACGGAATCGACTTTGAGATCAACAACATCCACGGGTATCTTCTTCTTTTCTTTGCATTGCGGAATTAATACCTAAATCTGCTCATTTCTTGTTTCAGTTACTTACATTTAGGAAATTTTGTGTAAATCGGCCATATTTTGTAATTAATTTCATCTGGAGCTTCTGAGGAGTCTGTGTGCTGTTGACAAACGAGTCCTGGATTTGGAGTTGTATGGTCGTTTAATTGTTTCTAGAAAATAAAATTCCAAAAAAGATCGAGCCAACATAAATAAAAATTTTATTCAAAAACATTTTCAAGGATTTCACCATGCTATTGCTAGCTATTGAATTGGATTTGTTAATGGTTTGCCATTTTAATAAATAGAAGTTGACTCTTATATACCTTAAAAATCACATTTTTATATGAATAAGCGATTACATTCTTTTAATAATATAACTAATAGTTGACTGTTGTCGTTTAACCTTGGATGAGCCTCTTAATAGTTACATTAAGAAGTAAACAAACAACCTCTTACTCAGCCTCAAAGATACACACATATAAGTTGGTAAATTACTGGTTCAGTATGAGACAACGAAACTAAGCATCTATATTCTAATATGCAACTGAAACTTGTATATTTGGTTTGATTTGATTCGCTGTTCGGATTGGCAGGGGTTGTACGCTTCCAATAGTCTGTTTCTTTATGAGAATTTCGGTTGAAAATCATTGCATTTGAATTGAATAATCAATCATAGCTTCAATCTCGAAGGCCAAATAACTCGCTATCTTAAATGAATCGTTCTTATATGCAAAACCAAGTGTTGCTCCTACCATATAAAGATTTTCATGTATGATTCCCATCATCCTATTTTTAAAGACATTATTGTCAACTTCAAACTCTTCAGCTTATGAAATATATGCATGTTTTAGCTGTTCTAGGATCTGATCATTGTTATTTTTGTTAAGAACTTAAGTGGCTGAGCTATAGATGATGCGGTTCCTTTAACTAGAAACCAAACCCAATGTTGCTATATACTATGTTCAGGGCTCGTGGAGGAACCGTAAAAGCAAAGGGTAGAATCTTTTTGTCAAATATTCGGATGGTGTTTGTTGCTGATAAACCTACACAGATCTTTACTGCTTTTGACATGCCCCTGGTATGAAGAACCTTTTATCTTATTATTTGAATGCTGGTTGTTTTCGTTTCTCCCCATGCTCAAAAACTGATAATTTTCACTAAACAACCAGACATAAATTATCTAATTGCATCTCATGTAAGAAAGTGCAATGAACTTCCATTCATTGATTCTAGGATTAATACCAAAAAGCCGTGTAATATTAAGTTGGCAATTTGACGAATGTATGCATCTCTGTCCTCCCACTAATATTTTTGGGTAAAACTTTTGGATGTAAACGTGATTTGTAATTTCATTGATAGGTAAACAATCAATCAATAGTTCGTTTAGTCGATTGTTATCAATCATAGTCATTGTTTATCAAATTGATAGCATGTACAAGGCTACACAAAAGTGTGTCTATTGTATCCAGAAAACGGCCCCTTCTTTGCCTGGGTATGGGCACATGATTTAAGAGGTTTTGGGATTGCCGGATTGCTTATTAGATTAAAAAAAAACTAGCCAAAGCCCAAAGGTGAATCTTCAAAATGGCGTTTGAAGGCTAAAAAAGTGCATAATCATGTCTTGAAAACGCAATGCCAAACACTATTTGTAAAACGCATAAGCTAATAAGCAGCTTCCAAACACAATCACCAAAACACCTCTTAATTTAGAATTAGGATAAATGCAATTTATATTTCCTGATGTTTTGTTTATCCCTGCAGCTTTACGTGCACAGTGAAAAATTTAACCAACCAGTCTTTCACTGCAACAATATATCTGGACTTGTGGAGCCCGTAAGTAGAACATGATGATCATTTGAAAATATTCATTAATCAGTTTATCTTATGGGATCATTTCAAACTGCAGGTAGTGCCATATGATCAGGACAGGGCAATGTACCCTACTCACTCTTTCAAGATTCTGTTCAAGCGTGGAGGTTGTGGAACATGTGTACCCTTGTTTTTTAACTTGATAAAATTTGTGAGACAATATAATCAGCAATTTGATGCTGCAACTGCACCCCATGTTGATCCTTTAAGGGCAGCACAAACTCCAGTTGATGAGATGATGAATTGCGCGTAAGTATTGTTTCGATCTTCTTGTTTCACATCCTTTTCGTCTGAAATTATACTTACACATAAATATTGGAATTGTGGGTCACCTCTATGAAATTGAAGAGTTATTGACGATAATTGACATCATAGAATGATGCTTACATTTATCATCAACCCCTTTCGATCCACTTTACCCATTTGACATGTTTCAGGTTCTTAGGTAATTTTCTTTGTTCTATCACTAGACTTTCTAGTGATGAATAAAATGATTTTCCAATAAATGGATTGAATTCAGCACATATACTGCATATGCACACATTTAATGCCTTGAATCCATGAAACTGAAGAATTGTTGATATCTGTTAAAGAATCTTACCATATAAATTATAAAATATGAAAATCTTGTACACTATAATGGATCTTGGAGTTATCTTTGTATATAGAATTATCTGATCATGTATGTACTTCCCCATTTTGTTTGTGCAGATATGTCGATCCCAGTGATCCAACAAAGATCTGCACGCAGCAACCTGCTACAGAACCACATCGACGCAATGGATACCATTCCTAATCTGAACTATCTGCGTCATCAGCTTCACTTATCCTATCAAACTTTACATAACTTCCACTAAATTTATATGTACATTTTAAATCCTTTTTCATCGTCCCCACCCCCTGCGTCACTCTCTTTTACCATCAAAAGTAAAATGTATATATTGGTAAACGTTTGGTGGTGTACAACCAACTCGGCCAATTTGACTCTTGCTTTGCCATTGTATTCGTGTATTTTTTTTCCTTGGTGTAGTCGAATATTTGGGGTTTGTTTATGTCGAATCAAGAAAAAAAAATGTCATATCAAAATGACAAACACCCGTTTTGAATAGTCTTTTTGTTACCCTTTGATTGTTGGATGATGTTTTTAGATTTTTGTAATATTCATTCTTGTGTATTTTTAAAAAATCTAGAAGGATATAGAATGACTTTTTAAAATTTCATGTAAAATTCTTGTAGGTTAGGCGTACATGCACCTTTGACTTTTATGCCCATTCCATACATAATACATTTTACATCCATAAATTTATTAAAACTCTATTAGTTTTCCATACAAAAAAAGAAAAGAAAATCCTCTCATGTCTTCTTCAGCTATCACATTTGAATCTCCATCAAACTCACCACCACCCACCACCGCCGGACCACCTGCCTCCGGTGTACCCAAATTCAAATCAATCCCTCCATCTTCGCTCCCCATTTATCCACGGGTGTCTTCGCCTTCTTCCTACTTCACCATCCCAGGCGACGTCACCTCTGCAGACCTCCTCGACTCCCCTGTTCTCCTCTCTTCTTCCCACGTAAGAATCTATGCAAACCCTAATCTGCCATTAATGGCGTCCTTGAGCTATGTTTAACTTAATCGTCACGTGTCACCGGTTGCAAGATGACAATTTTTCACCGCAAATGTTTTCATTTCTTGAAAAATAAAGAAACACATTTTTTCCAACAAGTTTCCATATTTGTTGGTTTAAAACAAATCGGATTTCCACAAAAACTAAAACCCACATGGCAAATGTTAATTTTTTGTTTTTATAATGTTTACTACTATTTTTGGTCATAAATCCAAATCATACTATCTAACTTCTAACAAATTTCTTGCAGAACTTACTGTCTCCAACCACTGGTTCTTTCACCTTCAATTTCAATACCAACAATCAAAATCAAGAACAGGGTATAAAGAAAGAAAACAATTTCACAGATCTCCAATTTCAAACATTTTCAAATTCTCCAACTGTAAGTTGTTCATCCAATTTTTTCATCAAGCAAACATATTTTTTCTGGATTTTCTTAATAAGTATCAAATCTTTTCAGGAACTTTATCAACAACCCAGAATTGAAGTTGACAGAAATGTTGAAAAAGCAGAGTACCCACCTCAGAAACAGAGCTTCAGATCGAATCACGCAAACTATAACAATCAATCATCACAGAAGAAGTTAAATGATGGATATAATTGGAGAAAATATGGTCAAAAACAAGTGAAAGGTAGTGAAAATCCAAGAAGTTATTACAAGTGTACGTTTCAAAATTGTTCTATGAGGAAGAAGGTGGAGAGCTCTTTGGATGGAGAGATTACACAAATTGTGTATAAGGGAAATCATAATCATCCAAAACCACAATCTATTAAACGATCATCTTCTTCATCAGGTTCGTATAATTCTGTTTTACCTCGTCAATTTAATGATTTTCCAGACCAATCTCATGCTTCAGGGCAATGGGATTTAATCGGTAACTCAGAAATATCATCTGTTTCGATTGGAGATGATGAGTTCGATCAGAGTAGATTTGGTGGAGATGAGTTTCTTGATGATGAGATCCATGCTAAAAGATTGTGAGTTTCTCTGTTTGATGTTTAAGTAAAATTTTGATTCGATAACTGAATTTCTAAGTGAATTTTTAAATGATAAAATGTAAAAATTGACACATTGATATAGAATTGGAAATTTTTGCAAAAAACATCAAACTACGTGTTGTTTTTTATTAAGTTCATTTGTCTTTTTTTTTTTCTTGACAAGTCTCTCTTGGCCAAATAAAACTCACGAATTTAGAGTTTTTTAGAAAAAGTTACCGGTAACCCATTAAATATGTTAAAATTGCTGACGTGGATTTTATAAATATATGGTTTTATTCATTGAAGCCCCTCAACCAAATTATTTTCTAAACAAATTTATTTACCTCATAAATCACTTATATTGATAAAACTCACGGTATTTATTGTTTTTATCAATTTAAGTGGTTGTTTGATAGGCACACGCGTCACATATACATGGATGCAAAAAAAATAAATCAAAACGATCATTATGTTGTTGTTTAAATTTTAATCGAAATGAACTCGTTAAATATATTCAAAAAAAATTAGGTCTAGACAAACATTGGATCGAAATAATTATTATTTATGTTTTTGTATCAAACCAACTTATGTTACCCGGTGTACCAGACTTTTAAAAAAAATTATTTTCAAACTACTATTTTGTTTTATGTTTTTATATGTTTAACTAGTTTATGTTGATGTAATTTCAACACAAAAAAGAAAAATTCAAGTATAACAGTTTATGTTTTTTGTCAACCCATTTTACTTAATTTAACGAGGCTTGTCAATGCATTTTTATCCTAAATACAACATACTAGTTTTTTAGAAAAATTTTCGTTTTAAGCTACGTTTCTTTACATAAATTCGTTAAAAATTGTTTTATTTTTTGTTTGTTTCTCAATCGAAAATTGAATTTTTGTGTCTACTCAAATATTAAAAAGTTTTTGAATAAACAATTTTGATTGGAGAACTTAATTAAAAAATATTTGAATTTTGAAGTATGATGGTTTTCTAAGAAAATAATATGATTATGGGACTTAATTGAAAATTTTTGACATACGGATGCCATGTAATCCTTTGATAACTGGTTGCAACCTATAACATATCAAACTCGTGACTTTTAAATTGAAGACTTAATCTGTAAAAAAAGTATAGTTTGATGGTTTTTTCAAAATTTTCCATAAAAAAAATCTTTTCAGTTGTCTTAAATCATAATTTGAATGATGTTTTACTAAATTTGATGTAATTGTTTTTCTATTTTATAAAATTTTGTTAACTATTTTATAGAAAGATGGAAAGTGAAAATGAAGGGATATCAATAGAAGGAAGTAGCACTCTCCGGAAGCCAAGAGTTGTGGTTCAGACCATAAGTGATGTTGATATACTTGACGATGGATATAGATGGAGAAAATATGGTCAAAAAGTGGTCAAAGGGAATCATAATCCAAGGTAATATGTTGTTCGTATGTTTAAAAATTTTATTTTACTCTAAAGTTTGTACAACTTACGCTATCTAATCATATAGGGTTAATTCTTCTTTAGAGTTTAAAAGATCTAATACGACATCATTTACGTTAATTGCATACGTAGCATTGACAACATTTGCGTAATTCTTTGCAGAAGCTACTACAAGTGCACCACTAATGGTTGTTCAGTAAGAAAACACGTGGAGCGTGCTTCCCATGACTTAAAGTCGGTATTAACAACCTACGAAGGTAAACACAACCATAATGTGCCAATGGCTCGTGGTTTTGGTCAGCGACAGTCATTGTCTACTAACCGTGATAACATAATGACCAACTTGTCTCATCACCATCCTAGCAACGTACTCTATGATCAATCAAAATCCTGGCTCTAGGTTATCATTATTATCAGATTCACAAATTACATTGGAGATGTCACAGAGTTTGGGGGATTTTGGGTTCTCGAGTTTTGACAACCCAATTCGATCTACTTATATGAATCAACAGCCAAATACGGAGAACGTTTTTTCCAAAGACGTAGATGAACACAAAGATGAAAACTTTTTGGAGTCCTTGCTTCACTGAAATTGTTTCTCCAACTATACGTATAGAAAAATAGGAATATTTTTTTTGTTTATTTGTCATGTTTTTATACTTTTGTTTTAATGTATTTTTGTTGCATAGAAAATATGTATGTATATTGTTTTATAGCATTCTATCAAACAAATATATTCTTTAATTAAATTATTATTCTATTATTAGTGGTGAGTTTTAGATATTGTGTAAATTGTTTATTGCAATTTGAAGTAATATTAATCAATTTCCGGTGCCAACAAATTTAGTATGAAAACAAAGACTTAAATCAAGCTAAAGAATGAGTGGTATAAACGTTCGACTAAATATAAAATCTTGCTAACATGACAAAGTATAAAAATGATTTATCAATTAAGTAACATCATAGCATGAAGTTTTGGAAATGGTTTCTGCTTTTCAAAAGTTTTTCCTTCCCAAAATGTTGCATTGTATTTTTACAAATCATGAAGTATGTGGATATTCAATACTTAAAAGTTATATAATATAGGAAGGTAAAAGTGAATGCTAAGTAAAATATTAATAACTTACAAGTTATTAGTTTATAATGGGTTAGCATTGCTGCTCACTAGCCGGCTCTGAACAAGTTCAAGTTGGGATGTCGACAAATGAAGGATGACGGGATGTGATTGACAACAATCTCAGGCACCTGCAAGTCACAACGTTGAATCTATGGTTGTTCCTCAACTTGGTTTCTATAATTCTCTTGGTTCCTCAATTCTCAACAAATAATTAATATCTGATTAATCAAGGTGAATTACCGTCTTACTGATTTATAAGTATTGTACTATTGTTTCAAGTTTCATGATTAAACTTTTTAAGACATGGCTCAATCAACCTCTTCAAGATATCATGGTTTCGGCTGAAGAGTCTTCAAATTTCGGATTTGACTAGGCTTTAGTTCAGTCAATATCGATTGTCGTTTTCTTCACAATCACAAGGGCACAATATGTTTTTGTTCTTAGTTTCAGCTCCAATTGTTTCATTAAGGTGCGTGCAATCTATTTTTGGTTATGTTTGTGACAAACTTTTAAGACTCAATATTGTTTTTTAAGAAATGTGTATGTATAAATCACATTAGTGTGCTTGCCTTTCGAGGAATAAATGGACACTCTTTCGGAGTTAATGGGTTTGGTAAATCACTGCATTGATGTTTTGATCAATCTTTCAAAGTTTATATCTTTGATTTCTTTTTTTCTTTCGCTTTCCACACCGACTCAATTAAGGTTTTATCTGTTTCCAATTGCAACATTATCTATTGATTTGTGAGTATCTGGAAGTGTTATATGAATCTAGGTATACCAAAGATCGATCAATATTTATGAGTGAATTAGATAAGATTACTTATAGTTGCAAGAGACATAACATACGCACCATGAACTATAACCATAATGATTTACCATAATCTTCCTAAGTGTTTATGGATCTAGGTTTACCATAATATAAGGTCACTACATAATTTAGCTATCGTAATCTCAAGTTTATGTGACATTCTATTTTAACATTTCTTACTGATATTATAATTTTAAACGAAGTTATTTTGTTTATGTTCTGCAAGATTTCAGAGGGGAACATAAAAAAAATTCTTATTCAATATGGGAAGGAGAATAAATAATTCCCTTCAAGGTGCACGTATAGTAATAGATAAGTTATTGAAGACTTGAAATTAATAGCGGTGTAACAAAGTCAACGTTATTTTCATTTATCGTCTTTTACTTCTCATATCCCGCTTTTTGGTGGTGTAACCATGGAATCATCAAAGTTTTTAGTCTATAACCGGTTAGTCTCCATTTATAGTCTTTTACTTATCATCAAAGGTTTTAGTTTATAACTGGTTAGCCCAACTCATCTTTTACTTCTCATATCCCGTTTATTCCCATTACATTTATCTCTATTTATGATGATGTTTATGGGTCCCAACTGGAATTAAAGGTTGATGTGGATGAAAGAACCAATGGAATGAGGACAAGTGGACGAGGGCAGTCACACGGACACGATAGGGACACGTCATCCAATCAGGAAATAGGCACATTGATGACGCGCTTTCGTTAGGTTAATTGGTTATAACAGACTAGACAGGTGTCATCATCTGTACGGTGAAATAATATTCACGTTTGTACGAAAAGAGGGCCAAGGTATAAAAGGCAAGGACATTCGTTCTCACAAGGTATATGCACACATAGAAAACCTCAAATTTCACCATTTTACTCACTGTGAATCACTGATTTAGAACTTTTTCTGACTTTAGTATCGGAGTGGCTTCGCAGGGAATCCCTACTACGCCATTAACCCAAGTTTTCCCTTGTTTTGCAGCATTACACATCACCATCTCATTGACGTCATACCGTACACGAAGGACTAGACACGAACAATTTACCTATTAAAATTCAATTAAATGATTACAATATGAAAGAAAAAATCTAATCAAACTATCAAGAGAGGTATAAACACCTCACTCATAGAGGGAATGTGTATTTAGAAATCGAATCTTGCATGATTTGAATTTCAATTCTCATAAAGTAAATTCTGTAATTTGTAAAAATTCTCAATTATAAATAAAAGAGAGAGATGCTTTATTTTGTGTATTTTACAAAGCAATAGTGTTGAATGTCTTAGAACACCAAATCTTGAATGTTTGACTTTGAATCGTCAACTTTTCCATCTTTAATACATTTGTATAAACTCTTTTTTTTTTTGGGTACTTCCGACATGTTTCCATATGACAATTCACAATCCTGAGCTTTAATTATGTTGTTATGCACTACTTTTTTCAACAAAGTTGTATTTATTCCAAAAACACTAACAAAGTTGTACATGGTTTTAAATAACAAGGCACTTTTGAACCGTAGATTGGTCCTCGCTTTCCCGATTAAAAAACCACACAGGAATTAACCGGGGATCACCATTAGATAAACAGAGATAACTGTGGAGAATCAGGATAACCATTTAAAGTAAAGGGTGTTATTATTTTAGTGTAATTACATTGACGTAATGCCATGTTAAGGTTTTCGATCGGAGCTAGATCAAGTACGAAGGTGCAGAGTGTACGCTAAATAAGTTCAACTGAAGTAAAGACTGGGTGGTGTTATTGCATAGTCATTTTGAAGTTCATATTATTTTTTAAAAAAAGTACAAGTTCCCTAATAATTATAATCATTTAACCGTCAAAAATTGAAGTTAATGTTATTTTCTCTATTATTTTTAGTATTAATAAAATTAGAATAGATGTAAATAGAAACATCATTGTAGCTTGGCAATTTAAAATTAGTGGAAAGGAACCCTACATACACGACTAAGTACCAAGTTATTGTCACGCAGTGAGAAATAAAACTTTATTTGAAAAAAATACATACTAATTAAATTAAACGTCACTAATTTGTGATATAAAAGTTCTGAAAGCTTGTTGATGCTATCATTCTAACTAACAAGGTAATTAATTAGATCAAACAATTTATCACAAATAGTATTACTAATAATCACATGATTATACATAATTAAGTTGGTAACATTACAACGTTATAATATTAGGTTATTATTTTTAAAATAATGAATAAATAATAAATAACAATTCACTTATTTAAAAGACGATGCATGGTTTACAGCGTCCAAAAGGTTTCTTTATTGTATTAGTTTTTAATTTATACGTTTTGGTTATGCAATCATCTACCTGAAAATATATAGGGTCCGTTTGGTTGGACATAATGGACTATAAAGGAATGAAATGGACAAGGTAATGGAATGAAACATTACGGTTTCTTATCGTGTCTGTTTATATCATTGGAATGAAATTAGTTATTACTATACATTGTTTGGTAGGTAAAAAATATAATAAGAAATGAAATGAAATTGAATAAAAAACTTTAAAATTACTAAAATTCTATTCCATTCCTTGAGGGAAAGGAAAAAAAACACCCCATCCTCAAGGAATGAAAATCAAGACAGGTTAAGGAATCGCATTTCTTACGTAATGATTCATTCTATTACCACGGGGTAAACAAACAATTTTTTTTTATTCTATCGTGATAAATTATTCCAATCCACCTTCCATTACGACGTAATAAACACTGTCATAGGGTTAATTTGTCTTTAAAAAAAATGAAGTCGTGTAATTAAAAACACAACACTTAAATTTTAACTTGAATCGTAACATTTATAGATTGAAGTTAAAAAAAATTTAATATTAGCTAGAGTTTTACGAGATTCCCTGATAGGTTTTAGTTGTATAAAAACATTTCATAATATTTATTATTAAATTGTAGTTATGTCCAATCAAGATTGATAATTATGTCTATTAAAATAGACGAAAAAATATTGGATAAAAAAAGTAAAAATATATCTATATATATGAGTTAAGGAGGATAAAGAGAATGTCATTTTCCATAAGTTAAAGGGTCGGTTAGGCTTAAAATTATTCTACTATGCATACGTCAGCAGTGACATAATACGATTACAACATATGACAGTTGTTGTATAGAAAACAAAATGGTGGGTTATGAATGGGTCATCATCAAAACATTAGCTTCCAAAATGATTCTTCATACTAAACTTGGTGATCACGTTGGTCAAGGTCAAATTTGTAATTTTACGCCATCGTTTTCGAACCGTTCTAACAAGTCATGGGATACGCGTAAAAAGGGTACATGCATGACTCGATTTAGTCTCGTAAAACCATTAAAAAAAGTTTGATGAGTTTTATTGCATTAGATCAATTTAATTTAAAAATTTTTGGGTTGGCCGGACCAGATTAACTGACGAAAAACAATTTGATTTCGAACTGAATTTTGAGATAAACGGAGACAAAAAAAAAAAAAAAGAAGGAGGAGGAGGTTTTAGCCTAAAAAAGAAGAAGATTAATAAAAGATTCGAAAACTTACGTTACGATATCATTTTGGGTGATTAAAAATTTTGGATTGGGCTTATTATGATATGTTAGGCCCACACTAGTGAAATAATTAGAAAGAGCCCAAACCCATGGGTATATACTATATAACAGAAACAATTGATCTAAGCAAGAAATTCAAAGCCCAGCCCATTTAAACGTAAATTGATGTTGTTAAGGTTGTGTGTCTAGCCACTGGCAAGTAACTCTGTTAACAAAATGTTTCATTATACCCAAATTCAAGGAAAAAAAATGTAACTAATAAATAGAGATTATTGTTTGTTCGAGGGTAAAGGCAAAGACCAAAATGAATACAAAGAATAGTGCAACTTCGGATAATGTAATGATAGAGACCATATGTACTTTTATTCAGGTCTTGTATTAGGTTGCGGGTTCATATCGACCCAATTTTTACACATTTATATTTGTATTGGGTTCGTTGTTTTTTTTTCTTGTCAAGCTTCGAAATCGATTCACATTTTAACTAAAATTGTGCATCAGAAGTTAAGTTGAAGTAATAAACATTTGTTGTCTAATACATCATTATAAAGCTTAAAGCTTTAAATTTTGTTTTTTCTTAGTATTTAATACTATTTTAATTGTTTACTAATTTAATTTTAAAACTTGTGGCAATTTCAACTCATTCAAGCAAACAAGTTAAACGGGTTAACGACCAAAAGTCATAAATTTCACATAATTTTGAAATTTTTTCAAAGAACAATTTGTTTAATACACCGTTTTATAAATTTTCATTTTTAAAAAAATGTTATGTTCTATATTAGTTTTTTACAATTTGTCAATTTAACTATTTGATCCGTTGGGTCAAAATTGTCACCCCTAATTTCAGGTAACACAGTTAACTCCTAACATGGTTCAGTTAGTCATTTTAAGCCTTTTTTGGGTTCAAGTTAGGCAATTTGGACATGTCAAACATCATGATCAGATATGCTAGAAGAAATATCAAGAATTTGAGAGGTCTAGAAATTTTATTTCAATGGTGTTTTGTGAAATTGATTCTAGAAAGGCATAAAAATAATGTTGATGGTAGTAGGACGAGCAATGGATTCTGATACGAAGAAGAGGTTGACACTTGACATGTTAAAAGCTTGAAATACCTTGGATTATATAAACTAAAGCTTCAACTCGTAGTTCATTTAACAAGTGATTGGCTCGAGTTCGAGTTCTAATATATGGAATTTATGCCTCTTAAAAGTAATAAGTTTTGTATTCTTCAAGGGCTAAAGTTGACAATTGATAAAAGTTAATAACTTCCTCATGCTTATCAAGGCATTTAAATGCCATGTGAATAGGGATGGCAATGGGGCGGGGCGGGGCGGGGATCTCAGTTCCCGTCCCCGTTCCCGCTTCATAATCCTCTCCCCCATCCCCGGCCCCATCCCCGTCGGGGAATGAGTTCCTATTTCCATCCCCGTCCCAATCGGGGATCGGGGATCCCCGTCGGGGAATCGGGTTTTTCAAGCTCCTAAAGATTATTTAAATTTAAACTATAAATAGTAATTTAGTATAAAAATATATGTAAATAAACATTAAAAAATTAATTCAAACATATTTGAGGTATTTACATATATAACCTATAATTTGTAATAAAACTAAAACAAAGAAATGGATGCAAAACATTTATAAAACCAATGAAATGAAAAATAACAATAGTATTTTAAACTATAGAAAAGTCATATACAATGATAATTAACATATTATATAAAATGTAATGAATAATTTACATTTTAAAGTTAAATATATATAATAATTTATATTAAAACATAAATTATAACCGGGGTCGGGGATTAAAGTGTCTCCCGTCCCCGCCCCATCCCCATTATTTTAAATCGGGGATTCCCCGTCCCCATCCCCATCCCCGGTCAACTCGGGGATTCCCCGGTCAAATCGGGGTCGAGTTACGGGTTCCCCGTCGGGGTTGGATTTTTTTGCCATGCCTACATGTGAAATTGAAAGTCAAGTCTCTCCTCTAGTTTTCTCTCGTGCGGGTGATTCTTTTAGGATAAATGACATATCATAGAGGGTATTTTCAATTTTTGTTTTTATTTATACATTGCATTTTTTTTTATTTTCATTTGCTAATTATATTTTTCATTTAGTTTTTATTTGATATTTATACTTTACTTTTGTTTTCATTTGGTAATTATATTTTTTATTTTATTTCTAATAAATATGTTTTAATTTATAAATCATATAAAACTGGTAAAAATCTTTACGTAACTACTTTATATTGAAATTATAAAAATTAAAGATGTGCAGAACTTAGTAATGAATTATAAAATATCTTTCATACATTTTAATATATAGCTTCTCGATTCCTGTATTCGATGTTTGGTTTTTGAATTATAATAAATGGGTAACTCAAAATTAATATCATATCAAATTTAGATAAATACCCAAATTTAAAAATAAGTGTATTGTCTGTGACTATGTGTATGGATTATTCAATTTCAATTAGGTTTTTTCTTTTTTTTCAAAAGGCAATATTTTTATTTTTATTTTTATTTTTTTAAACACATATATTATAGCTCTTAAGTTAAAACTGAATATAAGAACAACAACTTGAATAAAAGTAGATTCGTATAAAAGACTAAACTGAAATAGTATAAAAATAAGAGTAAGATGTATACAAAATGTCAATATCGTGAAAGATTCGAAAAAAACAATCACATCCATTATTGAAGCATCAAGCATCAATTAGATAAATGTGTAAAGTGGAAACAAATGTAATTTCACATTATCAACTTTAAAATAGAATCGAATATTATTAAATCAATTATTTGGTTTAGTTTCAACGAAACAAATCCTTTTTTGTTTGAAAAAGATTTGAAACCGTTGTCTTTTTTCTTTTACGTCTTTACGTAAAATGAGTTGAACCAAAACAAACCGAACAAAGTAAACTATAGTTTGTTATCATATCATTTTTTGTGCTTAAATAATATTAATGCTTTATTTTTATTATTAACTTGATTGCTTAGTTATAATTTTGGGACATACAAGTTTAATGTTTCTTTCAACAATTGGTTGCCCAAAAATATGGCAATGCATAATAAACGTTTTGTAGCTTGTTTATGTTACCTCTGTTATTTTTTGTTTTTGCTAGTTTAATTCGATTCGACTGTATTAATAAAAAAAACTTAATACATAAAACATAAAAAATTTAATTTATCATTAAAAGTTTAAAGTATGGTTTTAAATAGGGTTTATTATGAAAAAAACCAACATGTTTTCATGTTTTTTGTGTTTTCGTATATCCATGTTATTTTTTTCTATAAAAGTCCTCAAGTTAATTTTTTACTTTTTGGTTTAGTGAAATTTGGACATTAGATCCGGTTTTTAAGTTTTTAAAAACCCGAATCATAAATAATAACCGGGGTCTAATGTCCAAATTTTACTAAACCAAAAAGAAAAAAAATTAACTTGAGGCTTTTTATGAAAAAAAAAAAATAACATGGAGAGACGAAAACGTAAAAAACATGAAAACATGTTGATTTTTTTCATAATAAACTCTTTTAAATAACCTAGTGTATCTATTCATCTAGAATAAAATCAACCTCTGATCTTGGTGCTTTCATTATGTTTTTACCAACACTGTTGTTCTTGTACTCTTGTATATATTTATACTAGTTTACGACCCACGTATTACGTGGATATTTTTAATTAAATTTATTTATATAAAATGTATATAAGTAAAAATAAACAAGATACAAAAATAATAATTGTGTTTATCTTTTATTATTTATAGATTAAAAATAGATTGTATTTATCTTTTTAAAAATAGTAAATTGTATTTATCTTTTATTTTTTTTATAATAATAATTTGTAATTATATCTTTGGGTGAAACGTAGAGGTGCACATTACATTTGATGTTTTCATTTATTATATATAGATAATAATAATAATTTCTACAACTAATTTAAATTTCTACAATTGGATCTAATTATGATTATTATGGATAATAATGATAGATATTTATTTTAGCTAAACATTAATTTAATATGTTACAAAATCTAATTTATTACTAAATAATTAATGAAAAAAAATAAAATCAAAATTTAATGCAATTAAGTTAAGGTGTTAAATTTAGAAAAAAATATTTAGTTGCTTGATATACATAAAAAAATATTATTATATTATATCATTAAAAACAGATAATATGTTCTTCCAAAAGAATGTTTCTTTTAATTTTTATTAACTTTAAATATGGAATGGCAATGTAAGAAATAAAAAACGTGAATGTGTATATATATTTTGAAAATGATAATATATAAAAAAGAAATCTCAGATAATCAATAATCAAATTTATCATATTCACAATTGAAGTTTTATCATCTAATTCTTAACTTTTGTTATCTAAGTTAAATTTTAAATTTGTTAACAAAATAATTAACACAAAATTTTACTTTATTTACTACACTTCTACATTTACATCCAAATTTTTACATTTGAATTTAAATATGACATTAAGGATAATAATGATACATATTTATTTTAGGTAAGCATTAATTTAATATGTTGTTATATCTAATTAAGTTAAGGTAGTAAATTAGCAAAAAGAAGCGGGAAAATGAAATTTTCATGCATCGTGGAAGCGACACGTGGCATAAATGGTTTTGCTTTATTATAGTATATATAATATAGATATAGATATTATTTTTAACTAATAAATTTTAACAAAAAATTAAAACACCATATTCGAAATTGGGCTACATTCATAGATATTGACAACCTTTGTATAACCATGCTTTTTTTAACAGATAGAACTATAACAAACAAACTAGCAAAAAGCTAGAAAAAAGAAACTACAAAATGATAACAAGAATGTGTTTTGTAGCCAAACAATCCAATTAATACGATTTTTCTGACTCGTGCTAATCCAAAAATACGATCTACTCACCATATCATAATAAATAATGCCTCTTTACGAGAAGTCTCATCAAACAAGAGTGAAGAGATTTCCACAATGCCTAGTTGGAGGTAAAACACAGCATGAAAACATTCATTTTGTCTGATATTCCAAGAAAAACTGTTACGCCATAAATATCATCGCTAGAAATTTTTGGCAAATTAAATCGCAATCTATTCCACCAATTAGCAATAAGTGCCCATATCAATTGGGCAACACCACGTTGAAAAACAAATGAAATGTTGATTCAACACGTACTTCACATATCTGGCATAGGGGTGTTTGGTTTAGGGGTGTTCAAAACCGGATATCCGAAATAATTTTCAGATATCTGAAATTTCGGATATTGAATTTTACTATCCGAATCCGAAATTTCAGATATCCGAAATTTAGGATTCGGATACCAGATTATCCGAATATCCGAAAATACATATTTTTAAAAAAAAAATTTAATTAAATTTTTAAATATCTAAAATACAAATTCATATATCCAAATACATATTAAAGATAAATATGTCACAAACTAAATGTATTTGGAATTATTTTCTTCAAAACGACTAAAAAAAGATTTAAAAAAATAAAATATATAAAAGATTAGTTAATAAATCTATAATATCAAGATAAAACTCAAAAATATACATTAGAATAATAATAAACACTCAAATATTATAAATAAACAATACTAAAGATATAAAAAATGTTTAAAAAAAATTTTGGATTTTCGGATATCGGATTATCCGAATATCCGAAAATTTGGAATTTACTATCCGAATCCGAAATTTCGGATATCCGAAAATCCGGATATCCGAAATTTCGGATAGTTTCGGATCAGATTTTCGGATTTTTATTTCGGATGCTCGGATTCAGATTTTTATGAACACCCCTAGTTTGGTTCACGTATTTTCTTGGATTTGCATTTAAGGAGTCTTATTTATTTCGTGGATTTTAACCGGGATAAGTTAAGTGTCTTTCTTCTTGGTTTTTTAAAAACTCAACCTACATTCTAGGATTTTAAATCTCACTTATGCAGTACTTTTCATATTAGCAAATTCTTTTGATAAAATTCTAACAAAAATGATGCATAATACTAATCATATGACAAAATTCGAATCCAAAAAAAAATATTTGAACCAAACGACCCTAAGAAGTCTAATGCTAATTTATATTTTAATGGAATGAGTCCAACAATAGTAGTAAAAGTTGCATAAAAAACCTTAAAGTTGGAGCATTTTTGTGATTAAAACCCCTAACCACTTTTTGTTGCACAAAAAACCTCTAACCGGTAAAATATTATGAAACTAGGACTTGACCGGTTATAATAAGTTGCTATGCTTACATGGCACACACATGAAGTCCACGTGGCAAAGCCGACTTACGTGGCGCCTACGTGGCACTACATGTATAATTAATAAACTGAATTTTTGCATAAAAAACCCCGAAATTGGTGACTTTTTCGATAAAAACCTTTAACTATTTATTTTTTTCATCTCTAACTAACGATAATATTTACCTTTTCTCTTCTTCTCTACCTCGGACAACTCCGATTACTCTATCCCCTCTTTATGTTCAGTGTTATTTATTTTATGTATGTATGTTCGATTAACTTTTGCCGTTTAATCTTGAATTTTAACTTCAATTGTGCAGATGGAATCGATTTCATTTTGTGTTCACGAGTTGCATTTTTAGATTCAGCTTTATATTCAATTTCGTTTATTTATGTTCCATTTTAGCTTCTGAATATAATCAGCCAGAGCAGTGAGGTTCGCTAGCCTAGAGGGTGGAGGTTTCATTGGGAAACGAATTCTTTGTTTGATAAATAAAATTTTAATAAATATCCATGTCATCAAAATGCAATCAGTGAAGACTCAATTTTAATTATCTTTATTGGTTGAAAATTTTTTATCAAATGAAAAATAATTTGGGGTTTTAATTTAAAAAAGTAAACAAATTGGAGATTTTTTACGCAAAAATCTATTTAAAAATTTTACACATCAAGTTGCAACCGGGCACCGGCTAAACCGGTTGCAAGTCGGATTTTTTGAAAAAAAACCCAAATTTACAAATTTTTAACCGGTTGCAGGTTTTTTGTGCAATGAAAAATGGTTAGGGGTTTTAATCGCAAAAATGATCCAACTTAGAGGTTTTTTTGCACAATATCCCCTTATAACAAAAGCAAAGATGATCTATATAAAAATAATCCCTAACGTCATTTTTTGCAAGTCGTTTTCATGGTCTAAAGATTGTAAGGGATTGCAATTCAATGATTTTTGCACCATACAATGTAATTATATAATATCACATCATAATTATAAATATTGTATTCATGATCTTAACTTTATAATCGACTAATTGTGTTGTTAATTATTTTGGAATATCGTTCTAATATTCAAATAAACTTTTTTTTTTGTTGTGGCGGAAAATAAAAGTATTTGGAATATTACTTTGTTTATACAAAAACCATAAACAAAGGTATATATATATATTTGAGTTTTGTATTTATAATTAAAAATATTAAATCTATCCACAAGAAGACAAAAACCAATAATTATCAGCTAATTATTGTTCTTCAAAGATGCACTCAAGATCAGGTCGCCAGGGTCCACCGTCAACACTCCGACGAACTCTCCGTCGCCCTCCCTTCTTCTCCGACGTAACACCTCCAGAAAACTTCACATCAACGCTTTGAGCATCTGCATCACTTCTTATCGTCTTCTTTCTCAACGATTTCTCGGAATTTTCCCGGCGAGATTTCCTCTTATGTTCAGGAACCGATGAAGAAGGAATCAAGAAGTAAATGCTACCTCTCTTGAGCTCGGAATTAGTCGATAAAATAAGGATTCGCCTGACTACGCCTTGTGACGACGGTTTACTCAACACGTAATTAGGATAATTGCTGAGAACCTCGCCGGCGGTGATCGGACGTGTGATTTCTTCAACGAAGCCATTTAAATGAACAATTCTGATCAAATCTAAAGCTCCACATGGAAGTAAACATGATAAACAACATCTGAGATTGTTTCCCATGGCGATCAATGTTTGTTGATTGTGTGAAAATTGTGAGGACTGAGGAGGTGTTTTTGGGGGTGGATTATGGCGGAGTATTTATATACAGGAGGAGACCGTACATAATGGTATTGGGCGTGGAGTTGGAGTGAAATTACGACAATGTCCCGGCCGTAGTTTTGCAATTTCCTTGGATTGTACTTCTTTGTCCTTTTGCTTTCTTTTTTGGCTTTTTGCCCTCTCAAGTTTCAATACATTAACAAATCTAGTTCATTTCACAACGGTTCGAGACGGTCTTTTGACGGTCCAGTCTTTTTTTAACCAAGTTAGCACCTTTAGTTTTTCGGTTTCAAATACTATATTTCTTATTCTCACATCTTGATTCATTCTTATTTCGGCTCGATGTTTCTCTTTTATTT
This sequence comes from Centrapalus pauciflorus, assembly GCA_020465985.1. Lineage (NCBI taxonomy): Eukaryota > Viridiplantae > Streptophyta > Magnoliopsida > Asterales > Asteraceae > Centrapalus > Centrapalus pauciflorus. Next base: position 386,541 of record JAANYP010006814.1, on the reverse strand, counting down.
CTTTTACTTGTTTTCTCACTTTGTATTTTGATCGATTAATATAAACAAGTTTATAATCATATATTATTTGAACTTATAAATATAAATATAATATAATAAATTGATCACGATTAGTGGAAAATAAATTCGTAATCATATGTTAGTAATACTAATATATGTAATTACAAATTACAAAAAGAACGTATTACAATTAATATAAAATTAATATGTGATCATATATTAATAAACATTATAGATGTAATTACAATATACATCAATAAAATTATTACAATTAATATAAAACAACTTGAAAAATAAATATGAAACTGTGCCAGTCTTTTTCGGATCTGACCTTATCGGACCGGTTTTGAGTCGGGTCAGTTCGGTCCTACTCTTTGAGACCGGTCCGCGCTGGTTTTGAATGCTCACCTAGTGATTAGGGTGTTCAAAATAAGCCGAAAAAACCAAGCCAATTGAACTGCGTGATCTATGATCGAAACCGAAAAAACCGGGTAATCTTGATTTGGTTTCGGTTCGTAATTGTAGAAAACCACAGGCCCTACCTTTTAGATATATATAAATGCAATAAATTAATTAGTAATATTTTAACATCAAACACATTTAGTTTTTTGTTTTTTTTGAGTCCAATGTCGGCCTTTAATATCCCAATCCACAAATCTATTTTCCCCGCAACCCTAATATGGCACATAGCCACGCATCGCGTCTCACCTTCTCAGTTCTCACTCTTATCTCATCCTCCATTTGAACCGATCTAGAGATAGGAGGTGTCACCATCACATCGTCGGCTTTGTCGCTCTCCACTTTCTCGTTTCACTTCGAGTCTCATTTCACAATTCGCTCTTAGGCAAATTCTTAAGATCAGGTGTATATATTATTAAACATTGTTTTCATTGTAAAAATTATTGATGTTGATAAGAATTTCAATTTAATTTCATTGACGTTGTTAATAGTGGGGGATAATTATTGACTTTTTGGAATTTCAATTTAGTCAATCGATTTTTTATATATACTTGATAACAATATTTTTATAATGTTTCCTTTTTAAAGTTTAACAATCTGATAGGCAATATCAACCGATAATAATATTTACACATCTATTTATATGAGTGGTAAGGATTTAAAGATCTAAAATCTAATGTACCCATTTATATGGTTATTGTGCATGCACATTTGAATGAAACTATATATGATATTATCGGTGACATGAGTTTAATCACGTTGTGCTAGTAGAACCCTCCAGAGCAAAAACAACTCGAATTGGTAACGACGACAACTTAGTTGTAACAAGAAGTGCCACTAAAAATTTAGTGTTTTGTCTTAGTTTCTACTGTTTGTTATCACAATTATCAATTAATTAGTTATTAAATGGTTTGGATTCACATTTTAACTTGTAAAATTGTCAAATAGTTAATCATTAGGCAAATAAACTACCTTTTTTAGCTTTTAATAAAAATATGATAGTATAAATTTTAAACGCAAGTAATTAAATATTGAACAATGCAATCCAATAACTTGAAATAATTTTTTTGTGTCACTATAACATAATAATCTAATAACCATTTTTAATAATTAAAACCAAATATCAGTATATTTAAGTGGAGCCGTCTTGTTAGTAGTTTGCAACTTCATTGATCCCTTTTAGAAGAAACTTGCATGTATCAATTGATCATTAGTAAAATAAGAAAATAAAAATATTAATTAAATTAAACTTTTAATAAAATATCATCAACCAATTTCGTAAGTATATAAGATTATTATTATATTGTTGTTTAATGTTTATGTGAAGTTAATATATAACCAATCATGTTATAGTAATAAATAACAAGGAAGGAAGGAAGGTTCAATATATCTGTCTGTGTACGTTTAAGATACCGACCGACCATTGGCCATTGAGATGATGCCATATTTATAAGCCTCTTGTAAAACAAATCATTCTTTAATCATTTCTTTGCCTATAAAATAAGGGAAGGTGCGCATTATTTGTTTCTTAAAGTATTCATCATATTTAATAGAGTAAATTACATAAATGGTCCTTGTGGTTTGCATAAAACTTTGGATACGGTCCCTGTAATTTCAATTTTGCATAAACAGTCCTTATTATCACTGTTTACTTGCGAAAATGGTCCCTCTGTCGTTAACTTTAACAAACAAGTGGTTAAATATTTTATAATGACTATTTTACCATTTTCTTTGATAACATTTTGGTCCCTCAAGTTTGTAGTTCATTTTAGTTTTGATCCCTCAAGTAAATTTTTTTATTTAACTTTTTTATAATTATATTATTATTATTAGACTAAATTACATAAATGGTCCCTGTGGTTTATATGAAATTACGGTTTTGGTCCCTGAAAGAATTTTATTACACCACTAATCCCTAAAATCGAAAATTTGTAACATTTTGGTCCCTGAAACTAACGGCCGTTAACTTGAGCCGTTAGTTTCAGGGGCATTTTCGTCCGTTTGAAATTCAGGGACCATTTATGTACATATCATACTTTCAGGGACCAAAATATTACTTTCTTTTATAATTTAATTTAACTTTTCAGAGTTTTCATATATATATATATATATATATATATATATATATATATATATATATATATATATATATATATATATATATATATATATGTATGTATGTATATATATATATATGTATACATATATATTATATATAAATATATATAATTTCTTTCTTTTTATAAATTAATTATCCAAATATAATATTTTATTTTTTATTCTTTTTATTTTAATTATTAATTTTTATTTGTATGTTTATTATTGTTATTAAGGTTAGCTTTTTTTATGTATTACTATAATTATTTATTTAAGATTATATATGATATACATGGTTCATTTTTTTCAATTATTTATTGAGAATCCAAATCTTTATTTATTCTTTTTTTCATTTAAGAAAATAAAAACTAGTTGTAGTTTTTTTCGTTCGGAAAATATAAAATCGAAATGATTTATTTCTTTTATCCATTCAAAAAAGTTCAAAATAAGGACGTGTTGAAATTTTTTCATTTGGAAAAAAAATATAATCAAAATGGTTCGTAGTTTCTTCATTGCAAATACTTGATAAAAAATTTAAATGGTTTGAAAAAAACAAGAATTGAAATGGTTAATCGCTTTTTAGTAAAGAAAAATTTTAAATTTCGAATGGTTTTTTTTATTGAAAAAATTAAAGTTTCGTTGATTTTTTTATCACGTTTAATTAAAAATCCGAATAGTTTTTTGTTTGAAAAAATCAAATATCTTTATTATTTGGATTCTCAATAAATAATTGAAAAAAATGAACCATGTATATCATATATAATCTTAAATAAATAATTATAGTAATACATAAAAAAAACTAACCTTAATAATAACCATAAAAATACAAATAAAAATTAATAATTAAAATAAAAGGAATAAAAAAATAAAATGTTATATTTGGATAATTAATTTAAAAAAAATAATATATATATATATATATATATATATATATATATATATATATATATATATATATATATATATATATATATATATATATATATATATGAAAACTATGAAAATTAGATTAAATTATAAAAAGAAAGTAACATTTTGGTCCCTGAAAGTATGATATGTACATAAATGGTCCCTGAAATTCAAAATGACGAAAATGCCCCTGAAACTAACGGCTCAAGTTAACGGCCGTTAGTTTGAGGGACCAAAATGTTACAACTTTTCGATTTTAGGGACTAGTGGTGTAATAAAATTCTTTCAGGGACCAAAACCGTAATTTCATATAAACCACATGGACCATTTATGTAATTTAGTCTTATTATTATTATAACTGTTATTTATTATTATCATCATTATTATTATTATTTTAACTTTTTACGTATTAATTTTTTTGTTTATTGAGTTTCCTATATTTTATAATTTAAATTACAAACTTAATTATTCTTTTTATTATAAACAATTGGATCAAATTATAATCCATTTCCTTTTTTAGCCCTTTCAAATGAAAAATACCAACATGTTACATTGTAGTTTCCAAACCAAAAATTTTTGAACCTTAAGCTTTTATTTGTTTTTCAAACGAAAAGAAGTTACTAACCATACATGTTTTAAGTTTTTTTATTTTAAAACGTAATACAAACAATTCTGTTATTAGTTTTTGCAAACGAAAAAACCATGAATAATTCCGATTTTCAGTTTTTCCAAAAAAAAAATCAATTTATTTTTCTAGTTTTTCAACCAAACCATTACCTTTTATGTTTTTTCTCCGAACGAAAAAATACGAACCATTACGCTTTAAAGTTGTTTAAAAAATGAAATAGTGTGTAGCCTTTTTGTTTGGAAAAACTTAAAAAATGGAATGGTTTTTAGTTTTTTATTATTGAAAAAAGTTTAAAACGTAATGATTAGAATAACATAATAATCGAACAAAAAAATAGACCCATTTTGATTTTTTAGCTTTTTCCAAACGTATAAAATAGATTTTTCAAAAAAATTAAATAGTCTATTTTTGTTCGGTTTTTATGTTATTCAAATCATTACGTAACTTTTTACAATCGTAAAATACTACAAACCATTTCATTTTTTTGTTTTTCTGAACAAAAAGGCTACACATTATTTCATTTTTTTTCAAAACTTTAAAACGTAATGGTTCGTAGTTTTTCGTTCGGGAAAAAAAATAAAAGGTAATGGTTTGGTTCGGAAAACTAGAAAAAAATGATTTTTCTTTGAAAAACTGAAAATCAGAATTATTCGTAGTTTTTTCGTTTGCAAAAACTAGTAACAGAATTGTTTGTATTTACTTTCGTTTTCCAAAACATAAAATCGGAATAGGTTTAATCTTTTGGTGCAGAAAAAAATAAAAAAAAAACAGATTGGTTTTCATAGCTTTTTACGTTTAGAAAATGAAAAGAATTAAACATGAATGGTTAGTAACTTTTTTTCGTTTGTAAAAAGAAATAAAAGCTTAAGATTCGAATTTTTTTGGTTTGGAAAACTACAATATAAAATATTTGTATTTTTTCATTCGAAAACGCTAAAATACGAAATGGATTCTAATTTGATACTATTGTTTATAATAAAAAATTTAATAAGTTTGTAATTTAAATTGAAAAATATATTAAAATATACGAAACTTAATAAACAAATAAATTAATATGATAATAATAATAATAATAATAATAATAATAATAATAATAATAATAATAATAATAATAACAACAACAACGATAAAAGAGTTAAATAAAAAAATTACTTGAGGGACCAAAACTAAAATGAACTACAAACTTGAGGGACCAAAATGTTATATCAAATAAAAGGGTAAAATGGTCAAATATTTAACCATTTGATTGTTAAAGTTAACGGCAGATGGACCATTTTGCAAGTAAACAGTGATAATAAGGACCGTTTATGCAAAATTGAAACCACAGGGACTGTATCCAAAGTTTTATGCAAACCACATGGACCATTTCTGTAATTTACTCTATTTAATAACTATTTATAAAAAATGAGAAAAGTTTATAGGGTTTTTTCAATATTAACCCTAATAACTAAATTACTTGCTTTAATTTCTTTCTTTATTTTCTCTATGGTTTGAACTCCTGAATTTTGTTTTTCCTTCTTACTTTAGCCCTCGTGGCCTTTTAAAGTTGAATATAAGGACTAAAAATACTATATTATTATGAAACTAGTTTATAAACTCACGTATTACATGGATATATTTTAATAAATAGTTGGTTACATAAAATGTATGTTAATTTAAAAATTAAACCATATAAATATTAATTCTTATATAAAAAATACCAAAAAACTACAATAAAATCATCATACATATTATTTGTTTGTCTTTTAAATATATGTGAATAGTAGTTACTTATTTTAACATTTTTAATAAATTTTATTTATAAATTATATATTTATATTTAATCGATATAATTTGAAATTTTAATTTTATGTACAACATAATCTTTATATATATTTGATAACAACAAATAAAATGTAATAAATATGATTTTATTAATACTGCATTATGTTTACTCTTTAAATATTTAATAGTGTTTACATAAGCTGTATTTATTTTTAACATATATTATTGACATAATTTAGGATTTCATTTTTAAGTTTATATTTAAATTAGTTAAAAGTTAGAAACTTGTAAAAAAAATGGATAATTATGACAAATAACGTTATTGGATAATGTCAAAGGATAGATTTATATATTTAGTAATGTTTATAGAAATTAAAAATAATAAATTGTATTAAAGATTTATATATTTTTAATACTAATAAAGTCTTACGATCAAGATACTATTAAAGATCATTATCTTCTTTACAAGATCGGGATGAAAATACCCTATTAAAGCGTCATTGTCTTTTTTATATGTATTATAATTTAAACCAAATATTAACTTTATGTTAAATCCAATGTTGCAAAAATTGACCTAGACGGTCGATTGCTGAAGGAGTAATCAAAATAGGCCTTTTATCGATGTAAATCGTAAAAATAAATAAAAGTTATACATTTCTTTATATGGGAAAACTACGTAAAAATAAATAAAAGTTATACATTTCTTTATAAAGGTTTATCGATGGGAAAACTATATAATTAATACATTTCTTTATATATTCACTTAAATAATTAAGTTATACATAATTAAACAAATTTATTTATGTTAAAACAAAATCATATCAGATCATATCAAACAAAATCCTGAGTTTTTTTCGAAGCATTCAGCTTTTTGAAGTCATTTTACATTAAAAAAAAATCATATTTACATCAGGATCTAAAATTCTAAATTAATTACATCATATACAATCAATAGATCCTATTCCGTATTATCATACTTTGTTGAATAAGATCGTAAAATACTAATATCTTAATTAATATTAGATCATGATATTTACCATTATGTTTTAACCTCGTTGCAATGTTCGAATCAAAACAACTAGTTAAACCTATGAAGTACGAACCAACTCATCCGACTTTTCCATGTTATCATCTCTAATCATGATATCATTTTAATATTAATTGATGATTAATGTAATATTATTATATGTTAATTATTATTAGAGTTAATTACAAAAATGGTCCTTGTGGTTTGTATCAAATTTTGGATTCGGTCCCTGAACTTTTAATTTTGCAAAATCGGTCATTATCATCAAGGTTTACTTTCAAATTAGTCCATTATCCATCAACTTTTATTAAAATGCCCATTTTGCCCTTGTTTATATTTACACTTTTAACTCTTTTAATTACAAATAATTACCAACTCTTTATATTAATAAAACAAATATATATAAAAAATAATAAATAAAAATATAATTAATTAATTGGAAACAAATATATTCGGTTAAATTGAAAATCTAAGTTTTATAGATTAATTGATTGTTTTCTCCGTTTGCGTAATTATTTTCAAATTTTAATCAATTCGTCATTTTTTGAATTGGAAAATTTTATAGATTGATTGATTGTTTACTCCATTTGGTTAAATTAAAAATCGGAGTTCCTATTTTTTTCTGAGCGAAAACATTTAAAATTAAACCAGTTGGTGTTATTTTCAACGGTTAAATTTAAGATCAAAATGGTTCGTCGTTTTTTGCGATCGAAAATATTTAAAACTAAAATGGTTGGCCGTTTTTTCGTTTGGTTAAATTAGAAATCGAAATTTTTAATTGTTTTAATTGATAAAAAAAACATTAAAACTTGATTAAGTGGTTGTTTTTTCCATTTAGTTAAATTGACGACCGAAATGATTTGTCATTTTTTTCCAAACAAAAACTTTTAAAATTAAAAAATGAGGAACCATTTTAATTTTTCGAGCGAAATGATTAGCTAAATGGAAAAAAAACAAATCAATCTAATTTTAAGTGTTTTCGATGGAAAGAAGAACAACCATTTCGATTTTTAATTTAACCAAACGTAATAAACAAACAATATAATTTTTAATGTTTTTAACATAAAAATGACTAACAATTCCGATTTCCAATTTAAGGAAACGGAATATGATGAACCAATTTAATTCGAAATCATTTCGTTCAAAAAAATGGTATATTATACCATACAAAATACAAAGTATAAAATTATGCGAAACGAAATTAAAATTATTCGAAATGTTTTATTGTATTTGTTTTTTGTTTCTAATTGATTAATAACATTAATACTTTTATTATATTTTTATATCTATTTGTTTTATTAAAAGAGAGTTATTAATAATTTGTAACTAAAATGCTCAAATGTATAAATATAAACAAGGGCAAAATGGGTATTTTAATAAAAGTTAATGGATAAGGGACCAATCTTGAAAGTAAACTTTAAAGATAATGACCATTTTTGCAAAATTAAAAGTTCAGGGACCAAATCCAAAATTTGATATAAACCACAGGGACCATTTTTGTAATTAACTCTTATTATTATGAATACAAAGTGCACGAGGGGTTCAATAATCTAAGGGGAGTAAACGACAATATATAAACCAATTTAATACCTTTGAAACTCTGTCTTAATCCTCAAACCAAGGTGGAAAACCTTAATTAATTTGATTAAATTTAAAAAATTAAACATACGAACATTACGTCTGAAGAATTCCAAAATCATTAGGTAAAATTAAGATTACTAAGTACTAACTAATATATATATTTGCACAGCCTCGTTTTGATTCAACTTTTGTGTTATAAATAGATTGAAACCTTATATTAAAAGTGTGGTATTAAAGTGATAAACAAAATTTATAGTATGGGTTTAAATCTCAAATGGTATAATATGGTAATATATGAATTAAATTTCTTAATAAAATGATTATGGAGCTTTTGTATTCCTTTCAACTTGCTTTTAGTTTACATCAGTAGTTCAGTACATGATTGAGGGTGATGAGGGTACTTATCGTTCTTAAATTTCATCTCTCTCGACACATCAATTTTTCTTTCTTTATCGTTTTCATCTTTCTATCTCGAAAATAGTTACATTTTTATCTCAGTATTCAATATTATTTAAATGTAGAGAGGGAGGAGCCGGGGCGGGTGAGGGAGCCGAGCGGGGTGTGGAAGAGTAGGCGATATGGCCGGGGATCGATGATGTTCCCGTCTAGACCGATTCGATGTGACACCCCGAATCCATTCGGGGTGAGTATTCAGCTTCCACTGAAAAGAATCTTAGTTTTATCATTATTAGAATATATTTATCATCAAGTAAATACAAAATATTTAAATGTTAAAAAATGTCCTTTAATATATTCAACTATTTACATGTTGAAAAAAACAATGTTTTTCAATGGCACGTTAAAGAAAATAATGTTTTTCAACTATTTTCATGTTAAAAAAGTTCCATTTTTTTCGACAAAAACTGGTATCGTCTCGTATCCGTCCCGGTACCAGTACCAATTAGCCAAAGATTGTATGGTACACAAGACCTATATGTGACTTAAATTGGGAGTCAGAAAAATGAGAGTCGGGACTAGTTTAATTCGGAAATTCCCGATACCAAATTTGGAATATAAATAATCATATTTTTTAAATTCCTAATTTATTCCATATCATTTCCTAAAATCCTAATTATATGCAAAACTGATTTTAAACCCCGCTTGGCAACCAATTATTCATTCAACACTTATAACACTGTCCTAAGTTAGTGTAAAAGTGTTGCTAACTTTTTTTTTTTTTTTAATTTTAATATTCAACATTTGCAACACTATAAAACTATCACTAAATGATATTAATAGCGTTACCAAATTTTGTTGTCATTGTACTTCATGCATTATAAGTTGTACATCAAACAATGGTACTAAACGGGACTAGTACCGATATTCCGATACCGAATACGGTACCAGTACTGATCCCGAATATCACAACTATGTACAGTACTCGGTCTCGTGTTTTCGTTCAATTTAGGAGTCGGGAAATCGAGAGTTGGGACGGGTCGATACGATATTAGTCCAAAGCTCATCCCTCACGAGTGTTTTGTCTTTCTTCTATCGTCTTGTAAGTTTTTCAATAAATCTTGGTCTTACTGTTAAAAGAAAAATATGACAAAAAAACATGGGTTATTAGTTTAATAATTTAATGGTATACAGATTTTATAACTAGTTTAATTGATTGAGGGGGTCCAAATTCAGTGTACGTGTTGATTTATATATATTAAATTAAATTAATTATTAAATATCAATGGGATTAGTCTTTCGATAAGATATGCAATTAAGATCCTTTATACATGCATGATTTTGGAATATCTGCCTCACATGTTCTTTCTTGTTTTCTTCTCTATATTTTAAATTTTCTAACATACATATACCTATAATTAATTAATTCTATATATAATTCACTATTCTTTTGTTTCTATAAATTTATTGTAAGAGCAACTAACTTTTGATCATGTTTTTCAATAGTTAATTATTTTTATTACCATTCAAGGGTATATTTTTTTTATTTAATAAAGTTTACTTATTTATAGTTTTTGATTATTTGTATCAACGAAAAGTAGGATTTGATCAAAACGAGATCTTAGGGGTTGTTTGGTAGAGAGATTTGAAGTGAGAATTGTGATTTCTCTTGTTTGGGAGAAATGCTCTCAATTTTTGGGTGGAGAATTGAATTCTCTGTGAATTGTTTGAAGGCTAAATATGGACAATTGCAATTCTCTCCATTTGGTAGAGAAATGGTGAGAATTGACTGTCTTGTGTCTCTACTCCACCTGAGCTACCATTTCTCCTCTTTATTTTTTTGTTGATACCAAACAAGATACACAATTCCAATTCTCCACCCAATTTAATTTCTCCCCAATTCCATTTCTTCCCCATTTCCATTTTCATTTCTCCTCGTTTCTTTTCTCTGTACCAAACGCCCCATTAGTGCCATTTAGATTGCATTAATTTAAAATAATGGATTCTAAAATGATTTTATTTTGAAATATTTAGGGGGATAGATGGTTATGAAAGGTAGAGAAGTGAAAAATATGATATCCTAAATGAGCTAAATTTTTTCTTTTAATTTTTGTATCCAAACATGACATTGAAGTATTTCTAAATCTAAATCCTAAATTAGTTGTTTAAATCCTTTAAACCAAACGAGAGATCCACTCATCCATGCGGTTTTGTAGAGCAAGATCATCAAACTATAAGATCTTTATATATCAATGGGGATTTTACATGAAACACTGAGATAAGTAGAAAAACAAGAAGTTATTAACTTCAAACAATGATCACTTTAAATTCAAGTAGAATTATATATAGTGTTTGTGATTAACACATAATTTTAGTAATGTACTTCTATAATTTTTATCAGGCATAATTGTGCAAAAAACCCCAAATTTGTCAATTCTTGATGATTAAAACCTCAAACTAACTAAAAATCAGTAAATTAAGGTTTGATCAATGGGTAACCGGTTGAAAACAGTTATTAATCCTACGTGGACCGGTAATAACCTACGTGGAATAAATTATAATTGTTGAAACCGGTTGTCGACTATTACACATCATTTTAACCCCCGTTAATAATTTTTAATTGTAATTTTTAAGCGCGATTACATCATCAACGGGGTATTAAATGATATGCAATACTTGACAACCAGTTTCAAAAATTAAAATTTATTTCACGTAAGTAATTTACCGGTCCACGTGGGATTAATAACTCGTTTCAACCGGTTACCCATTTAATAAAACATTGATTTTTAGTTAGTTCAAGGTTTTCTATGTAACGAAAAATGGTTTGGAATTTTAATCGCAAAAAACTGACAAGTTGGTGATTTATTTTTTAGCAATTATCCCTTTTTATTAATAAGAACAATGTACCAAATTATTAATTAATATAAACAATTTCGTGTAACAAGCATCATTTCATCATACTACTATGTTATGTACTTTTATGTTCTCTAGAGAGGCTATATGGGGAGAAATGGAATAATATATATATGGAAACGAAGGAGAATACTGAAATTGTGTGTTCTCCAAATTTTTTAGTGAAGAAATGAAAGGAAACGAAAAGAAACAAAAATAAGAATGTAAACGAGTCAGGGCTTTATCGGATAACCCGGGTTTTTTAATCTAGCTTGAGCATGATACCGATCTCAAAAACTCACTAGAATCCGAGGGAATTGGTGGGGAAAGGAATCCAATTCCAGTCAATTCATGTGTTTGGTTCAACTATAAAAAGAAATTGGATTCCATCAAAATTAAAATTTTCCAATGAATGAAGGAAAATAACATTCCTTCACACAATGGATGGAATTCAATTCCTTTTCAAAACACAAAGTGGTTGATGACAAAAATACCCCTTACGTTTAACTAGGGGTGAGCTCGGTACCGTACCGAACCGAACCGGTACCGATACCGAAAATACCGAAACCGAATTATTAGTTTTGGAAGAACCGAATACCGAACCGTATAATTTTATATGGTGCCGGTTCGGTCCCGAATACCGAATTATAGCTAATTACCGAACCGAATACCGAACCGAAAGTACCGAATACCGAATTTTAGCTAATTTAAAAACCGAATACCGAACCGAATATATTAATTCGGTACCGGTACCGGTTCGGTACCGGTTCGGGTTCGGGAAATGGTACCCGTCGCTCACCCCTACGTTTAACACACTACACTACATCATGTCTAGTCTTACCCCACCCACCCTACCTACCTACCTACCGACCCACCCATACCTACCCACCCCATCCCACCCACTCCCAACCCTACCTTTGTTATCCAACCTACTCTTACCTACTACCCACCATACCTACCATTACCTACCCACCCACCCTACCCTACCCCATCCCACACACCTCTAACACACCTACCCCAACCCTACCTATGTTATCCAACATACTCTTACCTACTACCCACCATACCTACCCTTACCCACCTATCCATCCCTCATCCATCATACATTACCCACCCCACCCCACCTACCTACCCTACCAATCTACTTTTACCTACTACCCACCATACCTACCCATACCCACCCATCCCGCCCACCCTACCCTACCGTATCAATCTCATCTTATTCCTACTTTATAGACTTATCCACTTCTACCCACCCACCCCACCCCACCCTACCCCATCCCATCCCACCTTTACCCACCTACCCATACTCTACCTACGCTATCCAACCTACTCTTACCTACTACCCACCATACCTACCCCTACCCACCTACCCATCCCTCATCCACCCTACCCACCCCATCTCACCCACCCGCCCTACCCCTATCCATCTCATCCTATTTTCTATCTTAGAGACTTATCCACCTCTACCCACTCATCTCATCCTACCCTACAAACGAATTATGAAATTGGATTTCAATATCATTTTTAGCCAACCAAATATGATTTGGATTCCAATTCCAATTCCTTGGAGATTCCAGTTCCTTAACAGAAATCCCTTTTAAAACATTCTGCGAACCAAACGCGACCTAAGTTTGAATAAAATAACAAGTTAATTTGAAGCTTTTATTGACACTTATTGAATTTTTTTTAAGCGTGAGTTGAATGGAAAACCAATGTGTATCAGGAAATATCAAGAAACCAACATACATAACGCATCACGATCATTTGATGCATCATATGGCCAGTTCGGGATCGAGTCGGTCCAGTAGTTCAACCGGTCCGTTTAATTGAATTCGGGTCCAATGCTTTTATGATTCTCCATAAAAATAATTTATTAAATTACCTAGTTGGGAATTGAACCCAGAACTTTTATGTAAAAAAACATAGATGAGCGAAAACGCAAAAAACGTGAAAACTATGTTAAGTTTTTTCATAATATACCCTTTTTAAAATTGTAAAACATGTAATATAATTTCTCAAAGTAACATGTCATCAAAATCTAATAAATATTTGTTTTTAGGATCGACTTTTGAAAGGGCAACAGGAACGACCGTACAGGATCCTCAATTTGGAGGACGTTACAATGATGACAACAAGGCGGAGATGTCCGTTCCCCGCCCTGCTGTCATCCATGTTATATTCCTGCCAAATTGATGACTGTTGATCTTCTTTCCCATCCTCATCGGGGATGAAGTCTCGTCCCAATCCTTGGCCTCATCGGATAGGGATTCTCATCGGGAAATCGAGTTCTTTAAACATTCTAAAAAATTAATAAGTTTATGCTGCAAATTACAGTTTGCCAAAAAAACATATGTATATAAACTTTAAAATAAATTATCTCAACATATATGAGTTTTATATATAGATAACCAATAATTTATAATAAAACTAAAATAAAATAAATATGTAAAAAAACTTACAAAATATATAAATATAAAAATAATAACATGATTTAATAATATAAAGGTATATATATAGATAATTAATAACTTATAAATCCCAATGAATTATTTACATTATATAGTCAAATAAACATAATAATTTAATCTTAAATGGAATCGTAGTCAGGGTTGGGGATTAAAGTGTTTTCCATCGTCATCCTCAGTTAACTTAGGTTCGGGGATATCCCTGCTAAAGTCAGGGTCAAATTTCGAGTTTGCTTTAGAGACAGATTTTTGTCAAGCATGCTCCTCGATACTAGATTGTTTTTTGCTAGTACAACATGAAAACGTCAAACACAGTACATTTTGTTGGAGAAGTCATATGAAATTAAATAAACACATTTTGTTATATTTGGATTATTTTTTTATACTTAATTATAACAAAGTTTATATAATTAATATGTATATTCTTTTAACATGTAATAGTCCATGTTTTATTTACCTTTTAATTGAATCATTAAAATGTTTGATTTCGTAATTGTTCTATTAAGGAAATAAACAAACTAACCCTGAAAATTTATATCACTGTTCTCATCGTTTTTTTAACTAATATTTTCTTGAAGTTGGGAATAATTTTAGAGAACTTATGAAAAAATGATTGTATAATTGAGATTCCAGTTTCCAAGCAAGTGAAAAGATGTCTCGAAGGGTTCAAACTTTCCTTACATGGAATCTCAACGATTATATATAAAACCTACTTCCGAACTCTGCACAATCTACGAAACAATATTCTATTTCATTTTAAATATTTGTTTAAATTAACCATTTTCATGGGATTTGATTGTCGTAAGAGTAGTCAAAGTATTCATCCTGAATTGAAATCGTGGTGTCACAACGGACCGGTCTCGACGGAAACATCCTTGCTCGGCTTTCTCACCCCGCCTCGACTCTTCTTCTTCTCTCTCCCCCTCAATAGTTAAATATTAATAGGTACTGGGGAAAAATGATGGATATTTTTGAGATAGAAAGACGAAGATAATAGACTGAGAAAAGTTGATGCCACCATCCTAACAATACGCAATAGTCACAATAGCTTGTCGTATGTTGTATTTGTTACAAAATAGGTATTTTTATCAATAAGTTATGATGATATTTAATGATGTTATCGTATAATCAATCTATACATACTAATGAAATAGTAACTAAATCCCCGTCACATGTCAGTATCTCATTGTGCAAACCTTAACTTTAATTTTTTTTTTTTTTTGACAACATCATAATCATTATAACCTTAACTTTTAAAAATTTTTTGAATGACAAATAAATGAGGTATATTAAAGCTAGAAAAGAGTATGAACATTACTTCACTTCCCCACCTTTTTCAAAATTTAAAACGAGGGGAATGTATAGCAAACAAAATAAAAACCGAGAAAACACATTTAAAACAAACGACAAAACCTAGTTAAAAACAAAATACGAAGAACCAAACCGACATAGCTAAACAGAACATCAAAGGAATAACATTAAACCATTAGGAAGAGTTTGCAACAACGAACCATAATGAGCAGCAACAACTGTAGCAGACTAGCAAGATAAAGACATAACCTTTAAGCAAACTAGAATCCAAAATAAAAAATGAGATGTAGCAACAGTTACACCTAGAAACAATAGTTCTAAAGTTGAACTTAATAATCTTTAATTATTGATTTTAATCAACTCTAATTAACTATCAATTACAGTTAACACAACTTCATGTAAGCCTGGTTTACTTTTACAAAAAAAATAGTCGCGGCCAAAATTTCAAAATTTGGTGCAAATGTTATAACGGGGTATGGATGCAAAAGGATGAATGTGTTCGTTTGACGGTTAATATGGAAGGAATGTGGTAAATACTCGTAAGCTGTGAAATCCTTTGATTCCAGTCAAGGTGAATGTGATCGTTTGACGGTTAATATTGAATGCTCTCCCCAAAAGGACAAATCTCCAAAGTATAGGATCACAATTGCATCGTCAAGATGTCTACTTTGGGATATATGGAAAATGAAGATTCTAATCAATGTTTTTTGAAGTGTGCAGCGACTATAGAGATAAATTCAAAGCCGGTGAAGCCTTTTTGACAAGCACTCGGAATCAATATCAAGCCTTATGTCGAAAGTGTATTTGTCGAGCCATAAAATGAAGTGGGGGCATGTAAAAGATTAAAGTTGTTGCTTTTATTGGTAAAAACTCAAATACCTCATTGTTGTCACATTATCTTTATCTTCAATCCAATATAAAATCAATTGTTGTCCAGACTATTTTTATAATAACAAGATATTTTGTATTAATACATTTTTATATTGTATATAATTGTTCTGTTTTTGAGTTGTAACTTTTATATTAACATATTTATGAAAGGGTTTATTATGAAAAAAAAAACATGTTTTCACGGTTTTTGCGTTTCGTTCCTCGATGTTATTTTTTTTCAAAAAAAATCCTTAAAGTTAATTTTTTTTAGTTTAGTGAAATTTGACTATTAGAGCCGATTATAATTAATAAACCGGGTTTTTAAAACTGAAAACTGTGTTCTAATATCCCCGGTTCACTACTAAACAGAAAAATTCACTTGAGAACCTTTATGAAAAAAAAAATAACACTGAGGGATGAAACCGCAAAAAACCTGAACACATATTGGTTATTTTATAATAAACCCTTTATGAAAACATAATTTATGATCTCGTTGCAACGCGAAAGATTAAAAGGCCTTGTTAATACTATACATTAACTTAAAATTAAAATATAATTTGAATAAAGAAAACTGGTCATTTAGTGATTGGCCCACTTATGTACGAATCCAGAGTCCTATATACTAGAACAAGTAAAGATTCTATTATGATAGAAAATAATAAAACCTACGATATAAAAATTAATAAAATCCAATAAAATCGAAGTTTGAATGAAACACTTTTGTTTTATTAGAGTAGTTGGTTGCATGGGCTCCAAGTCCAATAGTTTTGACTACTGCCACTCTGTAGCCAGCTGGGCTTTTATTTGCAAATCTTTTTTGATAGAATTAAAAATATTAAATAAAAATCAGAAGCTGGTGAAATAAAGGATCTCAACTTCTCAAAATCATGGGGTAGCATTAGTTTATTATATTGCTTCATGTTTCCGGACATCAAGCTTTTACAATTTAATAAATTCTGTTTTAAAATATAATATAATATTTAGTTTGATTTATAATTTAGGACAATTGGAAATTAATAATAAATATATACGGTTACTTTATAAATTTATTTAATCATTTTAATGTACTTTACGTTTTTATTTTAAATTTTTTCTTAATCATAGAGAAAGATAAATTACATAATAAAAGTTTGATAGCTTAAAATGGTATCTCGTCAATCGTCATGACATAAAACGTTTCCTTTCCATTAAGTTGTTACAAGTCTTGAAATGCAAAATGTAAGTGCATGTTTAGTTAACTTATTTTTAACGAAAATTTTCGTAGAAAACAATGGTTTCAAGAAAATGCGTTCAGATCTACTGTTTTTAGTTGTTTTCAGGATTCATTGAAAACTTCATTTTGATGTTTTCAGATTGAGTTTTTGTTTTCAAATGAGAGAGGGAGGGTTTTGTAGAAAGAGTATGTGTCATGGTTGAATGAAAACTAATTAACTCTTTTAACGTACCATCCAAAACACGTTTTTGCTTATAAAATGTGTTCTCAAGAAAATACTTGTTTTTGATTTTATTAAAAGCTCAAACTGAAATTTTCATCAGCTAAAAATGTTATTGTTTTCAGTTTTATTAAAAACTCAAACTGAAAATTTTTCTTAACTAAACATGTCCTAATTTTATTCGTTTTAGACCCGTGGCCTGTCGTTTACATTGAGCATGTTATTATAGAGATGCATAACAATAACCTACTCAAGAATAAATCATTCGCACTTTCTTTTACTTTTATTTTAATAGCATGACAACTTCTATAACAAGAATTAAAAGTGATAGTATTTGTTTCTACTTTTGTTCATTGTGGCTTTATAAGATCATCAAATGAACTATATGATCGTTTTGTAGTTGTTTTAGAGAGTATATAAATATGTAATTAGATCAAGTGTTGTTCGTATGAGATTTGCATATGTTTTTTTTATCAAGGCTGTTCCGTTGATTTTTGGGGTCCAGGACGAAAATGTATAAGAAGGCCTTACATTTACACACATACATAAATACACATACACACTGACACACACACACACACACACACACACACACACACACATAAATATACACATATACATGTGTGTGTAAACGTATTTTTTGTTTTCTTTCCGTCCGTAAGTTTAAAAAAGTGAGTTGTACTGTATTTACGCTGAGAACTTATGAAATTAGGGGCCCTACGAAATTTTGGACCTTGAGCGGTCGCCCCTTAAGAACGCCCTCAGGGCCGACCCTGTTTTTTATTAGGTAAATTGGTTTGTATTTCATCTCATCTAACCTCAATCTTTGTAGAGTATTTGTCATATTGATACAAATGTATTTATATACGCAGGACATGTACATTTATACATAACTTACAATTCAACAAATTATATGCGAGTTTTTTGACTTATTTCTGACTGACTGACTTAATGTGAAATGTCAAGAGATCCCACTGCTTTAAATCCGTTTATATATATACTGACTTTTATAATAATGATGATGATGATAATAATAAATTTTTTTGAAAGGTTTTTATTTAGAATTCGACCAAGTTGGTACAAACACGTTGTAATCACGTTTTGGTTTATGGGTTCATTGATTTCTTTCGTTTGAAGTATTTTTTTGTCCTCAACGAAAAACCAAACCATACAAAATATAAACACGCATAAAGCAAACTATAAACTGAATTTGAATTCGTTTTGGTTTGATTTATAAACCAATATTCGATATGCAAAACAAATTATAAACAACCGAAGACCAAACGACAAACGCAAACTTTCAAGCATCTCAAATAGACAAATATTAAGTATGTGATCCGAAAAATATCAAGTTAAAACATACATAAAACCTTTACATCAAAAGACGTTGGTTTTTTTCTTTTCATAATTTACCCAATTATAGAAGGCCAAATCAAAAACAATTGGTGAAAACTGAAAACCCAAATGTATAAAAATTTGAAAGCCCAAATAAAAAAAATGATAAAAAAAAAGATGGTGATTGTTCAAGCCCAAACAATAAAAAAAAAAAAATCAAAGTTTTAGGTTGCGTCTAGTTAACGAAAACTAGTCATTTTTCAATTTCAGTTTTCAAGTTATAGTTTTTAGAAAAAAAACAAGAGATTCTATGAAAAGTGAAAACTTGTTTAGATGATGAAGTTTTAGTTTTAAGAAAAATAAGATGAGTGATTATAAAATAAAAAAAATAGGATAGGTGATGAAAAAGTAAGAGAGAGAAAGAGAGTATTATAAAGAAATAGGGTAGGTAGTAGAAAAGTAAGAGAGAGAATATGAAAAATGATATTTTAAAAAGTGAAATGAAAATTTATGAAATTGTTGTTAAGTAAACAAGTTTTCATTTTTGTTGAAAAGTGAGCTGGAAATTTTGAAAATTTTCGGGAACTAAACGCACCCTTACTTTCTCTAAAAATTCGCATTTTAGAAAACTCGTTTTTGAAAAATCTAGTTTTAGTTTATTGGACGGTTATATTTTGAATCGAAAATTTATTAAGCAATGTAATACAAACCCAAACACCTTAGAAAAACATGAAAACTAATGCCTAACATTAAAAAACAGAGCTAAATGTATTTTTATGCAATATCATTTTTACCAACGTATGTAACAAACTAAATTTTTATAATCAATCAATACAATCAAGTTTTGACTTTTTACTAACTTATGCAGTTAACTTTTTATTTGTTACAATTCTATGTAATTTAGCTACTATTGTAAGTAAATTCATAATTAAAAATATTTATATATTTTATTATGCATTAAACTTTTTGTATTTTTACCAACTTATGAATTGATTAATTATTTTTGTTAACTAAAAAAATAATATTACTCAAAATTTATCATCTAACATGTATCTTTCTTAAGAATAAATTGCTTTTAAAGTTAAATGATCCCTTGTTATTTACATTTTAGAATTAATAGAGATTAAACCGAAAGAATATTGTATAATTATATATTTAAAGTAATAATCCAAATCATTATTTATGTGTGATGTTTATTTTATATTATATTTAAAATATAAAGACAAACTTTGTTTGATAATTATATATTTAGATTATTGTTTTATTATGTGTAATCTTATGAGTCATTTATAAAAAAACATTATTAATTGGTAAAACGTTTTCTTATGAGTTTACCTACGATAGTAGGTAAATTGCATAAAACTATGACAAATAACAAGTTAATTGTACAAATTGATAAAAATTTAAAACTTGATTGTATTATTGATAAAAAAAATTAGTTGATTGCTTAGATTTGTAAAAAGGATATAAATACTTGCATAAATAAGCACTTAACCCTTAACAAATATTGTGACATTCTAATGGGCCTAGAGATGGAGCGATATGTATTTTGGCACGATACATATGAGACACAATGGGCCTAAAGTCTAGTTTATACCCAATCCAATAGGAAGCCTACGTACGGACCTTTGTTGTATGGCACGATTCAGAGCTAAAACGGGCTATTAATGTAACTATCTATTTGACTATTCTGGCCATATAACAAACCTTTTTTATCAAGAAGAATCCTAAAAAATCCAATGTATTTTGTATTATTGATTATAGATAATTACTGTTCATGGATGATTCACTTTTCAATTAAGGAGCGTTTGGTTTTTTGTTATATGATATGATGAGAGTCTTTTTTTAACAAGAGAAAGTAGAATTGAGTTTAGTATTATATGGGAGAATTTCATATATACCCCTCCAAAGCCTCATAATATCATATATACCAAACTTAAAATTTTATTATCATATATATCCCTACTAAACATAATAATATCATATATACCCAATTTTAATAATTAATATCACATAATCATTCTTAAACTTCAATAATATCATATATACCCAAATTCATTAATTTAATTATTTTTAGAACATTTAAAACTCATATTCAATATTGACTATTAACTAATGACCATTATATCCTTACTTATTTCTTTTTTCAATTAAACCTTCAAAATATCTTATTTATCCAGTTTAAATTAAAATATTTTATCCATAAAATAATTTTATATAATTTATTTGTAAATTATTCATAGCAAAACAAATTAACATTAACAATAAAAATTGTATTATATTTTTGCTCATTTGTGATCAGATCGTGTCGTCTTATTATATTTTCTTATTTGTTTTTTCTGTAATTTTCTATATACAATTAATTGATCATATATTATGTTCTTTCTTTTCTTTTCTTTTTTTCGAATTTATAGTTGTATAACATTTTTATTTACATCTTTTGTTTTCTATATACATTAGTTTCTATTTTTTTCAAGCTTGATTTCGTTTTATAATTATTGTTTTTACTAGTTTACTTTTTTAAATTTTTATATTTAATCTAGTATTTAAATTATAACTTGTTATCCGATATTATAACTTGTGTATATTTTGTGTTAACAATAAGATTACATATATTTTATCCTGTATATTTAGAGACCAGTTTTATAAAATTCATATGGTAAAGGTCTTACAAAATAAATTATATATAATTACTATGTGGGATATAATATTAAAATTAATTTAATTGGGTAAATTAATTATATATAATTACTATGTGGGATATAATGTAGACTCTAATTATATAGGCTAAAATATATATAACCTTATTGTTAACACAAAATATACACAACTAATAAAAATGGATTACAAGTTATAATTCAAATACTAGATTAAATATAAAAATAAAAAAAAAAGTAAACTAGAAAAAACAATAATTATAAAACAAAAGCAAGCTTGAACAAAAAATAGAAACTAAAGTATATAGAAAACAAAAGATATATATACTAAATTAAAAAAAATGCAATACAACTATAAATTTAAAAAGAAAAAGAAAAGGTAAAACATAATATATGATTAGTTAATTGTATATAGAAAACTGTAGGATAAAAACAAACAAGAAAATATAATAAGATGACACGATTTGATTAAAAACGAGCAAAAATATAATACAATTTTTTATGTTAATGTTAATTATTTTTACTATGAAGAATTTACATAGTAAAGTTTACAAAAATAAATTATATAAAATTATATAAAGGGATATGATATTTTTAATTTAATTTTAATAAATATGATATTTTGAAGGTTTAGTGGAAAGAAGAAATAAGTAAGAGTATAATGGTCATTAATTAATAATCAATATTAAATATGAGTTTTAAATGTTCTAAAATAATTCAATTAATGAATTTGGGTATATATGATATTAATGATTTTTAAGAGGGATATATGTGATATCTATATATATATAAAAGTTGAGTCCTCCATGTAATAAATGTAATGACAAATCTCATGTAATAAATAAGAATATCAATGCATTAGTGTAATTTTAAAATTTTAACATAACATATAATTATTTAGTTAGTTGTTTTTATAAATGTTGAGTCTATTATATATAAGTTGAGTTCATGCAATAAATATGAGTATTATTTATTTGATTTCATTTTAATAAAATTTTTTATTAAATAACTGTAGTAAGTATTTTGCTAATTTTCATTAAATATCTAAAAATAGTTAGTCCATCTAATTTTAGTTAAATATCTACAATATTTATCATATCTATACAATACAAATGATGTATATAATTACAACTTATAATAGGATACAACATATTAATGCTAAATTCTTGAATTTGAAAAAGTTCAAGTAACAAAGTTTGATGTACTAGTCATAACAACATATAAATATCATTATAATAATTATTTTATTAGTTATTTTATCCATTTCATAAAGTAGTTAGCTAATTATAAGGTTATAAAAAAAATTATTCATTCAATTATATAAATAAAATGCTTATATATATTAACAATATTATTATTATTAACCAATTTAACTTATCACTATTCTATAATTATTTAGATTAATTTAAGAGGGTCAATCAATAACATAACGACTCTTCAAATGCTTCAATTTAATTTTATTCATAAGTTATGTGTCTCTTGAATTGTTTTTCATTTACACAATCAATTTAATATGTTATTATAAATAACATAGTACATCATTCCTAAAACATATTGTGCTTAAATTCTTACATTTGTAGTAGCTCTTAGCATAAATGAATGATAAAGAAATACGAGAGTAGAACAAACATCACCATGAAGGTGTTTGATATTGTCCTACGTATTCGCACAAGAGAATTCGTCCAACATGTTCTTGCTCAGGGGATATACATTTGTTTCAACTTCACATGTTTTTCATCAATCACACACTTTTATATATGTATGTGTTGTTTTTTAGAATAATATTTTTATGACATAATTCTTATATTTTCAGGATGATGAAGAAAGGAACATAATGAACATGTCGGTAGTTAAAATTTTACTTCTAATGTATTTACTATTTATAATTTTTATTTTCGTAAATGTTTCTTTTAAATCAATTATACACTTCCACATATGCATTTGTTTGTATTTAATAGTTTTTAAAATAATGTTGTATGACAATTGTAAAAATATCATATTTATTTTTATGTCTTTTATGGAAACATTATTAATTTCTTTATCATTAATATCATCAACTTTTGTATTTGTATCACTAAGGAATAAATAACAATAAAAGATATAAAAATAAATAGTGCTTATAAATTGCACGTAATTTTCATTGCATATTTTTGTAAAAAAATGAATTATAACGCGATCATTATTTGTGTTATGTATATATGAATTCTTAACTCTTTATTTTTTATATACAAAGACTCCAAAATAATTAATAAATTAATCGTAATAAATGTCTAAAATATCAAAGCAAAATGAAATCTAAAATATAAAAAATACCACGAAATACAAAATCTTATTGTAACATAAATATTGGTATAAACATGTGTACGTATTGTATTTTTAAATTTATTGACATAAAAGTTTAGTTATATGCGATAAATAAAAGTATTAGTTACTTTAGTTAATAATAATTTATTAATAAACAATAGCATTAATCATTTAATTAACTTTTGTTAAATATGTAAGTGTACTAACATAATGATTCTCAAAGATACTAATTGGCTAGGTTCATGATATATTGATATTCAAATTTTAAAAAATCTCACAATCACATAGTAATTTATTCCCTTTTATTTCAAACTTAAACATTTTTTATATCCCCTCAAACAAATAGTCATAAAAACGTAAACAAATGTTTAAAACGGTTGTTTTTTTTTAATTAAAGTATTTGTATTTTTATAACTTGGTATTGCTAGATTGTTGCTATAAAATTTTGAAATCAATTAAGTCTATATCTCATAACATTTTAACCTTGGTAAATTCTTCAATCTAGAGTTTATATAGTAGTGGTCATTATAAAGACACGTTTCTAATAATTACATAGAAATTAAATAACAAAATCAATAGCCCGGTGCATCGCACGGGCCGTCATAACTAGTTAATTATAAAAATTGGGTAATATGATATTATGATGTTTAGAAAGGATATATGTGATATTAAAATTTTAAGTTTGGTATATATGATATTATGAAGCTTTGTAGGGGTATATATGAAATTTTTCCTAAATTCTATTTCTTTCATTTCTTTCTCAAATTAAGGTGGCTTTGGTAGGGAGAACAGACAGAATGAAATTGAATTTATTTTCAAGGTTATTCTTTTATAAAATGTTTCCATCAATTCTCAAGTGAATGATGGAGAATTAGGTTTAGTGTAAATATCATTTCTTTAGTTTTCTCCTCAACATGGAGAGAATAAAAATAAAAGAAAGAGAATTGGGATTGTATTGTTTTTTCTTCATTCTATTTGTCAAATCTTAAACGATATGTTATAGTCTTTTGTCAACAAAGCTTGAAAACTAAGACAATTTCATTTTCTTCATTTCGTCGTACCAAACACAACCTTAAGAGAATAAAAACATGGGAAAGTGATTGAAATTGTAATGCATCACGTGGACTCACGTGGAAGTCGATACATCACGCGAGAATTTAATGCATCACGTGGAAATAATGATGCATCACGTAGGAATTGTGTTGCATAGAGATTTTTCGATGCACGAAGGTTCTCCATTGAACTCATATATATATATATATATATATATATATATATATATATATATATATATATATATATATATATATATGTGTGTGTGGTCGGGATCAATGGGGTACCATGTTAGACTGCACAACCGGAGTCCATCCATGTTTGGTTATAAATTTAAAAAAGTACTATAGCCAATTAGTTTATCTTAAATTATAGATGACAACTAATAAATTAATAGATTCCTTAATTATAAGGATTCACTTCCATAACATATGTATAATAAATTTCAAAATGGAATCTAATAAACATGGAATTGGATTCGACAATTGGTTTAGTGAATATGTTCAATCGGATTCGACAATGGGTTTTAGTGAACATGTTCGATTGGATCCGACAAAGAGTTTTAGTGAACATGTTCAACCGGATGTGTCAAATAAAGGTATTTATAATTTTCTTCAAACCGTTAGTGAATGTTCAATTTCATTTACACGTTATTGAACATGTGCAATTGGGGTTTATTGTGTTTTTAGTCGCTGTTAACCGTTTTGATGATAAATCAATATTGACGGTATTGAACATGTTCAATCCTGGTTTTTGGAGTGTTATCATTGCACATGTTCAGTATGAGTGTTAGGAATGATATTAACTGAAATGGAGATTTTCATGCGATACACAGAATATTTGATTCTAATTTAAACTTTTTAATACCATTTTTACCCCCAACATTAATTAATGAGGGAAAGAATTTTAAGGAAAATTTATATTACATTTTAATAATTTTAATGATAAATGATTGGCTATAAATGGTTCCTCGGTACCCCAGTATAACATGGTACTCCATTGATCTTGAATCTATATATATATATATATATATATATATATATATATATATATATATATATATATATATATATATATATATATATATATATATATATATATAGGGAGAGGTTCTTTTAAGAACCTTAAAGATGGTGAGAACCTAGGAACCTTTTAGAGCTCTTGGATCAAAAGGGTATGTTTGGAAAAAAAAATATTATTTTTCTCTCTCCACCTTCTTTATTATATGCATCTCTTTTTCACTTTATCTCTCTTACTCTTTTTTTTCATTTTCATTTTCTCTTTCTTTCATTAAAATTGATTTTAATATTAAAAAAATGTTTTTTATAAAAAAAATAAATTTTTTTCTATATAAAAAATTATTTAAGTGCTAAAAAATTAATGTATTCTATATAGAAATATTATATGTCTACATAGAATGTTATATAATTCTATATCTTTATATGTAGATTAACATTACTATTCATAATCAATGTAGAATGTTATGTTTCTTATATATTTCATATATTTTTATGTTTATTATACAAAATCTACATCTTTTTTGTAGATTACCATTACTATTCATTGTGTTTTTGGTATATTTTATATCAGTTGCATACCAAGTTTTGATAAAACGTCTAATTGAAATCTTATTTTTTTTTTGTTTCAATGTGTTTTTGGTATATTTTATCATTTAATCTACGTAGAATATATGATACTTGACATTCGACACGACATTCTACATAGATTGCATGACATTCTACGTAGATTGCATGTCATTCTACGTAGATTGAATGTCATTCTACGTAGATTGAATGTCATTCTACGTAGATTGCATAACATTCTACGTAGATTGTACGACATTCTACCTAGATTGTACATAGAATATGTTCGTCGATACTCAACGTAGATTGCATGCCATTCTACGTAGATTGCATGCCATTCTACGTAGATTGCATGTCATTCTACGTAGATTGAATGTCATTCTACGTAGATTAATAGTTTTATTCTATGTATTTTTGGTATATTTTATATCAGTTGCATATCAAGTGTTTGATAAAATGTCTAAATGAAATATTCCTTTTTTTTTGTTTCAATGTGTTTCTGATATATTTTTATCATGTAATCTATGTATAATATAGGGTTAATATTGAAAAAACCCCACGGACTTTCATGTAATTATCGATTAAGTCACTGAACTTTTTTTCCGAGTGTTTAAGTCCCTAAACAAATTTTGTCTTATTCAAAACTATATATTTTTAGCCTGCTACCTGATTAACAGGTAAAACACTTAGTTTCTCGAATAGTTTATTATTAAAAAAAACCAACTTTCTTTTTCAATTTTCACGATTAAGTCACTGGACTTTCTTTTTTCTTGTTTAGGTCACTATACCGTTTATCGGTTAGTGACCTACTAAACAGGTCAAATATATAGTTTTGAATAAGAAAAAAATTGTCTAGGGACTTAAACACTTGTAAAAAAAGTACAGTGACTTAATCGAAAAATTCATGAAAGTTCATAGGGTTTTTTCAATATTAACCCTATAATATATGATATTTGACATTTTACACGACTATCTACATAGATTGTATGACATTCTACGCAGATTGCATGACATTCTACGTAGATTGAATTTCTACGTAGATTGAATGTCATTTTACGTAGATTGCATGTCATTCTACGTAGAATGCATGACATTCTACGTATATTGTACATAAAATATGTTCGTCAATACTCTGCATAGAATATGACAAATTTATTTTCAATGTTTTATAATGAAGATTATTTGTAAAATATTAGATATATATGAATGTAATAGTTATTATATGTTTTACATGATAATCTACGTAGATTACATGATAATCTACATAGAATATATGATACAAGACTACTTGTAAAAAATCACACATAATCTATGTAGAATGCTATGTTTCTTATATATTTCATATTTTTTTTTTGTTTCTTATACATTTCTATATCTTTTTATGTAAATGTACATTAACATTCAATGTGTTTTTGGTATATTTTATCATGTAATCTATGTAGAATATATGATACTTGACATTCTACGTAGATTGAATGACATTATACGTAGATTGCATGTCATTCTACGTAGATTGAATATCATTCTACGTAGATTATACATGGAATATGTTCGTCAATACTCTACGTAGATTGCATGTCATTCTACGTAGATTGCATGCCATTCTACGTAGATTGAATGTCATTCTACGTAGATTGCGTGACATTCTATTTAGAGTATCGATGAACATACTTTATGTACAATCTACGTACATTGGACAGATTCATTTTCCATATTTTATAATTAAAATTATTTGTAAGATATTATATTTATAATTAATGTAATAGTTATCAGATGTTTTACATGATAATCTATGTTGATTACATGACAATCTACCTAGATTACATCATAATCTACATAGAATATAATACAATACTACTTGTAAAAAATCACACATTATCTATGTAAAATGTTATGTTCTTATATATTTAATATATTTTTATGTTTCTAATACATTTCTATATCTTTTTATGTGGATTAACATTAATATTCAATGTGCTTTTGGTATATTTTATCATGTAATAATCTACGTAGAATATATGATAATTGACATTCTACACGACATTCTACGTAGATTGCATGTCATTCTACGAATATTGCATACCATTCTACGTAGATTGCATGTTATTCTACGTAGATTGGATGCCATTCTACGTAGAATGCATGCCATTCTACGTAGAATGCATGACATTTTACGTAGATTGTACATATAATATGTTCGTCGATACTCTACATAGAATATGACAGATTCATTTTTCATGTTTTATAATGAAGATTATTTGTATAATATTAGATTTATAATAATTGTAATAGCTATTGGATGTTTTACATGATAATCTACGTAGATTACATGATAATCTACGTAGATTAAATGATAATTTAAATAGAATATAATACAAGACTACTTGTAAAAAATCACACATAATCTGTGTAGAATGTTATGTTTCTTATATATTTCATATATTTTTATGTTTTTTATACATTTCTATATCTTTTTATGTAGATTAACATTACTATTCAATGTCTTTTTGGTATATTTTATATCAGTTGCATACCAAGTGTTTGATAAAATGTCTAAATGAAATCTTTTTTTTTGTTTCAATGTGTTTTTGATATATTTTATCAGGTAGTCTACGTAAAATATATGATATTTGACATCCTACACGACATTCTACGTAGATTGCATGTCATTCTACGTAGAATGCATGACATTCTACGTAGATTGTACATAGAATATGTTCGTTAACGTATTCTATATAGAAAAAAATATTCTATATAGACATATAATATTTCTATATAAAATACGTTATTTTTTTTGCAATTAAATAATTTTCTATATAGAAAACTAATTTTTTTAATAAAAAACGTTTTTTTACTTTAAAAATCAATTATAATGAAAGAAAAATAAAATGAAAATGAAAAAAAGTAAGAGAGAGAAAGAGAAAAGGCAGATTATTTTATTCCAAAAATACCCTATTCACAAATTTTCAAGATTCTCCACTATCAAAGATCAAAATAATTACAAAATTGACATCCAATATATCAACCATTGATTATCATTAATCCAAAGGCCATAAAAGGTTATTAGGTTCCCACATTTTTTATGGTTCTTAAAAGAACCCTCCCCTATATATATATATATATATATATATATATATATATATATATATATATATATATATATATATATATATATATATATATATATATATATATATATAAAATATGGTTCATGTGAGTACCTAAAAAATGCAGAGTACCATGAGTACCCGTGAACACACGGGTTTCAGATGTGAACTTGCTCCGAATTTTTTTTTTATTTTTTCCATATTCATTTAGATACAAATAATATAAGGCTATTCGCAAAAAATTATATACATTTACACTTTTGATCATCTTAAAAGTAATGTGAACGCGAAAAAATTCATGTGAACATGTTTAGTTGTGAACACACGTTCACAACAGTACAGTTCATGTGAACACACACGTTTCACATAGTTCTAGTGTGTGTTTATGTGTGCTTTTTTGTAAGTAGTCTTGTATTATTAATTTAAACATGATTATGAAATAATTTCAAAAAAAATGATTTTAAGCGAGCTACCTCCGGTACTCCGCAAAACTAGTGGTACTCATTTGAACCCTATATATATATATATATATATATATATATATATATATATATATATATATATATATATATATATATATATATATATATATATATATATATATATATAGATTGAGGTTCTATGGAGCACCATATGCATCGGGAACCAAATGGGAACAAAAAATAC
This sequence comes from Centrapalus pauciflorus, assembly GCA_020465985.1. NCBI lineage: Eukaryota > Viridiplantae > Streptophyta > Magnoliopsida > Asterales > Asteraceae > Centrapalus > Centrapalus pauciflorus. The sequence goes on along the minus strand of JAANYP010006814.1, from coordinate 356,001 downwards.
ATTACTTGTTTACAAAGGGTGCATTAAGGGCATTTTGGGAATGTTTAATTATATATTGTTAAATTATAAGATTTAGTTTAATATTTATCATTTATTTAGGAAACTAAATAAAATGATCAACCACATTCCCATAAACCCATCCACTTTTCTCTCTCTTTCCCTTTCTCTTTCATGACTAGTCTCTCTCCATCTTACTTTCTCTCAACCAGTTTTCGCAAGACAACCACTACTACTACTACCGCTAGACCCAACACCACAATCGCTGTCCACCGTCGGTATGCAACTCTGCATCATACCTGTGCATCGATGTTGGCGAGAATTTGCTTGCGTCTGTTGATCATGGTTTTTGACTATTAGTTTTTTCACAAACAGTTCATTCTACGATTCTGTATCATGCTTATGGCTAGTCAAAGAATTCTATGATTCTTTATTAATGTTGGTGGTTATTGCTTCCAAGAAATAGTTGGAGCATATGGTATTGGTTGTTTCAAACATAATGCACAACAGCAATGCATCACGACAATGATGAACACATTGAAGACGTTGATGAACACGTTTAAATTTCAGAGATGCATCACGAAATTAACACGTTTAAATGTCGAAATGTATCACGATTTTGGTGATGCATAATGATGGAACAAAGACGATGATGAATATGGCCGAAATGCATCACAATTTTGGTAATGCATAATGATGGAACAAAGATGAGGATGAATATGATCGAAATGCATCATGTTTGAAATTGAATTGGATGAAGATGCATCGTGTTTGAAGACGAATACAATAAATTGGATGAAGATGCATCATGTTTGTTTAGATTCGGATAGAATATTTTCTGAAGTCAAGCATCTTCCGATTTTGCCCTTCCGCGCGCGAGAAGTTATGCACCCGTGCATCCATTTTCAAGTTAATTACATTTTTGCCACTACAATCTGAACCATTAAAATTCAAGATCTAACGGTACATACAGGTTTCCAAAGTGCACAATGCATACAGGTGTCCCATAGAACCTGACCCTATATATATATATATATATATATATATATAATTAGTTTTCTTATTAATAAATACAATCCAGTTGTAATTCATCATAATTTTATATAAGTAATTTGTAAACATTTATATTTATTATTGGGCAAATTACCAATAAAGATAATATAAAATTCCAAAATTGACAATAAAGGTAATGTAAAATTTTTTTAGACCAATAAAGATAACGTAAAATTCAAATTTGACAAAAAAGGATACTGAAGACCAATTAAGAAAGTAAAATTTTAATTTTATGCTTATTTTTTGGTAGAAGAGTAATATTTGGTTATCTTTCTTGGCCTAAAATTTGAATTCATGTCCTTTGTTGTCCAAAACAGAATTTTACATTAACTTTCTTGGCAAAAAAAAAAATTTACAATACTTTTATTGTAAAATTTGTATTTTATATTACATTTCTTGGTAATTTTCACTTTATTATATAAGATAAACTTACTATTAAAACTGTCGAGTTACAATTTTATGTAATTATATTTAGTCTTCTTTATCAATCTATGCAAACATTATATATTTTATAAAGGGTTAATATTGAAAAAACCTCACGGACTTTCATATAAATATCGATTAAGTCACTGAATTTTTTTCTGATAATTTAAGTCCCTAAACAATGTTTGTCTTATTCAAAACTATATATTTTTGACCTGCTACCTGCTTAATAGGTACACCAATCAGTTTCTTGAATACTTTATTGTTTAAAAAAACCAACTCTCTTTTCCAATTTTCATGATTAAGTCACTGGACTTTTCTTTTTGTTGTTTAGGTCACTGTACCGTTTACCGGTCAGTGACCTGCTAAACATGTCAAATATATAGTTTTGAATAAGACAAAAATTGTCTATGGACTTAAACACTCGAAAAAAAAGTACAGTGACTTAATCGATAAATTCATGAAAGTTCATAGGATATTTTCAATATTAACCCTTTTTTAAATATTAACACAATTAAACTTAATTCCATTATGTTATTGTGTTCTTTTCTTATATTTGACTTGTATGAGTATTTAATATTCATCTAAATATACTTTTTTTAATCATTTTTTATAAAATTTTGAATGATTTTATAACCTTTCTTAAAACTTATATCCATTTTCATTTTTGTATGTAGGTTTTTTGCATTACTTAAAAGAATTTAAATGATTATTAAGTTTTCCATCTAAAAGAATATATGATATTAAAGTGGATTTGTTAAAATATATTACAATTTTCTTTTTAACTAATTTATTTAACGTATTGCAAAGCAATAAATTTAAATCACGTTAAACCATATCACATGTTGTTTAATTGTGATTTATGCTACTTACATATTATGTATTTTTTTAACGGCAAACTTAGCTATCCTAAACTACTCCTTTTGCCATAAATGAGGATTTTGGACTTACTTTCACTACCTAAATTCAAACTTGCCTCCGATCGGAGTCAAATCTTTAACCTCACAATTACATATTATATGTACGCCAGTCTGTCATCTAAAAGAATGAAGTATATGCTATGTATTAAAAGTCATAAATACATATGTTCAAGCATTAAATTATTGTCATTTTGAATTTAATTTAGTAGTAATTATATAGTTACATGGTTTTGATTTTGTTTTCATTCATTAATTGACAAATTTAATAATATTCTTTGTCATCTGCTTTTTGAAAATAACATATTCTTTGTGTTTCTAGTAAGTTTGTTGTTTTGCCTTACGTTATACATACAGATTTTATTTTAAAAGTTAAATTGATAATAATCTATAATCCATTACTTTTTTCTACAAATAAATCAACTTTACATCAATACAATAAGAAAAAGAGTAAACCTATACTTTGAAGGTTCCCAGTTCCCACCGACCGGACTCACAACCAAAATGAAAAATATAAATTATATAACTCTTTATGGAAATACACGTGCATGGTTGAATCCTGAACCTACTCTCGATATACTAAATATTATACACACAAAGATAACTAATGTTAGAGGTATAAATGTGTAGATTTAGGTTCAAGTGAGTACCACTTATTATTCGTCACACCAGAAGATACCAGTCTTAAGAATAATTTTTTTGAATTTTTTTCATAAACATGTTTTACTTAACATTAAAAATATGATATATATATATATATATATATATATATATATATATATATATATATATATATATATATATGAAACTCACGCATATTCACACATTCTGAGTAAAACATTTATTTTTTTATTAGTTTTTGTTTTATAATTTTTTTTTTCATATATCTATATACAAAATTAATTAACCTTTTTATCTTAATATATTAATTTATAAATGCTATTAATGTCGTTTTTGAAATTCTATACATGAAAACTATGTTCATTTATAAATTTTAAAAATCATTCATTCTTATTTTATAAATTTTTATTAGTAGACTATTGTATAGTCTATATTAAATAGTGTTAGTAAACTTGTATTATTTTTACAAAGTTTAACAAGCTTGTAATTTTTTAGCATTTTAAAATTTTTTATGAGTGTGATCTAGGGCTGGAAACAAACCAAACGTTTGGCGAACCGTTCATGAACCGTTGAAGGAAGTTCGTTTATATTCATTCATTTATTAAACGAAATGATATGTTACACTAGGACTGTAAACGAACCGAACGAACACGAACGATTACCAGTATACTCATAAAAACTTTACTAACACTATTTCAAATGTAGATTATACAATAGTCTACTAATAAAATTTTATAAAATAAGAATGAGTGATTTTTAAAATCTATAAATGAATGTACATATTTTCATGTTTAGAATTTAAAAGACAACATTAATAGAATTTAAAAATTAATATATGAAATAAGAAGGTAAAATTAATTAAATATCTCGATAAACGGAAATTTTTTATAAAACAAAAATTATTAATAGAATAAACATTTTGTCAAAAAACCAGTGAATGTAGATGATGATAATGATGATGATGTTGATAAATATTAATACGTAGGTCAAATATATAAATAAATTGTAATTAAATAATTATACTAATAAGTAAAATAACATTTATTATTTAAATAATTATATATATATACAAATAATTAAATATAAAAAGTTAAATTAATTGATTAGGTCCATACGTGACAAGTTTTTAAAATATGAATTACTAGTGTAATTTTTCAAAGATGAGAGACGAAACTTATAATTTACTATAAACCACGGAGACCATTTATGTAATTTACCAAAAAAAAAACCTTTTATGCAAGAAACATCTATACGTCAAACTAAGGGTTATGTCAAAAATAGCAACAACTTTTTGTAGTTTTACCGTTTATAGCAACATTATTTATTTTTTTATCATTAATAGCAACAACTTTTGTATTTTTTTTACCGATTATAGCAACTCTTGACCTGAAACCTGCTATAACAAGTTACCATACATTAATAGCAACGACTTTTATCTATTTTTGACATATAACCCTCAACTAATTAATATATAGATATCATCTCGATCCTAATCCAAAACAATGACCACATTTTCCCGATTGAAAGAATTTTAATATTTTCCTTTATTATATTTTCACACTTTAAATATATTAACAAAACGGTCAAACATTCTAGAACGTAATCTTCTTTTCGGGTAAAACAGTTAATTATAGATCAAAATCTAGGATTGTTCAATACAAAAGCCAAATTAAATATTAAAAATCAATACAAATTGTATTATATAAATATGTATATATTTTTTTATATTTAAATTAGTTACACATATTACATACTAATTTTCGTCATTTTTCACTCAACTTAAGTTTTCCAATGTTCAAAACCAATTCATTGATCAAACATTTTAATATTTCGGATAAAAAAAAAGTAACGCATTAAATTTGTAATAATATACAGGTAATTATATTATATATACACACATTTTGCATGTTCATCGGTGGAACAATGGCTTACACCACTCTTTTTACATTCGTCCTACTTCTCAAAGTCGCCACCGCCACCGCCACCGTCGTTGCCAACCACAACCGAACAAATCTATTTACGGCCATCCTCGTTTTTGGCGACTCCACGTCGGATTCCGGCAACAACAACTACATATCCACCCCATTCAAAGCCAATCACCGGCCATACGGTGCAAATTTCCCTGGCCAAATCGCCACTGGACGGTTTTCAAATGGAAGACTTGTGCCGGACTTTTGGGCGTCTCTGTTGGGAATAAAACAAGCCGTTCCTCCGTTCCTGCAGCCAAATTTGTCGGATCACGAAATACGTACTGGCGTCAACTTTGCTTCTGCCGGATCAGGGTACGATGATGCCACCGCACGGGTTTCTCAGGTGATTTCGATAACCAGACAGTTGCATTACTTTAAGGAGTATATTAAAAGGTTGAAGAAAGTTGTGGGGCCAAATGAAGCAAAAAGGATAATTGAGGGGGCATTAGTGTCAATTAGTGCAGGAACTAATGATTTTACCATTAGTTATTACGACGATCTTGCTGGTAGAAAAGATGATTTCGCCATTGGAGATTACCAGGATTATGTATTGAAGAAGCTTCAAATATTCGTCAATGTAAGTAACGCCTCATTTGTTAGCCATTAAGAGCCTCTTAAAAACGTTTGAAGTCTAATGTTCAAATCTATAATTAATTAAGATTGTTTGTTTAGGTTAAAACCTTAGAATTTTCCTCTGAATTTTAAGAGGATGAGAGTTTGTCTTAATTAAAATTAAGAGTCACTTAATTTCAGATTTTAAGGCACCCTTTCAATTTCAGACGTAAAAACAAACAACACCTAACTCTTTTTCTCTCTCTCTCTTTATTTATTTATTTGTTCATTTCTTTTAATTTTTGGTGATGTGGTTTTTGTTGTTGATAATATTATAGGATCTCTACAAACTCGGATGCCGAACAATGGTGATTTCAGGGCTGCCTCCGATGGGGTGTTTACCGATTCAAATGGCAGCTACATTATCGAGAACGTGTTTAAAAGATCAGAACTACGATGCTCGAATCTATAATCAGAAGCTCGTGAAGTTGTTACCTCAGATGCAATCATCTCTGTCTGGAAGCCGGATTATATACTCCGACATCTACTCTCCGCTAAGGGAGATGATCCGAAATCCACAAAAACATGGTAAATTACCATTAAATTTTTAAAATTCACAAGAATTTTAAATTAAATGATTAAAATAAAAATAGTTTAATTTTGTATGCAGGTTTTACTGCAACAAGAATTGGATGCTGTGGAACAGGGCTTTTGGAGGCAGGCCCATTGTGCACACCATTTACTCCACTGTGTGATAACCCAAGAGGATATTTGTTCTTTGATAGCATTCATCCAAGTGAAGCTGCGTATCGTTACGTTACCAAAACCCTTTTTAATCAAATCCTGCGTCAAATGAATGGAAAGAGTTAAATGTTTTTTTTTTTTTTTTGGGGATTAGAAATGAGTAGATCCAGAATAATGCCATAATCTACAACCTAATTATTGCTCTGGAAATACTCATTTCTTATCTGGAAATTGTTGGATCTTTTTCATAAATATATTAATTGGCTTTATATTCTTTTATTGTTACTTATTATTATAATTTTTTAATTGTTAATTACAAAAAATCTCATTAATAATAAACGAGAATGTTTTATCTTTCTTACCAAATCATAATTTTTTGCTTCAATATTATTTTCAAAAAAAGTTATAATAAAATTAATTGTTGTTTAGACTCTAATCAACCCGTTACAGATTTACAGTTTGCCATTGTATATTTGTATATGTGAATTTCCGTGAGTAAGTAAAAATGATAATATAAAAAAAATAAAAAATTAAGAGCATCTGCCACAGCCACAGGTCCTTGTTGTGATGCGACAAGAGAATGCAAAATTTTTGAAAAACCTAGGGGACGTTTGGTTCGCAGATTTTTTTACTGGGATCTGCATTTTGTAAAGAGATTTGCATTATTCAGCATTTGCATTTGTCAGGATTTTGTCAAAAAATATGCATCATCTTTTAGAAAAAAAAATTACTAATCTGAAAAATGTAAGGTAATTGAGATTTAAAATCCTAATGGGTAGACTGAGTTTTTAAATTACAAAGAGGAAAGGGTTTAAGAAATCTGGGATTTCAAATCTTTAATGAAATCTACGAACCAAACATAAGATTTTAAATGCAAATTCCAGTGAATCCATGAACCAAACGCGCTCCTTAACAGGTTTGAAAAAACAATGTCTTTGTCTAAAACTTGTTAATTTATGCTTCTTATAACTAAAACATTGTACAATATATGGTACAATAGAAATCAACAGTACTAACTAGGATTTCATTTCCGGCCCACTGCGGTTGCCTGAAACAAATCATCAATCCGAGCCTCAACTTCTTCCATCGTTAACTTAACATGTTTATCTGCATATTTCCCCATATCTTGAAGACTATGGAACCTCCCAAGAAAATTTCTATAAGCAGGAACCAATGTTCCAGCTACCGAAATCTTCAATTCCTCTCTCAATTGCTCATCGAATATAACCCATGTCGATTGCGTTCTACAAATCTCGTCAAACTGAGAATTGAACACTTTAAGCTTATCCTTCAAAGCTTTCGAAGCAACCGTTGAAGATAATAAGTTACTGTTGTCAAGTTTCAAAGTGTTGAGGATTTTATGCCATGAGCTTCGTTGGTAATTTACATGATGTTGTCTGATCTTTGATGTTTGTTTCCGGATCCAATCGTCGCCTAGAAGAGATCCCAATTCATCGCCTTTAACTTTTTGCACTATGTATCGGCCGTTGTTCATCATGAAAACAGATGATAATGCCGCGTCCCTGTAAATCTTGGATTTTGATTCTAAATTGCTCTCCAGAACTTCCATGATCCACGCGATTTGAACGGATAGTGGAGATGATGATGATGGTAACGACTGGTCATGATTGTTGTCAAAAACTTGTTGGAGAGTTGGCCGAGAACAAGCGGCACGGAGGTAATTCATGACGTAACGATTGATCGGATGAAGACCACCGCCAGGGACGGCGGCTTTGGCCGGATCACGACGGATTAAATTCTCTAATTCCATGAATATGCCTCTGATTGATTCACCTAGTCTCTTCCACACTCCCATGGCTTCGTTTCTTAAAAACAAACAGTATTGATCAGAAAATAATGCCTCCAATTCCGGCAATAAATCCTTCACGGCTTCGTATACATCGAGAATTTTGAAAAGTCTCTCTGGTTCTCTGCTCCCCATTGCGATTTCATTAGCGAAGTTTAGCAGCTCCATAGTTGAAACCCTACATACATCCATGAAGGAAAGATCAGCGGCGGCAGCGGTGGCGGAGGAATAACCAAATACGCGATCGCAGAGGCGTCGCTCGCTAGGGTAAAAAACTCGAACCGCCATGTTGATTGCTTTGATCCATTTCTCGATTTCCATGTCGTTGTCTTGATCTTCAAGAGGTTTACTCGAATTTTGTAACCCTAGAAACCCTAATCTCGAGAGGCTTTCTTCTACGAAATCCCTCCGGCAGGTACTGTAAGCAAGCGAGCACTCCTTTCCATAGCCCGCGGCGATCATCCTTTTCGCGATCTCGTGTAACTCGTTGATCGTACCAGACGGAAGCGCGTCGATCATGATGTTGTAATCCGAGACCGGATGCGCTATTGGAACCTCTAAATCATCGAAACTGTCATCTTCATCGGAATCTGAATAGTCACCGCCGGCGGTCGCCTTACCAGAAGATTCAGCGCCACCGGTTTCGATCAGCAGCTTAAACTCTTCCTCAAGCCGAAACATACACTGATGAAGCAAATCCTCGGCTCTGTCAAGACAGGACGTAACCGCCTTGTCGTCGGCCATCGCACTCCATTCACGAATCACGGCGACTAGTTCGTCAACGGCGTCGAGAAACGACGAGGCGTCAGCTGAGTCCCTCCATATCGGTTGGTCAATTGTGAAATATCTGGAGATCCTCCGGTGAAGGGTTCTGAGCGTGTGATCAAATGCAGGTACGCCGTCGTTGCCGGCAAGGTTTTCATGGAGCTTTTCCCGTAGTCTACCATCGAAGTTAGAAAATATTTGGAGAATATCATCGGCCATGGCATTATCGGTGTGTCCTAGAGTTTTAGCTATGTGACGGGCAACTGCAACGAGCTTCTCTTCGCCATTTTCAGCCATGATTTACCACTGAGTGTGAAGCATAAAATCTGTGATATGTGTTGGAATTTGAAATTTTTTTTTTTTTTTTTTTTTTTTTTTTTTTAGTTGCTGAAATAAATAAGTTTGAAAGAAAAACGCGGATTTGGAAATTTTGTGGGGGCCATGGGGAAAGGAACGAGGAGACGACTAGGTAAAGGTCGAAATTTAAATTTGAGAGGGTCAATCACGTTCTCCAGTTTCAAACAAAAGAAGAACGAAAACACACTGGATGATTATAGGTTTGGTTAACTTAAAATTAATCAGTTATTAATTTAGTAATTGATTAATTAAGATCTGATCAACTATAAATTTTTATAATTAATTTTTTTTATCCTTATAAAAAATTGTTTTAAATCAACCATGTATGTTAACCTAGTTAATTGCACATATAAATAAAGATTTCTTAAAGATACAATTTTTTGTGTAAAGAATGTTTGTAAAGAATGTTATTGAAAGTTTGAAACTATTTAGAAATGATCTTTATATTGCAAATATTTTTTTTAAATTTCAATAAATTTGTTGTTGCTATTTATGGATGTTGTAAAAAACTAAATTTAAAAACTATTTCTTTGCAAACTCTCATGCCAAGGATATGGTTGACACAACCAGTTGAATTTTTAAGCTGGAGCTTTTGGTAGCTATAACTTTTTGAAAGAGTTTTTACTTTTATGAATGTGTTTGGTAATTTTGTTAGCTGGAACTGGAGCTTTTAAATTTTATAAATGTGTTTACTTAAGTACTTGTAGATGTAGCTTTTAGAGAGTGTTTGGTTCTACGTTATGGTGGAAAGTATTACGTTACAATAACGTAAACAGTTTGTTTGATTATTCGGGTTTAAAATTACTCCTATTACACTTTTTCATAAGTTAAAAATGTAGTTTATTTGCATAATAAATGATTATTTGGTCATGTTACAAGTTAATACATAATTCCAAACACTTTAAAAACTGATTATTTGATAATTGTGATAACAAACAGCAGAAACTAAACAAAACACTAAATTTCTAAAAGCACTTTTTGTTACACATAGTATCTGATTATTAGTTTCCAAAACGTTGCAGCACTCTTTTAAACGCAAATCCAAGCAAAAGACATTAATGGTGCATTTGGTACAGGAAAATGAAGGCAGGAAAATGGAAATGAGTACACTTCCCTTGTTTTGAATAGAGCATGTGAATTAAAAATAAATAATTAAGCGATTTCTCATTTCATACTTTTCATTCCCCCCCCCCCCCCCCCCCCCCCCCCCCCCGCTTATGAGTAAAAATTTGAAGAAATGAATACTGAACTTAGGAGTGTCAATTTTAACCCAACGGGTAGGATTATTAAATGGACTCATCGTAAAAATACTAAGATTAAACATACAGTTTTTTTTAAAAAAAAAAGAAAATTTATAAAATGGTGTATTAAACATATTGTTTTTTGAAAAAAAATTTTAAAATTAGAGTAAATTACAGAAATGGTCTCTGTGGTTTGTTCAAAATTATGGAAACGGTCCCTCAACTTTCAAAGTTGCAGTGGCGGTCCCTTAAACCACTTTTTACTTGTAGAATTGGTCCTTCTGTTTCTAAATTTTTTAAAAATGACGATTTTGCCCTTCTTTTAATTACAAGTTTGGTAATTTCATTTTTGGTCCTTTCTTAATTTTTCATTTTTGGTTTTAAATTTGAAATAATAATTTAATAAATTATAATTTGATTCATTATTAATTATATTATTATTATTATTATTATTATTATTATTATTATTATTATTATTATTATTATTATTAATTTTACCTATTTATTTTGTAAAATAAATCTATATTTCTTTACTAAAAAATATTTTTATTTATATACTTAATTAGTTAAGTTATGCATCTTTTTATGTATTCAATTTATTTATTAAAATTTTATTTATTTATATTTTATTGGTTAAACTATTTGTATAATTTATTATTTATACTTTTCATCAAACTATTTCATTACTTTTAATAATTCTGAATTTGTGTAAATTTTGATTTAAATTTACTAATTCATTACGTTTTGATTTATGTTTGCTAATTATTATTTTTGATATAATATTTTTGTTACGCTAATAAGTTTTTATTTAAATTTATTATTTTATTTGTTTGGATTTAAATATTTTGTTATGTCAGTACGTTTTGATTTCAATTTATTATTTTATTTGTTTTGATTTAAAATTTTGCTACGTTAATACTTAAGTGAAAATTAAAATATTTAAGTGAAAACGAATAAAACATATTAATGTATAAACAAAACTTGTAAATCAAAAAGAGTAAACACTATATTGAAATCAAAGCGTATATGCATAACAAAATAATAAAAATTAAAAAATTTAAATAATAAATTTAAATCAAAACGTATTAAGTAACAAAATATACTATTTTAAATAAAATAAACTAAAAGATAAATATTATTCATTATTTTTTCTAATATCTATAAAGATTAATAAATATAAATTATAAATACAATATATTATTTTTACATCTTTAAATATTAATAAATAGATAAGATTTAAATCTACATTTAAATTATATGTTATATGTACTTTATCTATAAATCTAATTTAAAAAAAATATTATTTGTTTGTTTATGAAATGATTTGTAAAATTATTTATTTTTAATATATATTAGTAATTTAAGGCATTTTTTTAAAACCAAACAAATAAAATAATAAATTTAAATAAAAACATATTAGCGTAACAAAACATCTAAATCAAAAATAATAAATTAGCAAACTTAAATCAAAATGTAATGAATTAGTAAATTTAAATCAAAATTTACACATCAAAATTTATCAACGTAATGAAATAGTTTGATGGAAAAGTATAAATGATAAAATTATACAAATAGTTTAACCAATAAAAGATAAATAAATAAAACTTTAATAAATAAATTGAATACATAAAAAGATGCATAACTTGACTAATTAAGTATATAAATAAAAATAATTTTTACTAAAGAAATATAGATTTATTTTACAAAATAAATAGATATAAATGATGATGATGATGTGATAATAATAATAATAATAATAATAATAATAATAATAATAATAATAATAATAATAATAATAATGAGAATAATGAGAATAATAATAATAATATAATTAATAATGAATCAAATCATAAATTATTAAATTATTATTTCAAATATAAAACAAAAAATGAAAATTAATAAAAGGGACCAAATTTGAAATTACCAAACTTGTAATTAAAAGAAGGGCAAAATCGTCATTTTTAAAAAATTTAAAAACAGGAGGACCAATTCTGCAAGTTAAAAGTGGTTTGAGGGACCTTCACTGCAAGTTTGGAAGTTGAGGGACCGTTTCCATAATTTTGAACAAACTACGGGGACCATTTCTGTAATTTACTCTTAAAATTATGTAAAATTTATGACTTTTGGTCATTAACCCGTTTGCTTGAATGTACAGAAATTGTCACCCTTAGCTGAACTCTCTAGAGAGTTAGAAAAAAACACGGAGATTTCGCTCCACACCACCTCAGGGGATGAGCTCGATTTCGAAACTGACCCGAATTGCTCAATAACCGAAAATGTGCATACTCAGGAACCGAGAACCGACCTGAATATGAAACGGTCTTCTTCGCTTCGGTTTGGTTCCTATCAATTCCCGGCTTTTACAAAGAATAAAAATCGGACCAGACCCGATGGAACCAAAAGCTGAATTATAGGAATTAGAGATGAGCTCGGTTCCAAAAACGACCCTAACTAGAATGAACCTGAATTACTCAAAACCAAAAATGCATAATCAAGATGTGACACCCTTGCCACAACAACCACCAATTACAAAACACTCAGGATTTAAACACCATCATTCAAATACATAATGATCTGATAACCTAGATTTTAGTGCGGAAGCATTAAAAACATAAAATAAAAGTAGTGCAAAAGTGTCAAACACCCAACGGTGCTACAAGGTACCATAACTAAGTCTACATATCCAAATACAATTATTACAATCATCCCAAACATATTATAACATTTGATCCACAACATAAGTACCGATTAAATAGCAGATATCTTTCAAATCTTCTTAAATGGCCTAACGAGAAGGTCCAGCAGTAGACTTCCTTTTTCCTGTAAAATTCAACAACTAAAAGGGTAAGCGATTGCTTAGTGAATACCATATGATTTTACGCATTTAACAAATCTTTATGATGCCACCCAGAGTAACCGCGGTAACACATACCGTATACTCCACACGCACCCAAGGTACGCAATTCTGAGCCCGCAGCCCCTTCGAGCTGACACACTCGACAATAAGAAAAACCCACCAAACTGAGGCAAACATACCATCAGGGATGTCATACTGTCTATCCTGGCCATAGAGGTGTCAAACTCTTGGCTCATATAGCACAGTAACATCAGAGTACAGATGCGACCACTCAGGTCCATCAACATCAACAGGATGCACAACAAAAGAAAGGACATGCAGCAAATGTGAATGTGCATCAATATATATACGCAAGTTAGTAGAGTGTCAAACGAAAGTGAAACAACATGCCTCAGCAGGCCTAGCAAACATAAAGCAGATGTAAACATGCTAAAATCAAAGGTACTCACTGTGGGTGCGTAAATAAATGTTAACCAATATTATTTCTCCGCGGCCTTTCAACCGGATGCACCAAGTACCCCATTGTGGGTTAGACAATACCACAAGGGACCTGTTATATTAATTACAACAATACCTTGTATCAATAATCGCTTAAATCCATAAAATCAAGTTTCGTTAGTTTTGCAATATTTTTCCCCATTTCGGGTTCCACGTCTAAATTCATACCATAAGTAATTTTTGAGCTTATCTCATGTTCATACATTGTCCTTTGAGTAACCCTTGTCATTTTATGTGTTGTTTATGAGTTTCATTCAAATACACGAGTTTAGAGAGTAGCATTCTCAATTTTAGGCATTAAACTCGAATTTAATGGGTTAGATTTGAACCCACCATCACATATGTTGATAGATTCGAACCCCCCCCTAGGTAGATTCGAACCTTACTTCGAATCTAGGGGCAGATTCGAACCCCTCCCTCGAATCTAATGGTACACATTCGAATCTAGTACAAAACTCGAGTTTGTTCTTGCATTTCGACTCTGTTCTTGGCATATTCGAGTCTGTTCATCATTTTAGCTTAAATCCTTCATTTCTAAGTCAAAAATCATGAATATGACAAGCATCATACCTAGCTTCGATTCTACTATGCATATACTATCGTATCCTAGCAATATTTCAAGTAAAACAAGCTCCAATTTACATAAAATGACAGATTCGAAATTCTAGTTCTTCAAAACCGAAACAACAAACTTAAAAGTGTCGATTCTTACCTTAATTCGTATTAAATCAGAAATTCGTTTGTAGATTATTGTTGTACTCCTCGATATCTTTCCGTTGACGTATAAATCTCGATAATCGGCCGGTCGGTTTGCGAGATATCTTAGAGAGATGTAGAGAGAACTTCTAGAGAGAGAATGTAGAGAGAGAGTGTGAAATATGAAAATGAATGGCTTTTAGCCCTTTTTATTCAGCTTTCATCATTTTTGCACATTTCACCCCTCAACTTAATCGGTTCCATAAAATACTGATTTATTCTTAAATTTATCATTATTAACTTTTATCATTCATAATACTCCTTAATAATAATTCCGAGTTCAAATTTCCTTAAAATAACAACAAACTTTCTAAATATCCCAAATACATGATAATTGTTCATAATTCAACTTAATTGTAAATTTTCCACTTAATTAGCCCAATTACAATAAAATAACTTTGAGGATGTTACACAAGAACCGAGAACCAGCCCAAATATGAAACGGTCTGGTTATTTCCTGAATTTTATAAAGAATAATTAAAATTGGGCCAGACAGGACTGAACCGAACCCGATGGAACCGAAAACCGAATTATCAGAACTCTAGTTACCGAAAACCAGTCCGTTGCGGTTCGGTTCCGGTTTGCTTTAGATAAAACGAGTTTTTTACTCATTCCAAATAGCAATTATAGGAACCGATAACCGGCACGAAAATGAAACGGTCCGAGTTGGTTTTGGTCCGGTAGTAGTTCGGTTCGCGTAAAACGTGTTTTATGCTCATTCCTATACATTAGCGTCACTTTGTCATTCCTTTTATCAAACAGTTCATTCTTCCTCCAATATCTACCATCGCTTCTTCCTAAGTCCATCCAATCTTTGTTGTCATTAACCGACATTGCTCTCTCTCTCTCTCTCTCTCTCTCTAACATCGCAAGGTACCATCAATATCTTGCTCGCTTTGTAGCTCTTTTCGTATGTTTCACGGGATATTAGTTTACTATTTATGTTTATTTGTTTCACAAATTGAATGACTTAATTTTGGTTTGATTTAAATTGTAGTACTTTGTTTTGGTTTGAATTAATTTGTAATACTCTAATTAATATTTTTTTGGGTTAAAATATGTTGGTAATTGTTTTGTTTGATTAATGAAATATTTAATTATTAGTATTTTATTGGGTTTGAATGGTTGTTATGAAAAAAATATGCTTGCAAATAATAAAACTTTTAGAATTCTCTGTTGTACCAAATAAAAGACATGATTCACTATTACATTTATCTGTTGAATATTCTGTTATACCAAACACATGAACCAATTCTCTTTATCTGTCATTCTATTTTCTATACCAAATGCATCCTGATAATCATTAAAAAAAAAATTTGTGGTTCATAATTATTAGAATGGTAAAAAAGTGACTTTGCTTAGCAAAAAACCAAATTTACTTTTGAAAGCCACTTGTAAAAGTGCTTTTGAGAGCTTTTGTTTTTTAAACCAAAAACTCAAGTTTTTACCAACCAAATGAACCTTTTATGCTTGAGCTTTCAAAAACACCAAAAATTGAAGCTTTCAAAAGCTCATCGTGAAAACGTTTTAAATAATTTGTATTTTCTTGTTAAAACGCCCTTAAATAATTTGTAGCTTACCAAATATATCTGAAATTATCAAGTTAAATGACTGAAACAATGTACGTAGCAATTATAGATCACCACTTTCAAAGTTTCATATATCAATAAAAAATTAATATATAGATCATCACTTTCATAGTTTCAAGGTTTATTATTAGAAAAACACATTTTTTTCATTTTTTTTTTGTTTTCGTCTTTCTATATTGTTGGTTTTGTGAAATTTTACCATTAGAGTTCGGTTATAATTGGTAAACCTGATTTTTAAAAATTGAAAAATCGAGTTCTAATAGTTAAATTTCATTAAACAAAATAAAATTAACTTGAAATTTCAGTAAAAAAAATAACATACAGAAACGAAAAGCAAAAAAAAAAAAAATGAAAACATGCTGGTTTTTTCATAATAATCAATAAAAAAATTATGTATTTTTTAAGTATGTTGTTTATGTGTGGGGGTGTACTCACCCCATCCTTATTCAAGGCCGGCCCAAAGAGGAAGGGGGGTCATGTAATATGGCTTTTAACCAAATACATATTATAATAGGCCCAGTTTTAGTCTAATACACCCAAAAGATAAGGCTTCTTCAATCATACGGTGTCTGGAGAGAAGGAGGAATGTATAACGTAACACCTTTCTCAAAGAAGCCGAAGCGTTAGGAAGTTCGTAATGTCTCTCTCGATTCTGATGAAGAGAGATGAGAATTGTCTGTCACACAACCTTCTTACCTTTGGATCTTTTATCAACGATCTCGTTAAACATGTCAACCCTTACGGCCTCACGCAACCTCGGGCTCTGTTATGATTTACAAACCTGCAAGGCGGCAACTCACATAACTCTTTTTTATGAAAATCTTGGAACCGACAAGAAGAGTCTCAAGCAACCCTTTGTAAGACTGTAACGAACGATTTTGGTCGGCACTCCGCAGTCACGTCAAATTTTCAATTTTGGTTACGAACCCTCAAGTATCCCTTTCTCCCTCTTTTACAAATTATGTTAATTTGTTACTTTGAACACTGGTGTAAGCTTCATGATAGTTTTTGAAACAAATATAAACTCTGATTTATGTGAATCGTGAATTTGTAATCATATCATGGTGAGTACCACATACGTACCTATATAAACTCTGATTTATTTGATTTCTTGTTTGGTTTATGTTACCATTTATGCTATTTGATTTCTTATTTCTAATACATTTGGTTTTAATTTCTCTTTAATTTGTAGGTGTAGACTTATCAGTTTTGGACTCATCACTCATAGTTGTATAAGTGTTGATTGTTTTCTAGTTCATCGAGTTATTACTAACAAGAATAAGAAGAAAAGAATAAATAGAACTAAAGAAAAAAAATACTCAGGTGCTATCTTTTTATGCTTACAAGTTGTTTAACTATTATTTCATTATTGTATATGCTATTGATTAGTATGTTTTCACGTTCAAAGTCTTCGGTGTCCAAAATGGACGCCTAGCTTGACTAGTTTCGAAACCGTTTTAAATATAGTATGTTGTATGTTTCAATTTTTTAGAGGACAGTATTCTTCTATCTCGCATTGGACATGAAAATGCTCAGTACCAGCCCTACCTAAATTTATCATTTTGGAAACTTTAACATCACCTTAGCTTTTCTCTGTCCACTATTTTCATTCTAATATTTTCGAAATAACTACCATTCAATCCTAGTATCAATAATCCAATAAAATCTAGTGAGAGAGAGAGAGAGAGAGAGAGAGAGAGGAGAGGAGGGTGAAAAGCCGTGAAGGGGTGACCGGTGAGGAAGTCATTGGGGTTTTTTTGTGCGGGATTGCTAGCTTAGGAGGTGTTCCTGCATGCTTGGTTCGTAGTTGGTCAAGCCGTAGCTAGCTTCGTGGGTGGGGTATATGATGCAACAGGGACCGTTTATGTAATTTACTCTAAAAACATTCATAAGACTTTTAAACGTCTCGGACAATATACAAGAAAGATACTAGTGATTTTTGTTTAATAAAAAATATAGAAGATGTCACATTTTTCGTTTTAGAAAATGAGCATGAAATAACAATAAAGTACAAAAAAACCACACCGCGTATATCAAATACACGCAAATCTTTACCGTTCATTACACAATCAACGGCCGCCATTCATCGAGCTTAAAAAGGCGTTAAAGATGACGTAAATACCAATTTCGCCACCACCCGTATATATACTGCTATTTAATCGTCCAGTCATATCAAAGTCAAATAACTCCCGACCATTCTGACTAGAATACCCCTGACCTTTCTCAATATTCCAATCAATGAACTCCTCCCAAAATCTCCCCATCTCAGATCCTCCGTCGTCCGCCACCGGCAACAATGCCGCCTGGTCGTCCACCATTTCCGCCACCCCTGCCTTACGCGCCTTCGTAGCTCGCCTCACTGACTCTACGCGACGCGCCTTTGCTCGCCGTCGCCCTTGGTACGAGCTAGTCGACCGGACCGCCTTCTCTAAGCCAGATTCGCTCACCGACGCCACATCGCGCATCCGTAAGAACTTCAACTACTTTCGCGTCAATTACCTCACGCTACTCTCCGGCGTGCTTGCGTTCTCTCTTCTTTCTCATCCGTTTTCTCTCCTCACTATCGTATCTCTGCTCGCCGCCTGGCTCTTCCTCTACCTCTTCCGTCCTTCAGATCAGCCGGTTGTTATCAATGGCCGCGCCTTCTCCGACCGAGAAGTTCTAGGGATCTTAGTTATTCTGACGGTGTTTGTCGTTTTCCTCACAAGCGTTGGTTCCCTGCTTATGTCGGCGACGTTAGTAGGGCTAGGCATCGTCTGCGTCCACGGTGCGTTTAGAGATCCAGAAGATCTATTCCTTGACGATCAAGAGATCCCTGGCACTGGACTGTTTTCCTCGTTCAGCGGAGCAGCAACTTCCGCAACTGTTGCCGATGTAATGGCTCGTGTTTAAACAGATAAGTTTGGCTACTGAGATGCAACAATCACCGATTATTTCGTCATTATTTATAGATATTCTATCAATTTTCGTTTTTCTGGTTCTAGATTTGTGTAAGATCTGATAAAATTCATGATCTTTCGGCTACGTACTAGTAGATTGTTTGTTTGATATGTACAATTATTCCTGATTGATTCTATTTTTTTACGGCAATGCTAATAAAAAATTGTCACTTAAGTTTGTTAAATCTACATATGCAATTCAACGAAAAAATAGCTATAACTATTCGGTTATCCACTAGCTGCAACTTCAATTGAAGTTTTATTGCAATTATCATTCCTTCTCCATAAACACTGGTTGAATCGTCGTTCATGTTTATACTATGCCAATAATCCCTCCATTTGCTTGGCTAGTAGGATAATGTATTAAACTTAAACTCAGTTCGCCCAGTGCTTGATCTGTCGTTCTGCTTTTTTACCTCTTGATCATGCGATCTTGTATAATAGTTTATTTAAAGCACAATCAAATTTCTATTATCTGATTTCACAATAACACTTCGTTAATTTTAGATATGTAACAAAGACAAGGCGATGATAGTAACCAATTTTGAATCTTAGATGCATAGATTTGATGCAAAAAAGGTAAATCACATAGGCTAATTGATTAGGCATGTGGTTTACACGAGGCAGATATGTAACAAGTCAAATAGACGAAGATTAAAAGGAAACCTCTGTTTCTTAACAGGAAGATTTGATCCATCATAGATGAATCACCTATGCCATTAGGCTAGGCATACGAGCGTACTTGAGGCTAGCCAGAAATGTGAGCCCTCCTCCGGATGTTGATGTAGGCTAGAAGTAGAAGGTGTAATTGATTTGTTCAATGGTGTCGTGGGATCATACAATAATTGTGTTGGAACTATGGTTAAACTTGTTTAGGCTTTTTTTGTTCCTGAGCTTAATCACACCATGCTAAACTTTTTGACAGTTTATCTTGTCATGCCGACAACCCTATGCAGCCGTAGGCTTCGGTCGTACCAGCTTGTAAAATGATATGTTAGTTTCAAAAACTGCCTGCTGATCTTCTTCAGGACGCATTGCTCCATTCACTGATGTTGTCGACTAAACTTATCTATTTGTTTTCTTGGTTCTTAGAAAATCAAGTCTTTATAAATAGGGTGGCATGGCAGCAGTGGTATCCATGCAAAGCTACTAATTATTTTTCACTATTTTCATCGCGGGTTCTAAAATTCATTTTGCTAATCCATTCACTCCATTGACAGTGTTCTTGGTTCATTGTCATCGTGTTGCTAAATTTGAAGAACCCCACGTGTAAAAGCACCATTTCTTCTTTGTTTGTTCTTTGTTGGTTCTGCGCACAAAATTGCTAGTTGAAGAGTGAAACACAACTAGGAAAAAGCCCCTCCGACTCCTATTTAGCCATCGGGTTGGATTCTAACTTTGAATGAAGATGGTCGCTTGAATTGACACCATCAACATCAGCATTGAAACACGAAAGCCCATTACTACATTGGAATTGACAACTATGAGAAGATATGCGATGAGGGGAAAGGAATTGAGCCACAACAAACCCAACACTTTTGGACAGAATGCCTCTCTATTACATTAGCTGATTTCTAGAAACAAAGTCAATCAATATGAATAGCCAGATAAGGAAGGGACTAACAACAGAAGATTGATTGTCTTGATTCTTGAATAGAATGAAGGAGCTGGAGTGGAGTCAGGTAGAAATGAGCAACAGGATATGATTTATCCAAACCTAAATCACTCGTCGGTAGGGATGACAAATAAAAAACCCCGAACCCGACTGGGAAAACCGAAAACCGATCTAAACGGGGCGGGTTTTCCCGAACCCGATTAAGTTAAACGGGGGATGGGGCGGGTATGGTATTGATAATACTCGTCCCGTATACCCGATTACATAACCCGTTTAAATCCCCGATTACTTTTAATAGCAACATGCTATTTATATTGAATATATATGATATATAAAATATGAATATTTTTATCTTTTTTATATATTATACATAAAAATTATTATGCATAACTTAAAAAACTTATTTATTTACATATAATTTATTGAAATAATGTTTTTTTCGTTATCATTTGATAGGGATACAAATTTAATTTAATATTAGTATTGTAATTTTAACATACATGAATATTTTAAGCTTAAATTATGAAACATGTGATTAAATTTCATATCATTGATTTATAAATGGGTTACCCGATTCCCAGCGGGTTTCCCCGCGTACCCAATAGGGGATGGGGATCCCCGTTTAATACCCACGGTTTTTTTAAACGGGGACGGTATTTCCATTCCCCGCTACTCATCTGCATATTCATCTATGAATGACTGATTGGATGCCACAATTTATTCAAGGAACTAGTTACTGCCGATGTATAAAAGCGGTCTGGATAGATAAAACAAAAAACTAAACTGCATTCGGTTCACTGTAAGAGTAGAATCACTTTCACACTAAACAGGTTTAGATCTGTCAAATTTTGTTTCTATTTATAATTACAATTTTGGTGTGGTTTGATTTTAAAGGCGGCGATTGATACAAATTTTGGTACTGCATAGCAGATACCTGTGTTAATGGGATGTATTTCTTTTAGGTGTTTATTTGTGTTTCCAAATTTTATTAGGATTTTATGCATGATGAAATGTGAACATACGAAAAGCATTGGTTGATATTAAATTTTACACACACACACATAAAATATGGATGGAGAGAGGGCGCACCAGAAGATACCAACTTAAAAAATAATAATTCAATTTTTTTTCATAAACATATTTTAATTAACATCATAGATATGTCCGTAAAGATGGTGTGAAACTACATTTACATAGTGTGAACGTACATTTATCTGATACATGATTTCGGGCACTTAAAATGTGTGAATGTGCGTGAAATTTATGTATCGTATTTGTAATGTTAATTAAATATGTTTATGAAAAAATTTAAAAAAATTATTTTTAAAAGTGATACCTTCTGATGTGTTGCATAATAAGCGGTACCACTTAATATGTGTTTCGATTTTTATAATTTATAATTTATATATATGTAATGTGTTTTGATTTTCATAAATTTAATTTCTTTAAAATAATAAGAGTAAGAATTGGTCTTTGTGGTTTGTTCAAAATTATGAAAACAGTCCCTCAACTTTCAAAGTTGCAGTGACAGTCCCTCAAACCACTTTTTACTTACAAAAATGGTCCATCTCTTTCTAAACTTTTTAAAAATGACGATTTTGCCATTTTATCAACTAGTATTTTGGTTGTCCGCGCGTTGCAGCGGATATCCATAATGAATATGTATTTTTATCGCTTAAAATACATTATGATGTTAAGAAATTGAAACATGTATAATGATGACAACAACGTCAACGTATTTGTGTATTTAAGCATTAACGGGATACATGTTTTTTTACGAATTTGTTTTGACTCAATTGATGATGTCTAAAGTATATTATTCTTTTAGGGTTTTATATGAAAAAACAATATATTATTGTTTTCTTTCTGGTTTTCTATTAAAAAAAATTTGTTTTTTCTTTTCATAATAAATCCTATATTTTCCACAAAAAAACCAACATGTTTATATTCTTTTTCCATTAAAAAGCCCTCAAACTTCATGACTTTTAATGGCAAAAAAAGGAAAATTCCGATAATAACAAATAAATAAATAACTTGAGAATTTTATTGGTAAAAAATAACACGGAGGGGCTATACCGCAAAATCATAAAAAAAACATGTTGGTCATTTTTCATATTAAACCTATTTTTTTACACAAAAATTATGAATGACAAAAGCTGATATTTTATATGCATCTTGTGAGACAAAAGTAAAAACCAAAAAACAAAACAAAATGAATCATGGTTATTTAATTCATCAAGTTGTGATGGAAGCAATAAATTTTCAATATATAAATACTTTATAAAATATATACAAGTGTAGATGTTATTTTATTGTATTTATTTTTTGTTTCTAAATGATTAAAAATATGGGTTTATTATGAAAAAAACCATCATGTTTTCACGTTTTTTTTTTTTTTTGCAATTTTGTCCATCTATGTTTTTTTTTTTCATAACAGTTCTCAAGTTAGTTTTTTTTTGTTTAGTGAAATTTGGACATTACAACCCAGTTATAATTAGTAAACCGGGTTTTTCAAAAACCGGATTCCAATGTCCAAATTTTACTAAATAAAAAAAAAATAAATTAACTTGACGACTTTTATGAAAAAAATTAACATGAATGGACAGAAACGCAAAAAACGTGAAAACATTTTGGTTTTTTTCATAATAAACCCTAAACATATTAACAATTTATATTTATTTGTTTTATTAAATCAAGGAGGTGTTAATAAATTTTAATTAGAAGGGTCAAAAGTATAAATAATGACAAAATAAGTTTTAATGTTAATAGCTAAGTGACCAATCTTGTATTTAAATCTTGATAATAATGACCAAGTTTTTTTTAATTAAAAGTATGAACAAAAATTATAATTTAATACAACCCATAGGAGACTTTTTAATAGTTAACTTTTAAATAAATATTTAATAATTAAAATGTTTCAAATCCTAAGGATCATTATGTAATTAAATATATTAAACTACAGTGACCTTTTGTTAATTTTGAAAAACCACAGGGGTTAATTTGTAGATTGTGAAAGCACCAAAACGGCGCGTTTCACAATCACAAATGTAAGTAGTATAAATATAAATTACAAGTTTGGTCCCTATTTATTTTAATTTCTATATTGGTCTCTCACTATTTAATTTACTTTCAATCTTTGATTTGATTCATATTAAATATATTATATTATTATTAATACTTATATATATTTACCTTTTAAAAATAAATTTATATTAATAAATTAAAAAGTATTTCTATTTATATTGTATGCAATTTATTTTTTAAAGATTTATTTATTTCATAATTTATTGGTTAAACTATTTGTATATTTTTATCATTTATACTTTTCCATCTAATCATTTCATTAAGTTAATAAATTTTGATTTTATTATGATTACCAAGAATGTAAATAAATTTAGGACTAACGCTCGTGCCTACAACCAAATAAAATGAAACCAAAGTACAATCAAACGACTAGCGCTAAAAGTTCGATTAAAAAGGGTTTGTAGACCATCTCGACCAATTGATACCAATAGAACAAATAAAACGTATTAACGTATAAAATTATAAATCAAAATGATTAACATCTAGATTTCAATCAAAATTTATTGACATAACAAAAATATTTAAATTAAAACAAATAAAATACTAAATTTAAGTCAGAGCTATTAATGTAACAAAATATTTAAATAAATAGTAATAGAGTATTACATTTAAATCGATAAGTATTAGCCAAACAAAATATTTAATTTAAAACGAACAAAACCTAAATTTATATATTTTTCATAAAAATATATTAAGGTAATGAGATAGTTAAATGAAAAAGTATAAATAATAAAAATGTACAAATAGGTTAATAAGTGAAATATAAAATAAATAAATCTTTAATAAATAAATTGAATTCGTAAAAATGATGTATATCAACTAAATTAAGTAAATAAATATAAATAATTTTTAATAAATAAATATAAATTTATCTAAGAAATGGTATAAATAATAAAAATATATTTAATAAAGAATTAAATCATAATTTATTAAATTAATAATACTAATTTAAAACCAAAAATAAAAATTCAAGACAAGGACCAAACTTGAAATTAAATTAAATAGTGGATGGACCAAACTTGTAATTAAGGAAATGGTAAAATCGTCATTTTTAAAAAGTTTAAAGAAAGAAGGATTGTTTGTGCAAGTAAATAGTGGTTTGAGGGACTGTCATTGCAACTTTGAAAGTTAAGGAATCGTTTTCATAATTTTAAATAAACCACAGGGACCATTTTTGTAATTTACTCAAATAATAATTAGTTAAAGAAAAAGAGTGTTTTAATTTGCTTTGTTGTTATTATTGATAAAAAGGATAGAAATTGTTGTTTTTATCGGTAAAAAGATAAGATATTTTTGCTATTATTGGTATAAAGATATAAGTTGTTGATATTAATGGATGTTAACCTTCTATAGTAGGTTTTCAGGTCAAAATTTGTTATAATCGGTAAAAAAATACAAAAGTTGTTGTCATTAATAATAAAAAATAAATAATGTGGCTACAAACGAGAAAATTAAAAAAGTTTTTGTTAGTTATGACATATAATCCTTATAATAAAATGATTTCATCAATTCTTAGATTTAATTAGTTTTAGTTTATTATTTTTAGCTTTAATTTATTATTTTTAAGGGATAATTGTGCAAAAAAACCCTAAAGTTGAACCATTTTTGTAATTAAAATCCTTAAAAATGCAGTTTATAGTTAAGGATTCAGTTGATGCTAAATATAAAGAAAGATGATTGTAATTAAAAATATTTACATGTATTTTGATAAAGATTAAACTCCATTATAAATATAAATATGATTAAAATCAAATTTAATTATTGAATGGTTGCTAAACAAATAAACAATTTTATATTATGTTGTAAAGCAAAATAAACCTCACTATACTTGTTTAAAACATTTATAAAACAAATTTGATTTATACCCTCTATATTCTTATATAAGGGCGATCTTTTTCTAGCTAAGCGGGGTAAGTGTGGCTCAATATCCTCTTGGTGTTATGGAAGAACCAAAATGATAAGGTGTTCAACAATGGAGGGATCAATCTTGATAAGTTGGTTGCTAAATTTTAATCGCAAAGTTTCAAATGATGGTTAGTTAGAATCGGTAAAGGCCAAATGATATGGTTAAGATGGTTGGAAAACCCAATCGAGCCAGTAGCATATTCAAAAACAGTTGTGCAGGTTCAATCTATCTTAATAGTAACATTATTTATTTTGTATCATTTATAGTAACAACTTTTTATTTTTCTATCAATAATAGTAATGGGTGACCTGCAAACTTGTTTAGCAGGTCACCAACTTTTCAGTTATCAAAAACAGTAACATCTTTTTAGATTTTTTATCAATAATGGTAACATATCAAATTAAAACATAATTTTTTTATTTTATTTAGTTTTCTAATATTTCATAAACACCAAAATAAACCAAATTTATATTCCGAATATTTACGGATAGATAATATTCGATTATTAATTATATATAATACAAATGAAAAAATACTATTAATTATTTCAATTTTCACTTTTTCCAACTAAAAAACTACGAATCATCATTTTCTTAGTTTTTTCGAATAAAATAATACAAATCATTCCATTTTTTAGTTTTTTCCAATCTAAATGGGTCATAGTTTTTTTATTTAAAAAACAAAAAATCAAAATGAGTCTCAATATTTTTCATTCATAAAAGGGTGTCCTTCATAAAACTATAAACCACATGGTTTTTTTATTTATAGAAAAACTCGCAATACTTTTTCATTCGTAGTACTTTCATTTGGAATAAAAAATTACAAATTGATCGACTTTTTAGTAATTTCCAAACGAAATTGATTATAAACCATTCAACTTTTAGCTTTCCCGAATAAAAAACTACGACCCAATCATGTTTTAGATTTTTATTACAAAAAACTATAAGTCATTTTGATTTTTCATACAAAATAATTGCAACTCATTTATTTTTGTGTTTTTAACAACGAAAAAAACTATGAATTATTTCAGTTTATAGTTTTGCCGAATGAAAAATATTGCAACCCATAAAAACGATACATAACCAGTTGCAAACACTTGCTAAACCAATTTTCATAATTTAGCAGCTTATAACACAATCATCTTATTTAAATTAGAGGTTTCTTACCTTCCCAAGTTAAAGAACACCACAAGCCAATATAAAGATGAATTCCACAGCTCAATTCGATTCGTTACGGCTTTTTATCCTTATGTTTGCTCTTACAAACACGCACAACACTTCTCAACTGTTTTTTGGAATGAATGAAAAGGAAGCAAAGAGTTAAACGTGTTATACATATAAACATATCGTTTATAACGCAGACTCGACACTAATAACCGACCCTGTTATCAATATTTCATAATTAATATCAATATTCCCCTTTAATTCTGTGGTCTCGTAATTATTAATAATCCGCTAGAATTATAACCCGGTGACATGTATACTCGACCCCGACACGTGTTCATTCAACTAATCGTCATACCATTGCACCAACGCAATATTAATAATTTAATCAACCAATAAATTAAATCTACGTAATATTTCTCAAAGACGAGGTGTTACAATTTTAAACAACACAAAAAATTATGAATAATTGTGGTTTATAATTTTTCTGCTTGAAAAATATTGCAACCAACTTTTATTTTTAGTTATTATATAAAAATCTACAACCCATTTAAATCGAAAAAACTAAAAAACCAAAAATTGTTCATATTACTTTGTTGGGAAAAACTAAAAATAGAATGATTCATAGTTTTTTCGTTTGAAAAAAATGAAATTGAAATGATTCGTAGTATTTTTTTGTCGTTCATATTATATATAATTGTGAATATTTAATCAAATATTATCAAATCGTAAATAAATATTCAGAATATATATTAAAAATTTATAAGGTTATGAAAAAACAAAAATTGTAAATAAATAAATTTAATGAAATTAAAAAAAAAAAGTCACTAAAGATGGTAGTAATGTAATTAGATAAATTGAAACATACATTAAGTTTATTTGGTGTTTATGAAATCTTAGAAAAACTTAAAAAGTATAAAAAAGTTTGGTTTAATTTGATATGTTACTGTTATTGATAAAAATATGAAAAATTGTTACTATTTTTGATAACTGAAAAGTTGTTGGTGACCTGCTAAACAAGTTTGCAGGTCACCAATTACTATTATTGATAGAAAAATAAAAAGTTGTTACTATAAATGATAAAAAATAAATAATGTTACTATTAATGATAAAAATGTCAAAACTTGTTACTATTTTTGGTAATTTGCCCTTTATATAAATAAAAATGATTGTAATTAACAATATATTTACATGTATGATAAAGATTAAACTTCATTATAAATTATAATTATTTGATTATCATCAAATTTAATTATTGAATGTTTGACAAAGAGCTTTTAGGTTCTTTTAGTTTTAAAAAGCTATACTAAAAACTAAAAGTCATGTTGGAAGGTAAAAAAAAAGTTCTTTTATGAGACGCTAATACAAGTAGCGTTTGATAAGCGCTAGAGCTTTTGGTTAAACATAATTACTTTTACCATTTAGCTAAATATAAACTACCATCTTCGATTAATATTAATCTTTTTATGTAATTTAAATATTAAATATACTTTTGAAAAAACTGTAGGAGTTACTTTTCAAATATGTAGATATTTACTCAACATACATATGCTCATGCTTAAACCCTTTATTGAATAGTTTAAACTTCAAATATGTGAATGGGAATTACCCTTGAAAAGATCAAACTACATCGATTAAAGCCAACTCTTTTACGAGTTTTCGATTCTTACAGAGTCTGTTGTCTTTATTTTAGGTTGTTACAGTCTATGCTTGATATTTTTCTTTAACTACATAATTAAGTTCCCATATAAAGATGGATATGTTAGGTACTAAAATTAACAAATGTCAATTAACACATGGAGATCAAAGGTACAACTACCATTCTTGAATTTATTTAGTTAAATAATTATTGATGTTTTGTTTAATTAAAGTACATCCCTTCTTCCAGAACAAGCTAATGTCAAATTTAGAGCAATCATGCTGTAATGACTTGTACATTGTGCATTTGAAGTGTTAGATTACACTAAAATTAACAATTTTAGCTCGACCTTAATTGTTTTGCCTTGATTGAAGCCACTCATCCATCTTTTAACTAATGTTCACCAACTTTTTTTGAAAATTCATGTTGGTTTTCTACTGCTTTTTAGTTATATGAAAACCAATTCAGATAAATACATCTGTTATGTTATTTTATATTTTTGTAATTAAATATTCGGATTAAAAAAGATGGTTAGTTGTAATTATATCAATTACATCATCATATTCATTCAACTTTTAATCAAACCACTTAACATAATTTATCAATGATGATTGATGTATCAACATTTTTTACTGTTAAATTGTCATTAAAAATAATCAACTACATTTTTTTAATAATTTTCTAAGATTATATTATGTTTCTAAATGGATTAATTTAATATGTTATCAGAAATAAAGATCAATGACGATTGTGTATATTTTTATTCAAATAACCTCTCTTTATTCTACATCAAAAGCTTCAAATATTTTCATTAATTATGAATCCCAAATTGGGAAACTGTCAATTTTTAACCATATTTATACAAGTCAATTAAGTATGTAATATGATAAGGTTCACTCAGAGCGTCTGGTTTTTAATTACTACGTGTCAACTCAAAATCATTTTGTTTTAAAATTTAAAGTAAAAACGTTTAATGATGAAATAATTTAATCAGTTTTCATTCATGACCGTCCATGGATTTGTGAAGTCATGTACTTGTGATTACAACATAGATCCTTGAATATTTTAAACAGTAAATTTGTCATTTTGAGACTCAATTTTAATAGGTAAACTGGAAGCCGTGAACGACAAAAAAATTAGTGAATTAATATGAATAATACGAATCAAATTAAATTTTACATGAATTCCGCACCCATGCACAAGGTGTATGCGTCAAATGCAAACAATTTTTATTAGTTCTAACTTAGAATTTTATTATGACCGTGGGACCTTACGGAATTGACAGTCCTATATATGCGGTCGAGCCTTCCGCACACCCTAAAAGACGCCCTGATTTTCATCCTACACCTTTATTTATTTAACTATAACTAATTTTCAAGACATCTAACAAGAAAGTCCACAAACCCTATATGCTTCTGGAACCAAAATTTCTAATTAACCAAAAAGTTGATATAAGTCTGAAAAAGATACCAACTAAAATTTCTTCACAAGTCCAACTTTTACTGTCATTGATTTTCTTGACATTTAATTTACACCCATAACTAATTAAATGTGTATTTTTATTTTGATATTTTTATATTATTGACTCTTTCAAGTCAAATGACCACAATGACTTTTTGACGTGGTTTAATCTTAATTTTTTTCGTGTAAAACAAATATGGTTTTAACAAGTCTAGAAGACAAATTGTTTATTAATGAGGATGAAACTATTAGTGACCATGGTGGCAAAATTCAATCCATTTTGGACCATTTTAAAAAAAAAATAACTCAAAAAAAAAAAAAAAAAAATTCAAGAAACACATACACACAAGTAAACACTAAGAAAAATTTCGTAATTCATAAAAAAAACACCAAAAGGATCCTTATAAGATTCGTACTCTTTTCAGCAGGTTGAACAACATCATTTTTTGTTGTGTAGCCGTGATGCCATTTATAAAGAAGAGACCAAGAAGAAAAAGCAGTATTTAATAGATTCTTGTACATATATTTAAATTAACTAATAATTAGTTGTTGAAATATGATCGTGTAAATATTAATTTCAAACACTTTACCTAAGATATGGAAGTAATAAAATAAATGTTTTAGAGAAAATCAAAGAACATATATAGCCCTAAACACAAAACATACACATGAATCCAAAAGTGTGGATCCATCATGATCTATCTATGGGTGCTTAAGCTTGTTATTTAATTTGTAACTTATAACCCCCTCCTCTCCCAATTTAATTTAAAAAACTAAGCTTCAAGTTATATAACCTTGTATTTTTGTATAACCGCTTTTTATTAATAGACAATACATTATTAACAAAATGAATCACAGTACATCGTAGATATATCAATATAAGTTTAGCAAGATGCAGATCATCATAAATTCGATAAGAGAGATCACACGTGATGAAATGCAAACACACGAAAACTAACTGAACACAACGTGATCAAGTATAACTACTTAACTTCTACAACATAACCTTATAAAGATTCTGACTTTTCGATTAACCAATTAACCATGTGCTTAAACACCGTGCTTGGTTACCTTTTGTGTCTATAACGACGACCATTAGCTCTTTCTTTTCTAGTCAACGATAAAAGATGTGACTTAATTAGTCAAATAGTAATAAAGTTACAAGCATAACATATGTAGAAACTTTAAGTTTGAATTCGACACATAAATTACCAACATGATTGATTTCTTTTAAAGAAAAACACTTTGAAGTTTACACTTATAGTATATAATAAGGAAATGATGCAGTCTTTGTACATTTGTTCAACTACATGGGGTTCATTTCATAGTTTCATATTTTTCTCCAAAGAAATTGCATCCCAATGCATAAATTAAACTAATCATGTCATTATCAATCCTTGCAATTAAACTTGCAAATGTCAAAATGATATAAAAAACAATTGATTTCTAGTTAGTGGTTGCACCAAAACCCTCTTGTTGTTGGACTAAATTGCACAAACCTTTTGTTTTACTATTGACTCATAACCACCTAATCCCAATCTCCCCTCTTTACTTTACTACTAATTCCCTATAAATACTAATACACCACCATGCATTTTTTGGCAACAAAAACAACATTTGAAAACACAAAAAACACCATGAGATTCTTCAACTCCAACAATAACCCTTTGTTCAATGCCATTTTACTTTCTTTTACTATTCTATTAACACTTGTTTCCATAACCAAATCAAATCCAGAAACTCATTATCATGAGTTTAATGTATGTTTTCCATATCTTGTTTGTTTTTGTTCTGTAACACTTATCGATCGGTTTTCATATTTGCTTCTTTTTAATGTTGAATTATTTCTATTCGTTCGTCTAATATATGTTTTGAACACGAAAACGAAAATTTTGGTGTGGATGTGTTTTTAATCGTTGGGCTAATTGCTAAAAATAGAAACAACTTTATGCATGTTTAGCATTTATAGCAACATTATTTAGTTTTTATCATTAATAGTATCAGTTTTTATATTTTTTTATCATTTGTAGCAAAATTTAAAAAAGTTGTTGCTAAAAATGATAAAAAGAATATAAAAGTTAATGCTATTAAGGATACAAAATACACATATTGATGTGATTTATATGAGAAATACAAAAGTTGATACTATTAGTGAGAAAAAATAAATAATGTTGCTGTAAATGATAATAAATCAAAAAATTATTATTATTTTTAGTAATCGACCGTTTAATGTTTATACGATGACTAAAGGTTGGTGACTTTGCTACTAATAGGTCCAAGAACAAACAGTGACACGACTATGCAAATCACATACGATAATAACGGTCAACGGAATGTTTCCTGGGCCAACTTTGGAAGTACGTAACGGAGATGCAGTTACCGTTAAAGTTACAAACAAAGCTCGTTACAATGTCACCATCCACTGGTACTTCTTTTTATTTATTCATTTGTGGGTCCCAACCAGCGGTGTTTAACTTCTGTGGGACCCACATAAACAAACGTATCACTTTTTTTATTTATTTTCAGATCTTTTGTAATATGTTAGATGACGTTTTGGGTGCTTTGTATTTTAGGCATGGACTTAGACAAATGCAAAACCCATGGGCTGACGGACCAGAGTATGTGACTCAGTGTCCGATCATGCCTGGTGGTTCGTATACGTATAGGTTCGTCATACAAGACCAGGAGGGCACGTTGTGGTGGCATGCTCATAGCCGCTGGCTAAGAGCCACGGTCTACGGTTCACTTGTTATCCGTCCTAAGTTGGGTTCTTCTTACCCTTTTCCGAAACCAAAACTAGAACTCCCTATCATGTTAGGTACATACGTACGGTTATATATATTAAAACTTCGTCTAATGTTTTCGCTTTCCTATATGTTTTTAGTAATCACTCGATAACGATTTTGACAGGCGAATGGTGGAATCGAGATGTCATCAGTGTCCTACAACAAGCTCTGTTCAGTGGTGCGGCTCCTAACATTTCCGATGCGCTAACCATCAACGCCCAACCTGGTGATCTTTTCAAATGCTCTCAACAAGGTTCGCTAATCGCTATCTTTCATAACTCGGTTCCCAACTCAGCTTCAACTTTGAGGATCGCTGCTAACGGATACAGAGTCATATATGAAAAAATGCAGGTACTGTAAGATACTCGGTGAACCCGGGTGACACTATTCTATTGAGAGTCATCAACGCCGCACTCAATCAACAACTTTTCTTCACCGTCGCCAACCACAAGCTAACCGTGGTTGCTACTGACGCGGTCTACACTAAACCATTTGCCACCGGTGTCATCATGCTCGGACCGGGCCAAACAACCGACGTCCTCCTGACAGCCGACCAGAAACCTGGCCGCTACTACATGGCTGCACGAGCCTATGCTAGTGCGAGAAACGCCCCGTTTGACAACACAACCACCACTGCCATTCTCGAGTACAAATCCGCCACTTCACGGCCGATTCTACCACAACTCCCTGCCTACAACGACACCAACACCGTCACCGCCTTCACGAACCAAATAAAAAGTCCTGGGAAGGTCGACGTCCCCATGAAAATAGACGAAAACCTGTTTTTCGCAGTGGGGTTTGGTTTCTTTAATTGTTCTCCTGGACCTAGATGTCAAGGACCGAATAACACACGGTTTGGCGCTAGCATGAACAACGTGTCGTTCGTACTTCCTTCACGAGCATCTCTGCTTCAAGCGTACACAAACAAGATTCCAAACATCTACACACAAGATTTCCCAGCTACACCACCCGTGAAATTCGATTACACAGGCAACGTCCCACGAGGACTGTGGCAACCAATCCGGGGAACAAAACTTTATAATCTGAAGTTCGGTTCTAGCGTGCAGATCGTGTTGCAAGATACATCCATCTTCACTACGGAAGATCATCCTGTTCATCTACACGGGTACCATTTCTACGTCGTTGGACAAGGTTTTGGTAACTTCAATCCATCTCGAGATAGTTCTAGATTCAATCTGATCGATCCACCGCAAAGGAACACAATCGACGTCCCAGTTGGTGGATGGGCTGCAATCCGCTTTGTTGCTGATAATCCTGGTAAAAAAAAAAACTAACTTTCCAAATTAACTAATGCTCTAACAGCAACTATATATTACTGAAAAGTGAATAAAGCAATCATTTTTAATTATGAATTCTTTGAATTTGGTATTGAACAGGAGTGTGGTTGATGCATTGTCACATTGATACTCATTTGGCATGGGGTTTTGCAATGGCGTTCGTCGTTGAAAACGGAGTTGGACCATCGCAGACGCTATTGCCTGCACCGGCTGATCTGCCGCGTTGCTGATTTCGTCATTCTATCCTGTTTGTTGTTGTTGTTGTTGTGTACGATGGACAGAAAATTGAACTCTGTCTTTTGTTGTTTCGATTCATGTCTAACGTTTGATTCTTGATTTGATCCAATTTTCGTTTGTAAGAGTTGAATCAATTATATCATATCGGTGTTTTTGTTTTTTTTTTTTCTTAATGAATTACATATTTATAATTAACAAATGATCTTCTTTAATTAATCGCAAATCAAACATCCAGTGAACCTCCGTGGACAAACAGAGGCATGATGCACCCCAGAAAAAAACTATGTAATTCTTGTATTAACAATTTATAAAGAAATTAATATTAACGTAAAATATGATATTAAATCTAATTTTTTTTTGTTGTTTGTTGGTTTATCATAATTTCAAATTTATAATTCTCTGTCCATTTTTCAATATCTTGATTAAATTTTTTATATTTTAATTGATTAAAAATATATAAATTTACATCATGACGTGTGGCAACCTTATAAATTACAATATTAGACGGAATTTGGTTCACAAAATCTTATCTTTTTAAAGGAATTAAGTCTATCAATAGAATGAAGAATTGGAAGGAATGAAAATTGAACGGATTGAGATCCATAACGTATTCGGCTCTCAAGGTCAAGGAATTCATAATAATTGAAAATTTGAAATATAAAAATTTTGAAGCTAGTGCTGAATTGACCAGTGCTGGCTCTGCACTCAAACCAAAACTCCACGCTAGTTGGAACACAAAATCTTGTTTCTTTGGCTCCCCCTTGAATGAGTATACCCTTCAACAATAGAATGTTTTTCCTCCATTATTTTCATGATACGTCCCATTTGACAACCAAACAATATATTAGAATGGAATTTACATTTTAGTTCTACCAGATTTTCGTCAAATTCTGACGAACCAAACGTCCTTTTATATAACAACTATTTCCACAACTGAATGGTACCAAGAAGTCGGTTCTACTGTTTAACTATGACGTTTTTATGTCCATTTCACTACGATTTAAAAAAAGGTAACAACAATGGATCATTAAAGGCGGACAATATCTACGATGGACCTGTGACGGACGTATAGCTAGGATCAATGATAGATTAGCGATGAAAAAAATTCATCGTTAGCACCCCAATTTTTTGTGATGTCTTCGGTTAAATAGAAGGTTTTTAAATAATAATATGATCTAAAATAATTTCAAATTGTTTATTTTTTTTTATTTGTTTAATTTTATTACTAAAAATTTCAGAAATTATGAATTTTGAGACATTATACTATACAAAAACAACCCATCTAAGATTGAAAAAAGAAAAGTGAAGTTTTTTAAGAAAAATTATTTATTTTCAGTAGACATTATACTATACACACCACCCATTTACCACTTTTTTAAACAAAAAGATTTGGGCATTTGGCCTTGTAATTAGTTAGATGACATTTTGTGTGCTTTTTGTTTTAGGCATGGACTTAGACAGATGCAAAACCCATGGTCCGACAGACCAGAGTATGTGACTCAGTGTCCGATCATGCCTGGTGGTTCGTATACGTATAGGTTCATCATACAAGACCACGAATAAGCTGAAATGCAACAGGAGTGTGGTTGATGCATTGTCACATCGATATTCATCTCACTTGGGGCTTTGGAATGGCGTTTATCGTTGAAAATGGAGATGGACCGTCGCAGATGCTTATGCCCGCGCCTGATGATCTGCCTCGATGCTGAATTCATCATCCCTACATTCTATCATATCCTCTTAATTTTGTAGTATCGATTGAAATATAATTGGAATATAGGTCTTTTTCTGTCAAGTTCTTCGCATCGTTAACGAAGGTGCGCATATAATATCGTTGATTCGATCCATTACAAATGTAAGCGTTGGAATGAATCTAAAATCCCCATTTTCATCGATGAAGCCTGCTAATAAAGGTCTGAGAGTGGCTAGATGATGCATGGCTTGATTCAAAAGCTCAAATTAATAACTCAAAAATATCTATTAACATTATGATGTTATTTGTTTTATAAGAAGTTTAACGTGCGAAGTCTGAAAACCACGTCTGAAATTAAGAGGCTCTTAATTTTAATTAAGGCATTGTTTTGTTTTTCATTAAGAGCCTCTTAAAAGGCTTTGAAGTCTAAAGTTCAGATATATGATGAATTAATATTGTTTGTTTAGTTTTTTCAGATTTAAGAGGTTACAACCTTTGAATTTTACCTCTTAAAATTAAGAGAAAGAGAGTTGTCTGAACTAAAATTAATAACCTATTAATTTCAGATCCTAAGGCTTACTCTTAATTTCAGACATGATTTTCAGACTTCAGACATTTAACCTCTTAAAAAACAAATAACACCTAAAACAACTCTCATCCTCTTAAAAATCAGAGAAAAATTCAGAGGTTGCAACATCTTAAGTTCAAAAACTAAACAAACAATATTAATGATTTGAAGTTTAGACTTTAAACATTATTAAGAGGCTACTAATGAAAAACAAATAAGGCCTATATATGTGTATATTACAAGCAAGAGTGGAATTAAATATTAAACGATCATTTTATCTTTGATTCAATTTTTTTAGTTCATTCACGAAATAATACGTTGATTCAATGTATTTGTTATTTTGATTCAACAATTTTCACAAATATTTGATTTCTCATTTGATTATATATATAGTTAGAATCATTGCATAACCTAAATTTGGTGTAAACTATATAACCATATATTTGATGTTGAATATTCAAATTTATAATGGTTATTCGATGTTAAATATATAAAATTAAAAAAATTCAATGTAGAATATTCAGTGTCGAATATTCAACGGTGAATATTCAATATTGAATATTATAATTTTATTGTGAAAAAATAAAAAAATTATCGTCCACGTTTTGAAGTGGATAAAGTTTTTGTTTTTATAGTATATTTTTTTAATTTTAAAAATTAATAGTTTTTATGTTATCTAATTTTAAAGTTGGTTCTGCAGTTTTGTACCAAATTTAGGTTCTTCACTAATTCTGTCCATATATATTGGTGTTCAATGGAGAACCAAATATATATATATATATATAAATGACAAGTGAATTTTCCCGCGCGTTGCGCCACGTACTCCGATAGGGACGTGTTAAACTTTGGGACTCTAGCGTGAAATCAACGAGCCGTATTGGACTAGCTCGAAACGAGTACCATTGGATACGGTTTTGGGTTCTTAACTTCTTTTTCTATATACTTTCGTTTTGGTTCGATTTTGTGTTTTTTTTAGTAATAGTTGTGGAAAAACTATAGATAGGTGCTCAATCTAAGTTTTCAGCTTTCAGTCCAGCCCAGGTAAGTAGTCCAGCCCATATGTTTTATTTTATTTCAAGTTAATTGTGTTATGTTCTGGGCTTCTGTGTCTCTTCGTTCCAGGTGAAAAGGGGGTTTCATTCTCAGTATTTAATCCCGTCTTGCTCTGCTAGGCTTTCTAAATTTTATCTTCGCGTAAACACTCAAATTTCTATATAGTTCGTTCTCTTATATAGTTTCTTGGTTAATGGTTGGTTTAGTTTAAGTCTTTAAGTTCTGCTGTAACAAGAGTGTTGAGGGAGGATCTTCATCTGTCGATGAAGGTTCGTCAATGGTGTAGTGAGTTTTTGTTGTAACAGTAGGTAATGATCAATGACCGATTGTTTCTTGGGTTTTTTGTATAACGAAAATTATTAGTTTGGTTTAGTTCTTGTTGTTACGTAACATGGTACATTTTTTTTTTTACAGTTTATGTTTGATATTGTCTAGCTTTTTATCATTAAACGCCATTAACGGCAAGTTTAACAACATTAAACCTTTAGAAATAGACTAATAAACTAACTCCGGAACACACCATATTTTATAAATTATAATTATTGGTTAAGCTTATAATGTCTATAATTGAACCGATGAAACAACTAACATTAAATTATAGACATCAATGAATATTTGTATTTTGTGAATCATATTGAACCGATGAACACATTCATATATGTATATGAACATCGTTTTCATATGAATTTCATTAGCCTAGTTTTTATAAAGCCAACAAAACCTAACTACTAAAAACATTCATTGAACAAATATAACAAACTAGTAACTAGCAGTATAAATTCACATACGAATTTTTTGTAAATGCAACAAATCTTTAACTTATAACAAATATTCATACTCAACAGATTTTCAACTAATAATAAATCATCAACTAATACTCATATATTCAAAATGAGGATCGAAATCACACACCTATCTGAACAATAGCAATCCTGAATTCATTTACATAGGTACAACGTCACACATATAAAGTTGATTTATACATATTTCTGTAAAAGAACTTGGAACTTTTTTAAGGTAATTGAACATGTATATATATACATAATACGAATTCTATAAAAAATTAAATATTTTGTGAGAAATGTAAGAAAGAATTATGGTCACATATATATTTCAGGTTCTAATATTTTATTATTATTATATATTATGATGTGTCAATATCATTTTTTTATTCAACATTTATTGTTAAATAATGAAATAAAAAAGTGTTTCAACATATTTGTTCATTTAATTCAATATTTTTGATAAATATTTGATTTTCCGATACCATGTATATGTACATGCCACAACCAAAAGGTCTTTGGCCTGGCGGTAAGAGGGTTGAGTTGTAAGTGAGAGGTCACGGGTTCGATCCCCGTCGGAGGCAAGTTGAAATTTAGGTGATGTAAGTAAGTCTGGAGCTAAAAGAGTAGTTTAGAAGTAGGAGTAGGATAGTTTGTCGTTCAAAAAAAAAAAAAAAACATGCCACAAAAAAGTGTGGCTAAGTACAATGTGTATGCACTTTGGGTGTGAGTCTCGTCGGTAAACAATAAATAGAAGGCAATAAAAGATTAAAAGTAGCTAAAGAAAAAGGTGTGTAGTCATATCAAGAAATGAAGAAAGAAAGAAAGAAAAGGGTAAAGAAAGGTAAAAGTGCGTATCAATAACTTAATATGCCAAACAACTTTACGAAGTTTGCTACTTAATATAAAATTAAAATATGCTTGAAACCAACAAGATTATAGAAGATAAGTTGTTTATGGAGACTATTATATGGGTTTGTACGTTGACCTATTCGTCAATTTGGAAGTTTATTTGTTGGTTTATGGGTTAAAATAATTCTTATAATATTATTATGTTTGGAAAAGTATAACTTCAAAAAATTATACAAGTAGTGTATTTTTAAAACTTTCGAAGCCCAAATCGCTAATTTGGGATGTGTTACCTATTTATCATTGTTCGTCTATTAGTTTTGGATGTTCATGAATAGTATATGATGTTTTGAGAAATATATTAATGGACAGTATATATATTTCTGTTGTAATTGTTAGTCAGTTGTATAATTAGTTATAGCTGTTAGGTAGTTAGTTTAGCAGTGTTTACATAAACTCTTCTCTGTAGATTATTTTCGTTGCAATTCTAAAGGCTCCCTAATTGAGAATGTTGTTTAGTGATTTGGTTGCCATGTCATTTTTGGTTTGTATTCGATGTTACTTATGAATGTCATCTCTATAAATTGGGATGAATTTCAATAAATATGCTTATTATAAAGTTGTATTTATAATTTATCTATCAATTAATATAGTATCATTGAATCTCATGGACTCTTGATTAAAATTGACACGTTATGTGGCAATGCATGCATTCCATGTATATTTGACCTTAGTGGGATTTGCAAGAGATTAAAGTGGGAGTTAAAAATGCGTAATAGTTGATGATGATGTATGAAGATACTCATACTTGTATGATTTTTAGATGCTAATACTTGTGTCATATAAAGATGGCAACGATCATGTGCTATTGGTGAGTGAAAAAGATGACAATTTCGACCTAATGGGTCTAACAAATTACACAGTCAAAGTGGCTTAAGCCTCAAACGTAAGCAAGAACATGTTTTTTTTAAAGAACTCTTAAAAAGTGACGTTATTAGCAATTTTGTTTAAGAAAAGTATATATATTTGATTCTTTTATTATTGACCCATTTGGCCCATTTGTTGGATTGGGCTGAAATTGTCATCTTGTAGTAGTTAAGGATTAACACCGGATATAATTTGAATATAGTAAATCTCATATGTAAATGCTTGTGTGGGTTTCTTATATGGGTGAATATTGGACGGTTCGGTTCGATTCGGTTTTAGGTCGAAACTGAAAATTTCAGTTTTTGAAATGGAGGAACCATTCGGTTTTTTTTTTATTACTAAAATTGAGTTTTTCTTTACTAAACTTGTGATTTTCTTTACTAAAGTTAAACACTATTTGATAAATCATTAAAAACTAATTACTTACGTTTGGATTTTAAGTTGACTTATGTGTTAGTTTAATGCTTTGATTTACTAAAATTGGATTGATACTTTAATTTATTAAACCTAGTAACTTAGGCTTTGAATTAATTTATGTAAGTTCATCATGTAGAAATATAATAAGAATGCTTATACCAATTAATTAGCATTCTCTACATCACATATAATTAAAATGAGCATAACTATCAACAATGTCAATTAATTAGCATTTTAACATCATAAATATCAATTATATATATAAAATCGGAAATGCTTTCATGTGAATATAATAAAATAAATTTTGTAATATAAGACTAGGACATAATATCAAATATGAGCGAAAGTAGAAATAACTCAATAAATATTTATAAAAATTAAATTAATTTAAAAAAACCGGTTCGTTTCAGTTTTGAGAGGGAATCTGAAACCAAACTTTACTCCGGTTTTTTCGGTTTCAGTTTTTTTATTTTTTGATTTTTCGGTTTGCCGGTTTTTCTATTTTTTTCGTTTGGTTTTACCGGTTTTTTAATGTATTTTTTGGGTTTTTGGTTCGGTTTTTGCTCACCCCTAGTTTGTTATGTTTCAATTGCGATATTTAGATATGTGCAGCGGCGGATCCAGAAATTTTTATCATCGGTGTCACTTTTTTAGAGTAA
The DNA here is from genome assembly GCA_020465985.1 of Centrapalus pauciflorus. Classification (NCBI taxonomy): domain Eukaryota; kingdom Viridiplantae; phylum Streptophyta; class Magnoliopsida; order Asterales; family Asteraceae; genus Centrapalus; species Centrapalus pauciflorus. Next base: position 314,778 of record JAANYP010006814.1, on the reverse strand, counting down.
ATTGAATACTTAGATTTTCGAAATAAGATGGATCGGATCGCCGAAACGGGTTGCCAACACAAATTTAACGAATAATAAGATTTTTCTAATTAAAAAAGTACATAGTACAATATCAATAAAATTTAAAAACAATAAGTTGAAGGTGAGTAGTAACGATGTTGTGGATGGTGGCTGAAAGTTAAAAGAAAGCAGAAAATGATTTAGGGGTTTCAAAGGCATCACTCATCAGGTTTGGGCAGTTTTTTGGGTTTTTTTAAAAATTTTGGGCTAACTTAATTAACTTCAGTGATTCTTTAATATTGGTTTTGTTGGGCTTTTCTAAATTTTTTTTAATAAAAACTTAGTGTTATTTCAATAAATTTAAGTGATAAAAACAACAAATATAAATTAGATATTATATTATAATTGTATAAATATTTCGTAGGTGTCACTCAAAAAAAATCTTAGGTGTCACTTGGACTTTTAATACATACGTAACTCATTTTGAAAATTTATCAGTGTCGAGTGACACTCACGCCTCTATACTAAGTCCGCCCCTGGATATGTGTATGTATGATTGTATGTAGTCGTACATAGATTTAGATGATAGATGTATTACTTACTAAAATTTTGAAGTTGATATTTCACATTAAAATGGAGTGTTACGAACTTATGATGTTCATTATATATAGAATTGTTTATTTTTAAATGTATGTATGATGAACTGTTTTCTTGTCTAAGATATTAGTATATTTAAAGGCATAAATATACTAAGTTTGGTTTTGCTTTTGACTGGTAATAGATTGTACTAAATTTTAAAATCTAAAACAATAAATAATATTGTTGGTTTTGCAAACTAATAAATATTTGAGTTCAAGACCTAGAGTTGTCAAGTTTTAGTTATGTGTATGTATGTGTTTATTTATATCTAAAGAACCCAAATTTTCCATTAGAAAGTCCTTATATTTGTTATGGGTTTGTGTGGTTGCAAGTGTTTATTTAAGAGCAAATTACAAAGGTAATATAAAATTTAAAAATTGACAATAAAGGTGATGTAAAAAAAATTTTAGGCCAAGAAAAATAACATGAAATTCAAATCTGACAAAAAATGTATTGATAACCAATTAAGAAAATCAATTTTTAAGTGTATGTTTCCCTTTTTTAGTAAAAAAATAATATTTGTTTATCTTTCTTAGTGTGCAAATGTATGTGATAGACCAGTCACCAGAGATAGGAGCCTATCAACCGGTCACCAAGAGAGATTGTGAGATGATTGATGTAAGTTTTTATTTTTTAAAGGTCTTATATCAAATTTTATATTTTTATTTTATTTGATTAAAACGAAACAAGATAAGAAGTATTACCTCTTATTAAGGACAAAAAATCAAACAACTTTGTTGTAATTTTAACCAAAACCAAACGAGACTATATGGATTAGTTCTACTAGTATAAATTATAGAGTCTTAACTTTATTTATTCAACTAGAAGTTTTAATTTTTAAATTTGATCACTTAATTACTCGTTGAAGTTTACAAACTAAGAATGTAAGTTTAAGAAAATGATTAAAAAGAACATAATAGGAATTTATAATTTTTCTTCGTTAATTAATTATAAATTCCTAAAAGAAATTGTAAACCAACAAAACCTCGATCCGTCCTGTCCCGTATTAAAAAGTTCAATTATTTTTCTTTACCCACCCCATTTTGTCTTCATTGCTAAAACATTTATTTACCCCCTCCCTCCACAAAATATATCTTTTTTCTTTTTATTTTTTTATTGTGATTTGATCGGAAGGAAGAATTCAACCCCTAGTAACTTTTTTTATGTTTAAAAGCTTTAGGGGGCGTTTGGTTCGTGGATTTTTTGGGATTTCTTGTGATTTGCATTTGAAAGCCTATGTTTGGTTCACAGATTCAGTAAGGATTTAAAATCACAGGATTGCATAAATCCCACCATTCTTTGTTATTTAAAAACTCAGTCTCCCGCTAGGATTTTATATTTCAGTTGCATTGCATTCTTCAGATTAACAAATTTTTTTAAAAAGATAACGCAAATTCTTTGACAAAATCCTGATAAATGAAAATGCTGTATGATGCAAATCCTTTGACAGAATGCAAATATCAGGGGAAAAAATCTGCGAACCAAACGCCCCCTTAGTATAGAGTTACACTAAAATAGTTGAAATTTGAAACAAACATAAACATGTAAACTTTAAAAAGATTGGAGTATATGATAATTTAATTTTTTATTTCGTGGAAAATAGAATTTTATTTAATATGGAAGATCTACGAGGAGAGTATTTTCTATTTAAACCAATTTGTATCTTTTTCTATTTATTACAATTAATTTCTAGTTTATTTTCTGATTTTATCATGTCATACAGAAAACGTTAACAAATATTATGTATTATTTTATTTATATTAAAGCATTAAAAAATTAATCTAACTTGTATTATTTATTTAATAAATAAATAAAATTTAAACATCAAAACTAAAAAGTGAAATGCATTGAAGAGTCAAATATAATAATGAAGGAGACGTGACTTAAACGAAGTTGGGAAAGGAGTCAACATCCATTTCACTCTGGACTCTGCAACCAAATTAAAGATTTTTTATTTTATTTATAATTTTTAAGTCGCACCAATAAATACGTGTATATAAATAATGTATTTTAAAATACACAAAATTCTATAATGAATAAATAACATTTTAAAATTAAAAATTACTAGATTTCTGGGATCTCATCTCAGGTTGCCTTAACTGACGACTCACTGCCACTAATTATTCCTACTTACGCAAAACCAGTCAAAATGTATAAATATCACAACAATATTTTAAAAAAAAATAATTATTTAATAAAGAATAAATAAATAAATTTTATGTATAAAGAAAAAAAAACCAGAGAGAAAGAGAGACGTACCATGCAAGATGTTGAAAGGAATATATATGATATTCGTAACTTAGATATAAAAAGAGAGAGATACGAAATGATGTAGTAGGAAGAAGCGGTGAGGCTCAGGATAGATAGCGTCACAAATACATACATACATTGAAATGTATGTATGTATATATAAAAGGCGCTATCCCTCCTGAGCTTTACAGATTCTTTCTTACTGGTTAATAAACAGATGATTTTCATCATCACGATTCACATTCTACACACACCATTCATAGATGTATATAAACATAAATATGTGTATAAATATGTATGTATGACTATGAATATGAATATATATAAAGCTCCAAGTGATTGGATTATTCATATTTCATAGTGATGGGTGGTGAAAGCAAAGGGGGCCAAGCTCATATTTATAGTATCTAAAAGTATAGAGAGAGAGAGAGAGAGAGAGAGAGAGAGAGAGAGAGAGAGAGAGAGAGAGAGAGAGAGAGAGAGAGAGAGAGAGAGAGAGAGAGAGAGAGAGAGAGAGAGAGAGAGAGAGAGAGAGGGTACAGGTGTGGAAGGATAGATTGCACACACGAAAGATATCCAGTTGGACAAATCGTCAAATTTAAGTATTTATTTTCAAAAATTAACATTAACTATTTGACTAGTGGAAACACTTTTTTAGGTGTATGATTTTAATTAATAATAACATATATAATATCTTTCAATAAATATATACATCATAATTCATACAGTTGAAATAGGAAACCTATTGCCATATGTGGCAATTTCGGCCCATTTCAAGCAAACGGTCGTCACAGATAGGCTTGGCAAAAAGACTCATCCCCGACTTGACCAGGGAATCCCCGAGTTGACCGACGATGGGACGCGGATGGTAGACACTTTAATCCCCGATCCAGAACTCGACCCCGGTTTTATTTTATGCTTAATATAGATTATTATTATTATTATTATTATTATTATTATTATTATTATTATTATATATATATATATATATATATATATATATATATATATATATATATATGTATGTATATCAATGTAAATTATTCATTATATTTTATATAATATATTAAATATCATTGTATATGTCTTTTATATGGTTTAAAATACTATTGTTTTTTTTTCATTTTATTGGTTTTATAAATTGTTTGCATACATTTTTTTTGTTTTAGTTTTATTATGAATTATAAATTATATATGTAAAAAACTCAAATATGTTTGGATTGATTTGTTTAAAGTTTATTTATATATATATTTCTACTAAATTAATATTTATAGTTTAAACTTAATAATCTTTTAGGAACTTGAAAAAACCGATTCCCCGATGGGGATCCCCGATCTCTGATTGGGACGGGGACGGGGATAGAAACCCCGATGGGGATGGGGCCGGGGATGGTGGAGATGATTAAGAAGCGGGAATGGGGATGAGAACTGAGATCCCCGCCCATTGACATCCCTAGTCGCAGATTGTCTTTTGTGACGACTAGCTGACTTTTAGCGACGACTTTTTTCGTTGCAAAGTACTGTTTTTCTTGTAGTGATTCAAGCAAACAGGTCAAAAGGGTTGATGAACAAAGTCATAAATTCTACATGATTTTGAAATTCTTTTCAAAAAAACAAATTGTTAATACATCATATCATAAATTTTTATTTTTTTAAAAAAAAATTTATGTTCTAACTTAGTTTTTTAGTACGAGTCAATTTAACTATTTCGCCTGTTATGTCAAAATTATGTTAAACCAACCAAACTCGAATTATTATATTTGCTTAAAAATTACATAAAATTTTATGTATTATTTATTATCTTTACAAAGTTTTGCATTCACATTTAATGCGTGTGAAATTCAAAATATATTTTTATAATGTTAACATAATTATAATTATAATTATAAAAAATTAAAATCATATATATAAAATCTTGAGAGAGTAAAGATAACTATCAATATTCAATATCACGTTTCAGTTATGACGATGTTTTTATTTATTTTTTTAAGCTGGCCCTAAAATTAAAGTGTATTATTTAAGAAATGATCTTAGTCAAAAATGAAAAATATAAAATAATGTCGAAACTTAATATTTTAATAAATTAAATTGGATATTTGTACAAAATTAAATTAAGTAAACATATATCTAACTGAATTTAATGCCACTTAGAACTTAGTGTTAACCAACAAATTAAAATACTTTAAAATTTCTGTTCAAAAAGAACCATATAAAATCTAAATTTAAAAATTTAAAATGAATTAAACTCTGAAATTAATTAAACAAACACGTCTGTGAAGTCTTACATGATACCATTTTATACAATAAAAATACTTTTTTACATCCAAATTAAGATGTTTATTTGATAGTTTTAATTTTTGCTTGAGAATTTTTTTTCCTCTTTTTCTTGTATGAACATTTTTTCAAAGGCATCTTGTATTGATATTTATTACATGTTTTACACACTTGATAGTAATTATCTGCTTTAAATACATTGTAATTTTTTTTAATGTAATTGAGTAATTATTATATTCTACTTTTACTTGCTTTATATTTAATACAGAAAAGTTAACACGATCTTGTTTGAAAATAATATGAATGTAAAGATTATGATTTAAATATTTTTTTTCTTTTTGGAAAAACAAGATTTGATCCTATGAATCACCAAAGCAACAAAAGGGCTTCAAGAGAGAGCCAACCCAAATCAGAAACAAAGACAGACATCAAGCCAAGATTCAAACAATAAAACTATGCATTATGATATATAACTATGTATTATGATATTCATCAAAACATTCGGGTTTATTAATCCATTCACTTCATTTCCAACTCTTTTTGTTGCTTCGGTTTTTAGACTTTCGGAAACTTGTTAATCTTGACATATTTAATGTACTAACCAAATTCATACTTAGATACAACAAAAAAAAATTCTGTTACTTTTTAAAACTACATATGTAATAATTATTTCAGACAATTTAAGATAATTTCAATTTATAGACACATTATACATGACTGTTATTTTTAATTACAAAAAAGTTAATTGGAAAGAAAAGGGTAGCCCACCCTCTGGGCCCCACCGACCAGTCTCACGGTCAACGTGGAGGAGGTAAATGATACTCATAGTTAAGGGACATGTGCAAGGTTTGAACCCTGATCCTCTGTTACTAGAGTGTTTGTATTTACTTAGAAAAACTTTAAAACTAGACCTAAATAACAACTACTTGTCTCGATCTCCAATGAAAAATATATTAAAATTGAAAGCATTTGTCCAAAAAGACAAAAAGAGATCTTGAATTCATGATATGCTCGATTTTATGTTTCGAAAAATTACAAAGAAGAGAAGCCTATTTTCAGGCATTTTTTCGTCCTAATATTCACAAAATTATGCTGAAAGTTGGAATATAATAAATTCCAAATATTATGATTTTCTTATCACTCCATAGTCAATTTGGATCTTCGATACTTTCTCATTTTCGCGTTTTGTTCTTACTCGTGTAAGCATTTGAATTGCAAGCATATTCGTTAGGTCATCTTGTATTATTATGTATAAAAAAAATATTAGAATTCTTACTTTTATATTTTTTCTAGACGATAGAATTTTTCGTATAAGCAAATCATAATTGATAATTCATTAGCGACATTTTTGTTTGATTAAATTTTTATGCCAACAATGGCTATTTTATTTATACTAACAACAAATAAAATGACTTACTATTATTTAAGAACTTTATCATTATTTGTAAAAAATAAAATATTGTTAGAATTATTTAATTAATAAACCTAAAAGATCAAACATATTGTTAAACCATTAAAATAAATCATAGAATAAATAACATCTGAAATAATTGAAGTCATCTTTCTTATTCGGAATTCAGATGTAAAAAACGTTACACACCATCCGCTAAGAATGAGCTCGGTTCCAAAACTGGATCAAACCTGGAAAAATAAAAAACTTAAACAGAAAATGCCCAAAATTAAGAAACGTGAACCGAACCAAATTATAGTACCTGTTTCGTTTTGGTTTAGTCTTGATTTTTCCTGACTTTTACAAAGAAAAAAAATACAAAACCGGACAAGATCGAATTGAACCCGATGTAACCAAAAGCCGATTCAAAGGAATTATAGGAACCGAGAACCAACACGAAAATATCTTGTATGGTCCGGTCTAGTTCCAGTTCAGCTAAAATGATTTTTTTGCTCCTCCCTACCCTTTACGACCCCACCGACCATCTCACGACCAAATGAGGTAAATCGCGTAACCAATGATGAATGAATTGTATTATGAGAGTCTTTCTAACTCAAAGCCTATTATTAATTAAGGTTTCTTGTATTCCTTATACTCTATAAACATTGATGATTGTAATATTACCTGTGGGTTTGTTTGTTTGTTTTCTTTTTACTTTCTAGTCCCTTGTTGTCGAGATCACAATCGGCCGCAACCGCCCTACTTCTTCTTCTCATCATCTCCCTTGAGTGACGATTTTGTTTCTTAATCTTCTTTTCTTCTCGTTCTACCCCGAGAACACATATAAATCAACATAGATTTGTTTTTGTTTGTTCTTTCGTCAACCGATGTCGTGCCACCAGCGTAACCAGCGTTACGCCGTCGCAGTCATAAGTTTCTGCCATTACAATTGTAGCTCTTGTCGCCTCCGTCGAGTCATAACTGACGAGCTGATACTTGCCTCCCAAAGCTTCCATCTTATCTATCTTCTATTCTATTAAATGAATAACTAGATGCCACATGGCGGTTAACTAGAACGCCACTTGGCTTAACAATAATATGCCACGTGTATAGGATTTTTTTTGCCTTTAATCTATCTATTCTATTAAAAGAGTAAATATATTGACACTTGTCATTTAACTAGATTGCCACTTGGTGCAACCTTCATTTGACAAGTGTAATTTACAATTTTTATTTAAGTAATTCATTTCAATTAATTATATCTACTATATTTTAGGGATTCTGATAACAACTCTATGTTAATAGAATTTCTTTTCAATGGTTAATATCCGACATTTGTAAAATGAAAAATTCCGATTTTTAAGAGTTGATATTATTTTATTAATAACCTAATAATTTATCTAATTATGTATTGTTATTAATTATAAATAAAGACATGAAATTTATTATGTTTTTCCCAATCATTATATGATTACAATCTATAAAATTTAAAATTAATATCAAGTCACATTTTTTTTCATGATATTTCAAAGTTTGTACCGTTCATCATCGAATTCTATAATTATTCTAAAAATTAAAATTTATTAAAATAATTATTATTGAAATAAATCCGCATATTATACGGGTAATAGACTAGTAATTATAGTATTCGTTTAACTTTCTGAAAATAAATTTCGATTAATTATCTATCCATTATCACCCTACTTTTATTGCGTCAAACAACAAGGTTAGAGTAATTTTTTTCTTTTTGGACTTTGAAAAATCTGGTCAACCAAGTCAACTTTGTTAATTTAACAAAATAGAAATGGGATCTTTGTTATTAATACTGCTCAAATCCATACGACCATGAAAATTATCCATCAATTGATAATGGTAGGTGAAATTATCCATCAAAGAGCCTTTGGCCTAGCGGTACCAATGTGTTATGTAAGTGAGATGTCACGGGTTCCACTCCCGTAGGAGACAATTTGAAATTCAGATGGTGAAAGCAAGTCTTGGGGTAAAAGAGTAGTTTAGTAGTAGGAGTAGAATAGTTTGTCGTTTAAAAAAATGATAATGGTAGGCATAACCCTATAGGAAATCGAAGTGTGTGTGATTTAAAAGATTTGTTATGGAAAAAAGTAATATATAGTCATATCTTTTTTGGATAATATATCATATTTTATTTTAATTAAGAAAATGTACTAATAAAACACATTAATCTAAGTAATAATACCGTAAATTATGTTGAAATGACAGTTTTTTCAATCAGTCAGCAAAATTCTTTAACGTGTCATTTGATTAGACAATATGACGTGGTGTCTTTTAAATATTACCAGTTACCAAATCAGGTAATGTGTTACATTGAGTGGTATGTGTTTATCAGTATAATCCCCTAATTGAAAATAAATTAATATGTTATCCAAATTAGATAAATGTAACAATATGTTATCTTATATAAACATGGATTAACTATTTTTGGTTTTTTATCTTCATTTGAGTAACCACTCAAATCACTTTCAAGACAATATTGATGTTTAAGTTTTTTTTCTTTTTTTTTTCTTTTTGGAGATTCAAAATAAGAAAGATGACTCGTAGACCAAAAATAACATGTCTAAAAAAATGAACCTAAGAATGCGATCGTAGCATGTGTCAAAATCAAATACAAAAATAAAGAGTCAGAAAATGCTAATGTCATATGTCAATTACTGTATGCATAATTAGAATGATCTTTAGACACATAAGTAGGCATGCATATCATTTCTCTCAAAAAATATATATCATGTTGTCATACACACGATGTATTCTTTTATTAAATTTTTTAGCAATTTTTGTTTTGATTAGCTAATCATACTTGGATTACATTCATGTTTGGTTTTGATTACGACCCAATTGGATTTCAATTATATTTTGGTAATGGATGAATTAAATTGTTTGTTTAATTGGGTTGGTGGTCATTCGTTTTGTAGTTTTGCATGTACGTACAACATCATTTTCGACATATTAATAAAAAAGATTATCATCATCATCTTCTTGAAAGAACGATTTATATATATTATTTTCTATTTATTAGTTAATTATTATAAAGAGAAGAAAGAAAAAAAGAAAGAAATGAAGGTCAAAATTGAAAATGACAAAAGTCAAAAGAGGGATCCGTGGGTTTGTCCTTCAACACCCGAACATCACATTGTGGTCGTACTTTAAAAGCTCTCTTCTTTTCATCAAAGCAATGATAACTACGTTACTAAACTCCATTATAGTCGCCACCGAATTCCCCCTTTTACCCTTTCCTTCTCTCATCTTACCCTTTTCTAAACACAATTTGTATATTAGAGCAACCTATCAAACATTTCATTTAAAATAATATTTTAACTACGTAATCTTTTTATTAAAACATCAGACTCTAAATAATCTTTTTATAATAGCAACCGTTGATAACTAGACGTGGTGTAACGCTGACTAGACGTTCACGTAAGCTGTCTTATCAACGTCGAACAGTGACTGCGACTACATAAAGTAGCAACATACTGCATAAAATAGCAACGTACTACACACAATATCAACATACTAATTTTTTATAAATTGTAATCCTATATTTAGTCATTATTGAAAACCGAAATAGATTATAGTTTTATTCCTTGGGAAATTTTCAAAATTCGATTGGTCGTCGGTTTTCTGTTGGAAATGATCATAAAACGAATTTGTTCTTCATTTTTTATGTTCGAAAAGATCAAAAATTTAAATAGTTGATCGTTATTTCCCTTCAAATAAATTGAAAATATAAATGGTATTTCCTTTTTACGTTTGGACAAATTGAAGATTGTAATGGTTGGTCGTCTTTTTCATTTGGAAAAATTGAAAACTAAATAGATCGTTGATTTTTCAGTTTGGAAATTTGCAATGGTTCGTCTTTATCCTCATGAAAAAAATTGAAAATCATATTTTTGTGTTGGAAAGAATTGAAATCACAATGTCTCAATGTTTCAAATGGAAGTAATGATAGAATCAATTTTGTTTTATAATTATTTTGAACGGAAAGAATGACGAACCAATCAAAATTTTAATTTTTCTTAAAATATAGGATAAAAATTTAGAAACATAATTAATACAAGGTTAATTTGTGTCGTACGTTGCTATATTAATGAGTAGATTGCTATTTATGATCATGTTGCTATTTGGTGCAAATCTAATCACCATTCAGTGGTAACGTGATACCTTACGTAGATGCATATGATACAGTGGAATGTAAAAAAAAAAAAAATTAAAGAGAGATTTATATTGTTTTTTTAACATGATAACTAATAAAATAATTTACTAAATTTTTTTCTCGATTCTCTACATAAATGTGAATAATCGAATAAACTCTACAAATTGAAATCAATCATTTTTGTTAGTGTATTCCTATCATCATGATTAGAAATAAAAAATATAAATTCTTCATTTTTATATATTTTATTCCATCATATTGATTATTGAAAACCAATTTTTAGTTGCATAATTAATAAAATGTATAAAAATAGATTATAAATATATAAACTAAACGAGTTGGTTTTCAGAAAAAGTAAAAGTTAAAATAAAAGGGAGTGAGGATTGAATTGCAGTAGTGAGTGCTACTAAAAAAATAAATAAATGCGTTGATAATTAATTTACAGTGGGTAGTATCTTTTAATTAAAAGCCTGAAAAGGAATTCAATCTCATTGACCATCATCTCAATTTCATCAATGCTTTGCTTTCCCCCATATCCCCCATTTATTTATTTTTACATTTCCCTGTTAATTTTTTTTTATTATTTTTATCTTTTCTTAGGGTGCTACTTCATGCACCACACTTATATCTCTATCATTGGCTAAAATATCTCTTTTTTTTGTAAATCATCATTATGGTTTATTTATTCACACCTCTTTGTCCAATCATAATGTGAAAATTTATAGGTCAAAGACATAGAGGTGGTGTTTGAGAAAGTAGATATGGTGCAAGAAGAAATAGTCCTTTTCTTACTGCCTGTCAGTCATTCTTTATATCGTATTTTTATGGTTATTAAACCTATTTATTGATTCGTTGCAGGACCACTATTATATTGATGGTATATCTGTCATCCTCATGTTTTTTTCTAAATTTTGCGGTATCAAATAACATATTATTTCGGAGTTTCGGTTATTTTTATATATGCTAACAAGATTTTTATAATCATCTAATAGGTTATATGTAGGGAAGAGCTAAAATCTCATTTTTTTCCCGTACCCGTATTGTTTCGAATCTGTCTCGGTACCGGTACCGATTAGCCAAAGATGGTATGGAATACGGGACCCATATGTAACTTAAATTGGGAGTCACAAAAACGAGAGTATGACTAGTTTAATTCGAGAATTTTTGGTACCAAATTGGGGATATAAGTAGTCATGTTTTTAATTTTCTAATGTAGTCCATACATTTCCAAAATCACAGTGGGTGCATTAATTTTTTATAATTTTAATATCGTCTTTTCCCAAGATTTCAACCGGATCACAACTTTTAGTCAAATCAATTCTTAACTTGCCCAAACACCTCAATGTGTGTTTAACAACCTCTGTTAAGGACTTGTTTTATCACACGAGGACCTCATATAAGATTTCATGCAAAGTCAATTATTTTGGACTTACTTTTCAACTCTGTTGAATGCATATCTGGATAAGTCTGCTGAATAATCTCTCGATTAGTAGTGAGTCCGAGATTCCCCACTTAAGCAATCTGATTTTATAACAAAATTTAGATCAGGTAGGAGTTTGAAACTCGAGAGTTCAAGATTCAGAAGTCCAAAATATAAGACTTGTTATTTGTTGTCATAATCCGAAATTCTATTGATTGAAGGATCCTAATTACGTAGATCCGAGATTTGAGTACGAATCTTGGATAATGCCATGATCCGAGATTTGAGTCCAACTTTACACCAACAGTTCCAGAAATTTTCCAACTTATAATTCCTTTTTGATTTTCCAACTTTTGTTTACTGAATATGTATTAAAATAACATTGATAATGTTCTACACTTGTCTTTAACTCTATCTCAACCATTGCATATGTATGATAAGATCTATTGTGCCGATTTCAATATTGTGTTCAAACACACTTCCACGAACACACACTAAGACACATAATAATTTGATTAACTTACTTGTAGGATGAATCTGAACTCCAAATTTGTCTCTAAAGCTTGTATACAACTCCAATATTGTGTTTAACCTATTAAATCAAATATGCATCCAAAAGTCATCATCCAGAACTCACATTCGGTTCTTCACAAAGCCAAAGCCAAACCTTCAAAATTTCCAATTAAATCTTCTTCTTATCTAGAGTTGATTCTTGTAGTCTATTTACATACTTGTAAACAATTTAAATATAAAATTCCTTAGCTTTATTCCAATAAATTCAGGATCTTGATTTTAGAGAGATAGTAAGAAAAGAGATGAGGGTGCGCCCATAAATGGGTTGCAAGAATGAGAAATGAACTTTATATAATTTCCTCGATTAACTTTTGACCAATTGACAGTTTCAACTACTAACTTATTCCCTTATATATAAATTTGAAGTTATAATATTTCATTTTTACAAATGGTTCTCCAATAACTCATTTAATATTTCTCTTCTTTAAATAATAATTACTACTAAATATGAAATTTAATTCTTCAAAATAACCATAAACTTCCCATTTAAAACTCAACTTTAATAATTTGGATACACTTGACAATTCTACTTAATTACATCAATAAAATATATCACTATTAACCACTGGATTACTGATAATTAAAATTTTAGAATGTTACTGTTAAAAAGGCTTGGGCTACAGCCTTGGGCTACTGCCACTGGACTGCAAGTTAAGTGTGCAGTGTTTTCCAAGCCCAACCCAGATTCATGTTCTGCCCTACTATTAGCAATGCAGTGAAAAGATTTTGAACAGATTGAATGCTCATTTCAGATTTAAAGCTCGCTTCATCTCCTCGTCTCGTCGTTTTTCTAAAAGGCTTGCTTCGGTGTTCCGTGTTCTCATCAGTTAAAGTCGTTGTAAGTGGTTAGTTAGTTTAGCTTCTTGTTAGTCTTCTTGTTATTAGTTGATTGGCTCTCTCTATTTAAAGGAGTCCCCCTTGCATAGTGTGACACATAGATTGTTCATCTGGTATTCTTCTTCGTGTTCTTAAAAGTTCTTGTAGATATAAATCAGGTGTGTATAAGTTTGTTTTGTTGAGAGTGAGCTTCATCTGTCGATGAAGTCTCAGAGTGTTATGTAGTGAGGTTTCGTATGTAAGTAATAGGGTGGCTTTGTGCCGGTTGTGATTTAGGGTTATTATATGAAATTAGTTATTGATAATTCTCGTCGTTGGTTCTTGGTATAATTTTTACATGGTATCACAGCCTAGGTTATCGATTTCGATTGATTAGGGTTTGATAATTTTTTATTCTTCCTTCCACTGCGTCGCCTGGTTCCATTCTCTTGTCGAGAGTCTTGCTGTGTAACCTTGAGGGTTTCCTCGCCTAGTGTGGTTGATTCTGGTTTTCCGCTGCTCGTAAGTTTGTAAGGCTTGGCTGATTAAAAAAAAAAAAAAGAAGAAAAAGAAAGAAAAGAAAAGAAAAATCAAGAGGTGGAGTACACTGTAAGTCTTCTACCCTTTCTTGTGTTGTAGCAAGTTCTTGGCCGTGGGAGTTTCCGTGCTTACGGGAATTAACTGCCCCTACGAGCTCATACTTGGCCTATAGACAAGAACACTTTTTGTTGGTTAATTATTTCCGTTTTGAGGGTTCGATTCTGGACTTGACCGGGCATTTGAATGCCTTGGAATCCTGTCCTTTAGGAATCAAGTCTCTTGTGTGCGTTTGTTTGTGTGGAAAATTGTTCCTGTTATTTCTTTAAAATTCGGTCATCCTTGTCTTAAGTGTGAAGAAATTCATGGTTTGAACTTAAGTAACCTGGTTTCTAATATAACAATGCAAGTTGTATCTTACATTGATTATTCTTTGTTATAATGGGCTATAGGATAAAAATTCAATCCTTCTGGAAAAATTGTCTGTTAGTATATAAGGCTCTTAGTTGCTAAAGGGTACATTAACATGAATGGGGTTTGGTTTCACCTTGATATAAATAAGGTCCTCTATATGGGGTGTTAAAAGAAGATGTTTATATATCTTTTATTCCTTGATCTATCCTTTGTTAAAGATGAAACCACGTCTGCAAACTGGTTAAATCCTTATAGAAGTGACTAAATTGGTTTTGTTATGAGTGGATACGTATGTTATTTTTGTGTTGGCATAAGCTGATGATTTTTTTATAACTGGCAATAATGTTGTTGAAATTAAAAAGGTTTAAAGTGTCTTTAAAATCAAAGTTTAAAATGAAAGACTTCAGAAAGTTAATGTTCTAGTTTAGGTATTGAAATTGTCAAATATGAGTAAGGGATATGCTTATCACAAAGAAAATTTTGTGTTGTCTTATCTCCTGAATTTGGGTTATTGCCTGTGAAATAATTGTTGGCAAGATGTATAATCTGTCAAATAATTTGTTAAAATAAGATGGTAAAAATTGTTTCAAGAATTCAAGGTGATTGTTGAAATGTTGCTGTCATGTTTACCACTGGTAAAACGGTTTGTTAATTAAGTTGGTAAAATGCTCGATTTTTGAATTGAACTCTTCATATATATGGAGATTTTTTTTAGAAGTCAGCACTCTAATAATATTGCAATTCATATTGCTGTTTTTTAAAGTTGATGTATGGTTTGTTAAAGGGTTTCTCCATATGAAACCTTGTAATAAAGTAAATCTGTTAAATACCTTATATTTACAATTAACTAAAGGTTGAAATGTTAAAAATAAGTTAGTAAAATGTGGTTCAAGTTAATTGTAAGTGTGGTTATGGTTGTGGTTAAAAGCTTGTTGTTGTTTGGTTCAAGTTAGTGGTTATGAAAATGGTCTGATAATGGACTATCATTGTTATGTTCTATGTTTGTTAAATGTGGTTCAAGTAAATTGTGTTAAAATCAAATGTTTTGATGATAAAAATTTCATCTGTGTGGTTTAGTCAGTCCCAATGTTGGAGGCTTGTTTCAACCAAACAATTGTGATCAAATGATCTTCTGTTAGTTGTTGTGTTAGAAAAGGTTTAAACTGGTTTAAAATCTAAGTTTTTAAACTAAAGGACTTAGGAAAGTTAAAGTTTTTTTTGTGTTGATATTTGGGAAAATTGCAAGGATTTTGTTTCTCAGAAAGAACCTTTGACTAGTATTACCTTCTGGTTTTTTTTTTTTGTGGGTTCTGGCCTTTAAACCAGCCCCATGTCCCTTAGATCAAGGGTACTCAGATGTCATGTAGATGAACTAGTTAAAGGATATAAATTTTTTGTGTCCCCCTATGAATTGGTGTATGTTACATGCATTTGTTTGTATTGTCTGGGCTATGTCATCTTTGTTGAGAAAATTTTTTACCAGGTTATTTGTGGTTCTCATAGCACTTTTATTTCTTGAAAAGTAAGAAGCGAAAGCCGAATACATGTCAATACGTGTTTTTTTAACTCTGCTGTCTGAGATAGTTCAGACTGTTTGTTTTGAGATTTTTTTAAATCTTTCTGGTGTTTTATTTTAAATGTGTTATGAACTGAAATGTTGCAATTCTAATGGTGGTCAATTTTGTGGTTGAAGTTGGTCTCTATGTTGGTAGAAAGAAAGTTTTGGAAAGGGTTGTTGAAGTAAAAAAAAAAAAAAATTGTTGTTCTTGCTGATAATATCGCAGAAAGGTGACATCGTCATTCTGTTAAAATAAGTTGGTTAGTATATGTTTCAAGATAATCATTGGTTAGTTTTGATTCAAAGTTGTTGTAAATTGTGGTTCAAGTTCATTGTGGTTAGTTAATGTGGTTCATGTTAATTGTTGCTTAGTTCACGGTTAAAAGTTATTAGTTGGTTTACTGTTGAAATGAATAATAATAATGTTGGTTCGTTGGTTGTTGTTGCTTGGCCTGCGGCTCCACTTCCTGTCCTAATTGTATTTGTAGGTCCACATGAGCTCTAAGTTTGACATTGAACTTGTTTAACATGTATCACTGTTAAAATTTTTTGTTTGGGTTAAGATAATAGTTTGTTCCTCAATTAACTTGAGGGAGTGTTAAAAATACGGTGCATTCATTTGACAAAAACCGGAGTGTTTTCGGGTTTCGTTTTTTTGACGAAAACAAGGGTCTTATGAAAACAGGTTCACTTGCATATTTTCTAAAATAAATTTTCAAGAATAGAAAATTTTCATTTTCAAAATTTATAATTAAATGTTAAAAACAATTTCAACATGTTTTCAACCCTGATCTAACTCAAAACAAAAACAATGAGTTTTCCATGTTACAATATGAACGCGTTTTCAGAATTCTCAATTGTTTTTGAAAAAACTAAAACCATTTTCTTGAAAACTAAAATTGAAAACAAATGAAAAAAAAAATCAGGTAAAAAAAAATATATTGTTTTTCAAGTTGGTCTTGCAAGTTAATTGATGGGTTTATGCAAGCTTTGGGTTGTTGGTTTCTCTGTATCATTTTCAGTTCCTGTTTCTTGGGCCTCTCTCAGTTAAAGGGCTTTCAGCCCTTGTTTATAGGTAGAGCTGGTGGTTATGTTTTCACTGGAAAGATTGTAGCAAGCATTCCTTTCATGGTTCTTGCTTATTTGTCTTCTTCATTTGCAGGATGGGTCTTCCTTATTGGTAAGTTGCTGATTTAGTTCTTGTATATTTGGTGATAGTTGTCGGGCCCTGCTTTGAGCTTGTTATTTCTCCTGCTATTATTAGCCGTTGAGCTAACAGTTTTCTTTAAGATTGTATGATTTCTACATTGCATTGCATCTTTCAGTGTTCTGCACTTATGCCCTTTCAGCTATCATATTGCATGCTTAATATTAATTATGAAGTTCATGTTGTTAGCCAGTTTATGCATGAATCAAGATATTCTCACTTAAAGTGTGCATTAAGAGTTCTAAGACACTTGAAAGGTGCTCCTGGAAAAAGGAATTATGATTTCTAAAGTTAAGTCTGGAAAATATGTCTTAACTGTTTTTTGTTGATGCAGACTGGGCTAAGGCAGTCATGGTAAAAAAAAATATATATATATATATATGTAGCTGAGTTTTGTTTATGTTAAATGATAGTTCAGTAATTATTAAAATTAGTTTGAATTTTTGAAGTTTTTAACTGAACTTAGTAGAGCTGGTTTTTGCTGCAAATGTTGTTTTTTATTCATGAGCAAATCAAACTGGTTGAAATAGAATTATTTTTTGTTTGTGTAAAGGTGTCATCAAGACTGTCAAAATAAATTCCACTAATAATGTGGCTGATGTTTTTAACCATAGGTTTATCTGTTTCCTTCTTATTCAAGCTTGTGTGGGAAGTTAACTTTGGTAAATCACTTTCACACTTAACTTGAAGGGGGGTGTTAAAAAGGCTTGGGCGACAGCCTTGGGCTACTGCCACTGGACTGCAAGTTAAGTGTGCAGTGTTTTCCAAGCCCAACCCAGATTCATGTTCTGCCCTACTATTAGCAATGCAGTGAAAAGATTTTGAACAGATTGAATGCTCATTTCAGATTTAAAGCTCGCTTCATCTCCTCGTCTCGTCTCCTCGTCTCGTCGTTTCTCTAAAAGGCTTGCTTCGGTGTTTCGTGTTCTCATCAGTTAAAGTCGTTGTAAGTGGTTAGTTAGTTTAGCTTCTTGTTAGTCTTCTTGTTATTAGTTGATTGGCTCTCTCTATTTAAAGGAGTCCCCCTTGCATAGTGTGACACATAGATTGTTCATCTGGTATTCTTCTTCGTGTTCTTAAAAGTTCTTGTAGATATAAATCAGGTGTGTATAAGTTTGTTTTGTTGAGAGTGAGCTTCATCGTCGATGAAGTCTCAGAGTGTTATGTAGTGAGGTTTCGTATGTAAGTAATAGGGTGGCTTTGTGCCGGTTGTGATTTAGGGTTATTATATGAAATTAGTTATTGATAATTCTCGTCGTTGGTTCTTGGTATAATTTTTACAGTTACAATTTAAATGTTTTTAGATATGATTATAACTTTTTTTCTACAAAAACGCTTGTTGGATTTTCAATTGTTCATCATGTTCTTACACTGTTCCAAACACCGGACATCATTAGCCAACTCTGGCAACGATCCAAATCATAAAAACAAAAAGACTCCGGCTAGCCACCCATTATCTCTGACCACCTCGTGTTTTCCATAAACATTCAAGAAATAGATGAACATTAGTAGATAACTACCACTTAGTAATTCATGTATGTGTTGGAATCTAATTTATGTTTAAGTTGGAAGGAATGTTAAATTCCTATAAACAAAGAATTTGATGTCAAACAAATAAAAATTATCTCTTCATCTTTGTCAGCAAAATTTCTAAACAAGCTGAATTTGAAAAAGTGCAGTACGTACGCGTATCATATCAGTAAAAAAAAGATGACATACCATATTAGTGATTTGAAAAAGTATGTTATTATTGTACGGCTTAAACCATAGAGACAATGATCAAAATGTATGTAAGATAATGTACGTTTTTCGTTGAAACAATATATAAAACTGGCTTGTGTAATTTAAGGCTCCATCTAGGGTTTTTTTCTAATAGAAATTCTGTAGATTTTTAGCCATCATTAAAGGTTGAATACGTTAAGGCAATGTATGTTTCAATTCCAGCCTCTAAGGTGACGTTTGGTTTGTAGGATTTTAACAACTCATTTAAGATTTGGATTTGGAAATTCTTCTATGTCATGTTTGGATAAAAACTAAAATGAAAGGATTTAGCTTCATTTAGGATTTCACATTCCACACTTCTTCTTATTTCACAATGCACTCACCCCCCTAATAATTATAAAATCCTATCATTTTAGAATCTATCATTTTAAAATCATGCAATCCAAACGGCACCTAATAATACTACATAATGGACGTCCTAAAATGCATAATCTTTGAAAGACGTATCTAAGAATAACATGATCGTGTTTTTTCCTACTTTGATTAGTCAAAATACACTATAACTACCCCGATGTTGACGTTTGATTTGTCATTTTTAGGTCAAAATTGTTACACTCTCTACTTTCAAAAAAAATTAAAAATAATATACAATATATGTATATTGGATCCATAATAATTATCAGATAATTAAAAAGCATTAATATGATAATTTAAGAAAACATATGTATGTTCCTTCTTTTAAATCAAATTGTTCAAATACAAATATTATTGATCAGGGATGTTGATTTTTTTAGATTTTTAAAAAATAAGATCGTGTTAGATTCTTGTAATGTGTTGAACGTATGTTGGAGTTGTAGTTTTTTAAAAATATTAAATAATTATTATGAAAAAAGTTTAGATATTTTACGGTGACTTAAAATATTAAAAATAGTAATTTTTTTATGACTAAGATTATTTTTGTTTATGAAAAATGTGAAACAGGTACATTTGAAAGTCCACAGCTCTATGTAAAAGTCCAAATCACGAATGTTAAGTTGTTGCATACATACAATCAAGTAAACTATTTTAAAACATTTCGAATTTTTAAACAAATAAACTACAAAAAGCATGAACGATAAAAAAAAAAAAAAAACCCATCGTACACGATCGCACGTCGTGATATTTCAAAAGTTCCATCTAACCAATTTTAACTTTATGGGAATCACATAGTTAGTGATGGTATGTGAATTTGCTTTTGGATATCATAGGATTGAAAGACTAATTAGGTCGTTTGGCTTAAAATCTTTAAATAAAATAAGGTATATAATGTATATAATATAATTAATATATTGTTATATAGATTATAGGTTGTGAATCTTCCTTGATAATCAACTTAGATCATGCATAAATGTGAGCAACCCGTCGTCTTAAGGCGGTGTTTGGTTTGGAGGATTTAAAGAATTCATTTATGATTTGAATTTAAAAATACATTTCATTAAATCCCCATAAAAATTTGATCGGATACAATCAATACTTTTAATTATGTATATTGAGAGCATCCTAACCTTCCAAGAGGATAAGGTTTGGGAAAATCTGTTCAAAAGTATAAAAGATTAAATTAGATAATTAGCAGAAAGGGGAGTAATCAAAGAAAGTTCGTCGATTTATAAAGCATACTTAAGTGTTCAAAAAATCCTAAACCTTTTCTTTAAAAAGTATATATTTTTAATATATTAATCATTTGTGAATTCACCATTCAGAAAATGTTGGGGGACTCGCCATTTGTACTTGTGTATCAATTTTTTTGCTTGTTTTGATGTACTAAATTTTATGCATATGTTTCGTAAAACTAGAGGGTAAGATGTAACTTTGGCTTTAATTTTCGGTGGAGTAAACTTTTTATAAACAAAAATTTGACTTACATAACAATTTATATAAAGTAAATATTTTATCCTTAGTAACACTTTTATTATCATTACATCTTACTTCTTAAAAGTAAAAAGGATGGAATAGTCTTTTTCTATAAAATTGTTGTGTTTGACAAACTTTTGTTGTGTACAATTTACTTTTCTTTTATAAATTATATATGACTGGCTGTTACACACAGCAATAATTATATTTTAATAAAAATGTTTGGCAACAATAATTGTAGACTTGTAGTTATAGTTTAACGGTATGTTTAATAGGAAAAATTAAGTAAAAACTAATATACTTTTGATAATAATGTAACTTTTTAGTTTTTATTTGCTGAACGGGCCCTTAAAATTTTTGTTGAAAACATGTCAACTAAACAGACTATTTAAATTTCAAAATTTAGTTTTTATTTGCTAACAATGTAATTTTTTTCACTAAACAAATTCTAACACTTTCAAAAAGTTTAGGGTTGTGGAGGAATCAAATGTAACCTTGAAAGACAAGGCTTGAATGATCGATATCGTGTGCTATGTAAAAGTTCATATGTTTGTTATTGCATGGTATGCAAATTTATATCCTTTGGATTGTGAAACTCATGGATTTCTAAAAAGGTTTTTTGTAGAAGATTTTTGGGGAGCAGTTTTTATGTGAAATCCGAATTTATATGTTTGGAAGGC
This sequence comes from Centrapalus pauciflorus, assembly GCA_020465985.1. NCBI lineage: Eukaryota > Viridiplantae > Streptophyta > Magnoliopsida > Asterales > Asteraceae > Centrapalus > Centrapalus pauciflorus. Next base: position 293,222 of record JAANYP010006814.1, on the reverse strand, counting down.
CTTTTTAAACCACCTTCTAACTCATGACAATTATGTTAGATGGGGAACATTGGTATTGAATAATGTATGTGTTTAATGTGACACTGCCCTTAAAGCTTGCAATACATTTTGTTTGAACGTTCAAAAGTTATAGGGATTTGATGCAAGATATGGAACAAGTAGGATTCATCTCGTGTGTATATAATGGCAGTTAATTATCTGGTCTTTAGAAAGTGTTCCAATATGACCAGCAAGGCAATTCAAGGATTTTCATGGATGGAAATCAAAAGCAAAAAAAATCGAGACTTAAGGATTAGATTGCATATGCATGGGCATTGGATAACCTATCATTCATTTGTGTGTAATTAGCCGTCACCCCTCGCATATTCCATTTTTCTGAACACTTCAATACCACATCCGTTTTTCTCTTTCCACTCGCTCCATCATTCTATCTTTCAAAAGGTTAGAAATATTCATGTTTTTATCCAATACCCTTTAACCCATTAAATCAAAGATAGACAGAGAGGAAGAAGAAAGAGAAGGGAAGTCGAGAGAAATTGATGGGGGCGGCTAGGCGAGGTAGTGTGCTCGCCAGCCTAGGAATGATGTGGCAAATGCTGGTGATGGGTATTCCGTTTATCAATAAATCATGTTGTAATAAAAGAAAGGGTTTATTATTTTTGAATGGATGCCAAATGATGGGTTTTGAATTTTATTGTTATTGGAAAATAAAAAGAAGGAAAGATTTAAATAAAATAAAGGAGGAGATGAGAAAATTAATAAAAAAGGAAGAATCCATCCGTACTTGACCCCCCCAACCCCTTAGGCGTAGAAATGGGAAGAAGAGTGAGTACAATATTATGGGTGCAGAGGCGCACTTTCTCTCGTATTCCCCCTGACTCATAATTGGAGGTGGGGTCTAACGTATAACTAAGGTCTATGACCATACATTACATTACATGGGAAACGTGTAAAAGACATTAATACCCTTCACATGCCTACCCACCCACCCACCCACCATACATACATCAAAAAGGGTAAAGGACATAAATACCCTCCACATGCCTATCTGACCACCCTACCCTATACATACATTCATATTCATACATACAACAATATCTAATCACTATTCATAAATCTGTGTGTTTGATGACATTGGGACGGGGCGGGGCGGGCGTGGATCTCAGTTATCATCCTCATCCATGCTTCTTAATCTTCTCTCTCATCCCCAGCTTTATTCCCGTTGAAAATGAGTTTCTAACCCCATCCCCGTCCCAATCGGGGATCTCCATCGGGAATTGAGTTTTTCAAGTTCCTAAAAATTTATTAATTTTAAACTATAAATAGTAATATACTAGAAAAATATATGTAAATAAGTTTTAAAACAAATCAATTCAAACGTATTATTAATTTATTTAATTATATTATTATTATCTTTAGTAACTATATATTTTTAATTCATTAAATTTATTTATTTGTAATTATTATTTTTTCGTAACCTTATAAATTTTTTAATATATCTTGAATATTTACGGTTTGAAAATATTTGGTTATTTATTCACAATTGAAAAATACTACAAATCATTCTAATTTTCACTCTTTTCAAATGAAAAAATTACAAATCATCTTTTTCTTAGTTTTTCCGAACAACTTAATACAAATCGTTCCAAATTTTTGTTTTTCCAATCTAAATGAGTCATTTTTTTATTTAAAAAACTAGAAATCAAAATGAGTCAGTAGTTTTCATTTATAAAACTATAAATCCCAAATATCCATAATTTTTCCATTTCTAGAAAAACTAAAAAAATGAATGCGTTACAATACTTTTTCATTTGTAGTATTTTTCATTTGGAATTAAAAAATTACAAATTGTTCAGCTTTTTAATAAATTCCACATGAAACGGATAACAATTCATTCAGGTTTTAGCTTTCACGCTGACATAATCTACGACCCATTCATGTATTAGTTTATTTTTAAAAACTAAAATTTTATTATAAAATTTTAAAACAAAATACAAAACATAAATTGGGTTTATTTTGGTGTTTATGAAATCTTAAAAAACTTAAAAAATAAATAAATTTGGGTTTAATTTGATATGTTACTGTCATTGATAAAAATATGAAAAAATATTATTATTTCTGATAATTGAAAAGTGGGTGACCTGCTAAACATGTTTGCATGTCACCAATTACTATTATTGATTGAAAAATAAAAAGGTGTTACTATAAACGATAAAAAAGTTTAAAAGTCAATGTTATTAATGATAGGAAACAAATAATGTTATTATTATTCTATTAATGATAAAAATAACAAAAGTTGTTACTATTTTTGATAATTTGTGCTACGATATAATTATAAAATATACATAAGAATGTGATGGGAAGGGAAGGAGAGAAAAGGAAAAAAAAAAAAAAAAAAAGAAAAGTGTTCCTAGGGAAGGAACAAGTGATAAGGGTTGACAAAGAAAGAATTGGGTGTGTGTTGTTTGGTCTGTGGGTGTTATGTTTGCTATTCATTCATTTCCTTGTTCTTTAAAGCCCATACATCACATCCCTCTTCCTATCTCCCTATTGCTACACTACTAGTACTCCCTATTCATTAACTACCTTTTTTTTTTTTTTTTATTTACTCCTCTTTCTGTTTCATTTTCACCACCCATGCCACCTTTTACTTTTTACTTTCACTTGAGGGGCCAATTAATAATTGCCCTTTTTCCAAGTTTTTCTTTGAACAACAAAAGCTTAGCTAAAGGAGAGCTATCACCACCAACTAGAAAACTCGAACGGAGAATTATATAAATATAAAAACTAGCAAGATGCTAGAAAAGAAATAAAGGATAACTACACCACAATTCCTAAATTAAAAACTTAAAATTTCCTCAAAACTTCAGCCATGAGAACACATTATTTCATCTTTAATTATTGACGCCTATGACTTCTTGCCGCTGAAAACCAAGTTGTTTCGAGCTTTCCAGATGGACCATAATAAACCTCCAATAATGACCACAATTAGCTTACACCTCGAGTTTGTTTTACAACTTTGCAAGAACTTCCGAATAATTGATCTAACGAAACAAGATGGCTGCCTGACTCCCCCACCCAATCCAAAGCCCACCTCCATAGTTCGTAACTTACCAAACAAGAGATGAAAATATGCTCCTCCGATCAGGGGCGGATCCAGAATATTTTGTTATCGGTGTCACTTTTTTAGAGTTAATTTAATTTATATTGTCAAAATATATTCTAATATGGATCGGATCAGCGAAACAGCTTGTCAACACAAAATTAACAAATACCAAGCTTTTATAATTAAAATAGTACATCGTACAATACTATTTCTCAACCGTCGCAGTTGTGATCGCCAAACACATATTAGCTTCAACAATTGATAAACCAAATGATACGAAAGATGTTTCCTTGTTTACACAATTAATTTAGCAAGCTCGCGGACTCCATTCAAATTAGAATATATTGGATCGTCTTTCACATTCTCAACATATAGTATTCAAGTTGATGCACAAAATTAACATTTTGATCATAATTAAAATCATTCGGATACATCTCCGCCAACCTTAATAACTTTGATGCATCAAAGTCCCAAAAAGACGGTCTGGGGGTTTTCAACATATTAAAGTATCTCCATAACCAATGAGAAGCGATGATATCAATTAGGGTTTTTTTCAACCAATTAGACTGGTGTCTTCAACAAGGTTTGGGATAGTTTTTTTCACGTTTTTTTTAATTTTTTGGTCTGGTTCTTGAATCTAGTCTCTTATCATATTTATTTCTATTGGGTTTTTGTTTTTTCTTTTAAGTTTTTAGGATTAAACTCAGTAATATTTTAATAAGTTTGGGTAACGACATCAACAAAATATATATTAGATATTTAGATAATACTTTCATAAATTTTTCGTAGGTGTCACTCAAAAAAAATCTTAGGTGTCACTCGAATTTTTGATACGTACGTAACTCAGTATTTTAAAATTTTATCGGTGTCGTGTGACACCCCTATTTGTATACTACATCCGCCCCTGCCTCCGATTCCTCCACATTATTGCAAAATGGGCATAACAAAGAAGGAAAATTTACTCCCCTGGAAGCCAAATTCAACCGAGTAGGTAACCGTCGCAACGAGAGTTTCCAAACAAAGCAATTGACTCTTGGAGGCAACTAGTTGTTCCAAAAGCAATTGTTATTCCCAAAATTACAAGATAAGCTATCGATAAGCCCTTTAAGTGATCTGACCGAATAAATTCCCAATGAATCTCCTTCCCATTTCCAACCATCATCACCCTCAGTCCCTCACTTAGTACCACATTTCTTAAAAGATTTTTTAATTCATCAGTTTTAACTTTTAATCTGTTAGCCTCCAAGCGGCAAGTCCATGACCAACAACCAAGTAATAACATCATTAACATCAAGGGAACTTTAAAGTCTCAATAATGTTAAAAAATCAGAAACTAAATTTATTTATACAAACAAAACAAATTTATAATAATTAATATATTTTTTTGAACAACAAAGATAACTAGTGTTATACCCGTGCGGTGCACGGGGTGATATGTACCTTTAATAATTTTTTGGAACGTCTTTTAAAATGTTGGATTAAAATCATGAGAAATTTAAATGCAAAAAAAAAAATCTATTATCATTTAGTAACGTTGGTCTTCATTCAAATAATTGATCATTTCATCACTACTAATATGTATGTATACATATACATATACATACATACATACGTATATATGTATATACACATGCAAGGTGAACATATTTTTACTAAAATATTCATGTTAATAGTTGTTAAGTAAATTAAATTTTTTTATAATGTTGCTCACCAAAAGAAATGTATAAAAAATTTAATTTATGTGCCTATCTAAAAGTAATGTATTATACTTTACAACGTCAAGGGTATGACATAACAATGTGAATTTGTAGCAACAAAGCAATTGTTGAATCTATGACAACAATTACACACACACATATACATACATACATACATACACACACACACACACACACACACACACACACACATATATATATATATATATATATATATATATATATATATATATATATATATATAGGGTCAGGTTCTATGGGGCACCTGTATGCATTGTACACTTTGGGAACCTGTATGCACCGTTAGATCTTGAATTTTAATGGTTCAGATTGTAGTGGCAAAAGGGTAATTAATTTGAAAATGGGTGCACGAGTGCATAACTTCTCGCGCACGGAAGGTTAAAATCGGAAGATGCTTGAATTCAGAAAATATTCTATCCGAATCTAAACAAACATGATGCATCTTCATCCAATTTATTGGATTCGTCTTTAAACACGATGCATCTTCATCCAATTCAATTTCAAGCATGATGCATTTCGACCATATTCATCCTCTTCTTTGTTCCATCAACTTCAAGCATGATGCTCTTAATGCACCCTTTGTAAACAAGCAATGCATTTTTTGTTCCCATTTGGTTCCCGATACATATGGTGCCCCATAGAACCTCAATCTATATATATATATATATATATATATATATATATATATATATACACATATATATATATATATATATATATATATATACATATATATATATAGGGGGGTTCAATGGAAAACCAACGTGCATCGGAAAACCTAGAAAACCTCCATGCAGCACCACAAATGCATCATAATTCCCGCGTGATGCATCAAATTCCCCGCGAGATGCATCACCGGATCCAATGACTATAAAGTGGTTCCCGGGTTTTCCGATGCATATAGGTTTTCCATTGATATATATATATATATATATATATATATATATATATATATATATATATATATATATATATATATATATATGAAAAATTGTTATTGCGAATACTATTTATGTAAGGGTGTGTCTAATGTCTTCCTATAACATGTTGCATGATAAATGTATTATAAAAAAAGATGAAGATCATGTATATAAAATTAGAATATATATAAAATTCTCATGGTGGATAATAAATGTTGATAAAAAATGATGAAATTTGAGTAAAGCAGATAATATGTAAAAATTTTAGTATAACAATTTTCATGAAACAAACAAATTTTTAGTTTTTGATAGTCTTTAGGACCAAATATGTGCACTATAAATAGAGTTATATAGATACAATGATTTAAAGACGGTGTATATAAGTAAAGTGTGGTAAAAAAATTGTTTTCCGAAAACCCAAAGCATTGATATCAATTTGTTTGAAAATATGTAAAGTTATATTTCCAATGCAATACACGGGTAGGTTAAAGCTGTGGGTTCCCATTTCCCAAACACGTTAACAGGCAGCAGGCGACATGGGTTCCCAATACGCCATCCGAATTCACCGCCACATAAAAATGTCCGGCCATCACATGTTTATTTGCTACCCTATTTTTTCGAAACCTAATCTCTTTTCTCTTCCAAAACGACCGATGATTAGGGAAACTGGCAGCCGCAATATAACCATAGGGTTTTTGATGGCATCTGAGAATCTGAGCCAACATCGGTAGGAGAAACGTGAAGCCCGTCTGAGACGTGGATGACGATGAAGGATATGGTGGCGTCCGGCTACTTGACAACTGACGACCGATTGCTTACCCTCCGAGCCAATCCACAACGATGAGATGGGTCTTCTCTTTCAGTCCATCGGAACCGTCAATAGGTAAGGTTAATATTACATGGCCGATTGCAACATTGGTACTTATTTAATTATTTAAAATGAGCCGGATTTAAAATAAACGACGGATGCATACGCTGGTAAAATCGGAAAATTCGTGATCAAGAAATTCCAATATTGCGCTTGTTTTCGGAGATGGGCTTTGTTGTTGTGCAGATTTGGTATGCATGAGAATACATTACAACGAAAATGGAGAGGTTGTGAAAACACAAAAATGTCGTTTACCTGTGGAATAGCATCCGTTGGTTTTTTCATTGTTGCAGACCATACTTTCAAAATGCCTGAACGCTCAGAAAATTTTTGCATGTAACCGTGGCCATGCATGTAACATGCTTTTATAGCTGAAATGCAGCAGGTGGTTTTGTAACTGCAATTTAGAATACAGTGGGGTTAGTGGCTGGCGACATCCAAGGGAGAGTGGTGCTGGACGGTTGATACCTTGGAATGCGAATGTACCATTTTGCCATTTGTTATCGGTTCATATAAAATGAAAATTCGGTTAATTCAAGGACAATGTTGTAAATGTCTAATTGAATGGATATCAACGGTGTTGAAACTGTTGAAAGTCATCCGAGGGTCAGGATCAAATATTAGTGATGTGGACCGCCAACAATAGATATATTGAATTATATAAATCACGCCAAGGAACAAAAGATAATCCTACCCCACATTTTATAAGGAATATAAAAAAGTGAGAAGAAGTTTTTTAGGGTGTGTTAAGTTTTTAACGTAAGTTAAAGAAATATAAGTATCTTTTCTAAGTTTTTTATAGTGTTTGTAACTTTCTCTTATATATAAAAATAACTAAATTTAGTTATACTCAATCAAAATCCATAGATAAATTAGGGTTAAGTATCATTTTAACCATTCATTTTTCAGATTTGTCTCATTTAGCCACCAAACTATATTTTGTCCTGATTTAACCACTAAACTTTTGTTTAATGTTCTATTTTGGAAAAAAATGAATTAAACTAATGACTAAATTGATATAAAATATGATAGTTTAGTGGTCAAATCGAAACAATTTTCAGTGGTTAAATCAGTAAAAAGAAAATTTGGTGGCTAAATATGTATACAAAAAATAGTTTAGTGCCTAAATCGAGACAAAAAATAATCTAATGGATGAATCGAAAAAAATCTAAAAGTTGGACGGTCAAAATAACACTTAACCCGATAAATAATCCATAAATACTTTATAACCCACAACTCTACTCAACATCAAATATGATATTCACTCCACTCCAAAGAAGACATCGATGATCATCATTTAATTTAATTTTTTTCAAATTTAACTCATCAAACCAAACGCAACCCTAATATTTGTAAATTTTTTTCAAATTTAACTGTTATATAAATACCAAAATGAATAGAAATATTACACACTTTAAGATAGTTTATGGTTTCCACCTTCTATTCTAAATCAACATTTTATGATTTCTAGTTCTATACTTTTAAGACACTTGTTTTAGTCCAAATGAATTAACCTTAATTGCTACCATGATGTTCATGTGTCAAAGATAATAAAGTGCTATAGTTCTTCTTTTAAAGGTAAACAAATTTTATTCAAATAAATCTGTCATTTAAGTTTCTCATCATCCAATCTAACACAACATTTATTCAAACCCAAAATGCAATTCTTAGGAAAAACACAAACTTACACAGGCTAAAGCATGAAACCTGAAGTACGTTTGAACTAAGCGATACAACAAGCACCAAAGCTAGAAAATCTAAAAATGACGAAGGCCAATCGCGCACTATTGCTATACGCTTGCACAATATGTCCATATCGATTTGAATGGCTATTGATTTTGATGTGAGATTGATACATGAAATAATTCTGCCAAAGATTAAGTTGGAATGAACCCAACAAGAGAAATGTTGAGCAGGTTTTATCCAACATTTAAGGTTTGATTTAAAGAAACATGGTTGGTATCGAAACGGGATCTTGACGAATTAATTATATTTGTAACTTTACATAGACAAACAAGAGTGTCTTTGTTGTAGAAGTAGACAAAGAATATTACCATTTATAAGAAAAGTTATAACAATAAACTTAAAATTCATTTACGCAGGCTAGTAGGCTACTAATATTGGGAGATAATAAGGCCCATTGATGCAAAATCAACAAATGGATCCAATGGGCCACAGTTTATCCACAATCAATTGAATGGGCTGAATATTCACAAGGACTACAAGTCTAGAATGTTAGCTCGTAGTAGAGGTGCACAATAGACGGTTTTTAACCGATGCGGTTTTTTTTTTGCCTAAAATATCGGTTTTTTTAATAACTGGTTTGGATTTTAACCGGTTTTGAGCCCCATAAAATATAACCTATGTAACTGGTTTCAGATATAAACAAGAGTGTCTTTGTTGTAGAAGTAGACAAAGAATATTGCCATTTATAAGAAAAGTTATAACAATAAACTTAAGAGTTTATTATGAAAAAAATTCAATATGTTTTCACGTTTTTTTGCGTTTTCGTCCCTCCATGTTATTTTTTTTCCATAAAAGTACTCAAGTTAAATTTTTTGGTTTACTAATTATAACCGGGTTCTAATGTCAAATTTTCACTAAACTAAAAAAAAAATTTAACTTGAAGACTTTTATAAAAAGAAAAACATAAAGAGATGAAAATGCGGAAAAAAAAAAAACATATTGGTTAATAAACCCTAACCTTAAAATTCATTTACGCATGCTAGTAGCTAGTAGGCTACTAATATTGGAAGATAATAAGGCCCATTGATGGAAAATCAACAAATGAATCCAATGGGCCAAAATTTATCCACAATCAATCGAATGGACCAAGTCTACAAAATTGTTTGCTTAAATTATTATCATATAAAAATTATTTTGTTCAAATATCTAAATTATTATCATATTAATTTTTTTTAAAAAACTGAAATGTATTTTATAGAAAAAAATTGCCTAACAATAAAAGGAAATGACTGAAAAACGGATCAAACAGTTTAAAAGTTAACAATAATATACTTAAGTGCTTATAACTTGCTAAATATATTTATTTGAAAATATTATTATATGTCATGATAAAAGTTTCTAACTATGTATTAAGAAATGAGTTCAAATGAGTGCCACATCTTTCGCAAGGTACCGGAAATACCATTCAAAATAATTTTTTTAAATTTTTTGGCATCAAATACATAAAATAGCATTATAACTTAATACAAATTAATATTATAAGCTTTTATCAAGTAAAATTAGAAAAAAAGTTTTGTGAATGAATGAGGAATGAATGAATTTATATCATTTATTCACATATTTATTCACATGATTGTTTTTGTAATCTTACTTGATAAAAACCCATAATACCAATTTATATTAGCTTATAATATTATTTTACTCATTTTTATGTAAAAAAATTCATCTTGAATGGTACTTATGATACCTTGCGAAAAAGTGATACTTTCAGAAACCTGAACTATGTATTAATGTATATCTATATCTATTAATAAAAATATATGATGCACAATTGCACATGTCACATTTTTTATTCACCGTATTTTTTATTTTCCACCTAAATTTTCTAATATATCTTTTCTAATTTTCTAACTTTATTAATGCTTAAATCCTTAATAGGAAATGGGTGCGCCGTTTCTTCTAATTACAAACTATTTCCTATTTTATCATTAATTTTAATCAATTCCTTAATTTGTTTCGAAGCAAATAAAAACACAAGAATAATTCTTTGATTTAGAGTTCTTTTATTGTGAGATCTTGTCATCTTTTCAAAATGTCAGCCAATTTACATTGTGTTAAAATAATTTTTTGTTTAACAATCAATAAGAAAAGAATTATCATAATATTTAAAAATAACATTCTAATATTTACTTTTTATTCATATAATTTCTTTTTGCATTATTTTAATATTATTGTTATTATTCTAAGTAAACAGTAAATAGTTAATCAATCTTATCATATAAATATAAAATCTTTATTAAATATGTGTGTATAGTGAAATATTTTAAATTTATGATCTATAATTATTATTTATTTTTTATATCATTTAAATGTAAGATTATTTATATCTATACTTTATAAATATTATTTAATAAGATGAGTTAGTAGACTAATTATTTATTAAATAAAAAAAAGAGTAAATTACAGAAATGGTCCCTATGGTTTGCTTAAAACTTTGGATATGATCCCTGTGGTTTCAATTTTGCATAAACGGTCCTTATTATCACTGTTTACTTGCAAAAATGGTCCCTCTACCGTTAACTTTAACAATCAAATGGTTAAATATTTTATAATGACCATTTTACCCTTTTCGTTGATAACATTTTGGTCCCTCAAGTTTGTAGTTCATTTTGGTTTTGGTCCCTTAAGTAAATTTTTTTATTTAACTCTTTTATTATTATTACTATTATTATTATTATTATTATTATTATTATTTATTATTATCATTATCATTATTATAAAAATTATTATTATTATTTATTATTGATTTAACTTTTTACATATTAAGTTATTTGTTTATTAAGTTTCCAGTTTTAATATATTTTCAATTTAAATTACAAACTTATTAATTTTTTTATTATAAACAATAGTATCAAATTAGAATCCATTTTGTTTTTTTAGCTTTTTCGAATGAAAAATACAAATATTTTATATTGTAGTTTCCAAACCAAAAAAATTTGAATCTTAAGCTTTTATTTCTTTTTACAAACGAAAAAAAGTTACTAACCATTTATGTTTAGTTTTTTTCATTTTCTAAACGTAAAAAACTACGAAAACCAATTTGTGTTTTTATTTTTTTTCTGCACCAAAAGTTTCAACCTATTCCGATTTTATGTTTTGGGAAACGAAAGTAAATACAAACAATTCTGTAATTAGTTTTTGCAAACGAAAAAACTACGAATAATTCTGAATAAAAGGTAATGGTTTGGTTGAAAAACTAGAAAAATAAATTGATTTTTGTTAGGAAAAACTGAAAATCAGAATTATTCGTGGTTTTTTCGTTTGCAAAAACTAATAACAGAATTGTTTGTATTTATTTTTTTTTTTCCAAAACAAAAAATCGGAATGAGTTGAATTTTTTGGTGCAGAAAAAAACTAAAAAACGGATTGATTTTCGTAGCTTTTTACGTTTTAAAATGAAAAAACTTAAAATATGTATGGTTAGTATCTTCTTTTCGTTTGAAAAAATAAATAAAAGCTTAAGGTTCAAAAATTTTTGGTTTGGAAACTACAATATAAAATGTTTGTATTTTTCATTTGAAAAAGCTAGAAAAGAAAATGGATTCTAATTTGATACAATTGTTTATGATAAATAGAAATAATTAAGTTTGTAATTTAAATTATAAAATATGTTAAAATATAGGAAACTCAATAAACAAAAAAAATTAATAATAATAATAATAATGATAATGATAATGATAATAATAATAATGATAATGATAATAATAATAATAATAATAATAATAATAATAGTTATAATAATAATAACATAATAATAAAATAGTTAAATAAAAAATTTTACTTGAGGGACTAAAACTAAAATGAAGTACAAACTTGAGGGACCAAAATGTTATCAAAGAAAAGGGTAAAATGGTCATTATAAAATATTTAACCACTAGTTTATTAAAGTTAACGGCAGAGGGACTATTTTTGCAAGTAAACAGTGATAATAAGGACTGTTTATGCAAAATTGAAACTACAGGAACCGTATCCAAAGTTTTATGTAAACCACAGGGACCATTTATGTAATTTACTCTAAAAAAAAAGAACAAGAATGTTGCCTATTTCCAGAAACGGAAAAGGTAATTTATTATAGGGACTGAAAAGTTTAAATTATTAGTAAAGGGACCAGATTGGCATATCAGTGAAAAGTTGAGAAAGTAGCGAAAGGGAAAAACGTCGAGGAAAAGTGAAGATAAAAAAATCGTGGTTTGTAGTGGAGGACATCCGCCATTGTTAATCAGGCTTCACCAATCCAAAATGGCGATGGCTACCTTGTCCCTCAATTCCTTACCTTTGCAACCACCTTCTCAGCACTCTCGCAAGCTCATTGAAGCTCCATCGTCAACTTCTATTAGCTACGGTAGCAGCGGCGGCGGCACCTTAAAACCAATTGTCATTTCCGGCGACCCTCCGACGTTCGTATCCGCTCCTGGTCGCCGTATCGTTGCCGGTTAGCTCTCTCTACCCTAATATCTTCGGTTAATAATTCAGAGATTCGAACTTAGTAATTCTTCGATTCAATATTGACGTAGATTTTCATCTGAAAGTGTTTGTTTCTATTTATACACCATATATTTTAGATGCATTTACTGACTCTTTTTTTTTTTTCTTTCAAAATATAGAGTTTCCAGTCAAGGTATCATCATCATCATAATCTTCTTTTTATTTGTTGAAGAAATAACATTTTAATACTTTCTTCATTAAAGTAATGAGCTCTTGTGGATTTTGTGTAGCTCAATTAATGAGACAGATTTTTCAATTGATGATGTTGTTTGCTACAGTAGAGTTCCAAAAGTATAAATCCAATTCTAGTTGGAAATCTGAAATATATCAATTTGAGTTAATAGAGTAATGTAAGCATGTTAATCATTACAAGCAAATTGCTGCTGCCTTCTCTTAACACAACACAACAAAGTTCATGGTAATGATCATTTTATTGTTTTTTAGCATATCATTTATTGATCATGAAAATTCGAATTTGAACTGATTCAAATAGCCAAACAACGATGAAAAAAGCTTTTCTAACTTTACAAACAAGGAGTATTGGTGAAAAGCTATGGCTGTGGAAGTGAAAAGTTTGAAGGTGCCTTGGCCATCCTAAGTATTTAATGACTATAAATAATGAATTAATGATTAAATGTACTACTGTAAGAGTGTAAGTACCATTGTGACTTGTGATGAAGACTGGAAAGTGGGAAACCACACTGGAGGCACACCGCTCGCCCCTGGTAAGCATTGGATATATAGGTCGAATTTGAACCAAAGACCTATTAATATAGCAAGAAAGAATGACCACTTGGATAAACCGTGTTGTGCATCGTTTTTGAAATACTTTGAGAATTTTTTAGATGAATCTTTTACATCGACCAAAACATCTCGTCAAGCGTGAGGTGTTTATTTATAGCTGAGAGTTTGTTTTCAAATTTCTAGGTTTGATTTAAATTATAAGAAAAGTTATTCCATTGATTTACTTTACGCACCCACATGCCACTGCCACTGCCACATTAACTTGCAGCATAATGATTAAGTCGTGATAATAACAGTTGCTATCATAGTGGATGCAAATATAGTTACATTCCAAGATAAAGTTCAGAATTACGTATGAACAGTTGATAACATGATGTATTCAGGCATGCCCTTCAAACTTAATGTATCTTTGATGTTTACAGTTTTTGGGAAGTTATTCAGAAGTATTTAGAGCATTTCTTGATTATTCCCATAAGCTTTTAACATCTTATTCAAAAGTATTTATTCTTGATTACTTCCCTTGTTTCTTACAGTTGATCCTTTTCAAGAATGTGTTTCAGACTTTCAGCTTAGGTTGCTTTGAACGCATTATTTTTTGGTTTTTGAATTATTAGTCAAATAGAGCAGTCTCATTTCAAGGTTTTTCACTGAAGTATATGTAATGCAACTAATTTTACGTATCAGATAGTTACTATTTTATGAAGGAGTTCATATGTTGTTCCTCTTGGTTACAACTTACAGCTATTTCACACTCTTCTTACAGTCATTTTCTGTGTGTTTCATCATGTAACACCCATGTTTTTATTACATATTCATTATACTGAAAAGTTGCATGATATCAATTCTTTTAGTTGGGGATTTGCATGGGGATCTTGCCAAAGCAAGATGTGCACTTGAGTTGGCTGGCGTCTTGAGTTCAGATGGTCAAGACATGTGGACTGGCCAAGAGACAGTATGTTCATGTTCTTGTCTATTTGTATTTCGTAGTCCTTGCCTACTTGAAACCCATGCTACTTAAGAGTCGCAAGTCTTATTGTATTGAGGTTATTTTTTAACACTTTGGCCATGTATGAAGAATGATAAGTGATGCAATTTTTTACATATATACCCTTTGACCAGGTCTTGGTTCAGCTTGGAGATATACTTGACAGGGGTGAAGATGAAATTGCTATATTATCTTTATTGAGATCTCTGCAAATACAGGCTAAAGAACATGGTGGTGCTGTTTTCCAGGTGGGCTTACAAGAAACTATGATTTGGTCGAAGTGATTTTCTAATTATGTGATTTAGAATGGCTCTGCTAGAATTACATAATTTGCTGTCTCTTCTAGAAGGCGATGTGGTCTTTGACTTTATGGTCCAAATAGGTGGCTTTTTATATCTAAAATTGGTATGAATGTGCTCAAAGATTTAACATTGAGATGTTTTTACCATTATGAAATTATTATATGCTTAACAGTTGAGTCTATTTCAAAACTTTTTAGATGTCCCTGGTGATTTTAGAGTTGAAAGGCAGCCTTTGTCCATAAAAGTGAAATTTTGTATCCTCCAGTTAACCTTACACCATTGTGGCATTGATTGATGGTCTTAGGTGAATGGAAATCATGAAACTATGAATGTTGAAGGGGATTTTAGATATGTTGACTCAGGAGCATTTGATGAGTGTTCAGACTTCCTAGAATACTTGGATGATTGTGGACATAACTGGGAAGATGCTTTTGCAAGTTGGGCTGAAGTATCTGGAAGTTGGAAAGAAGAACGTAAAATATCACGGAGTTCTTGGGGACCATGGAACCTGGTAAAGGTAAGGAAATTCTCATTAGCTTTGTGTTAAAACTTTACTTCTTGATCAGTTATTCTTGTGATGATCATGATGGCATTTTTTACTATTGAAAAGTGATGGCATTCTGATTGACTTATCCAAATATTAGGACAGCGGCAAAAGGGAGTAATTGCAAGATCTGTCCTGTTAAGACCTGGGGGTCCATTGGCATCTGAATTGGCTCGACACCCCGTTATTCTTAAAGTTGATGATTGGGTCTTTTGTCATGGTGGACTTCTTCCTCATCATGGTAAACTTGTACTCTCATAATATATATAGCTATTTTGCTTTACACAAGCACATTTTTTTCTTATATGCATTTTTTTAAATTTATCTTTTGCTCCTGTACCAGTATCAATAATTTTGTGATGATTGCTAACGAGCATAAAGTAACTTTACTTGAAGATTCTTTAAAAGTAGAAATTGTTGCAATTTTTAAGGGGATAAATACCGAGTTCTTAGTTCTGCAGTTACTTATGGCATAGAGAAGATAAACAGAGAGGTGTCTAAATGGATGATTAATGTTGGCGAAGATGATGAATCGCAAATACCTTTCATAGCTACCAGAGGATACGATAGCGTTGTGTGGAACCGTTTATATTCTAGAGATACTTCAGACTTGGAAGACTATCACATCGATCAGGTGAGAAAGTTTTTGTTTCGTATTATCTTCTGTTTCCCTTTTTACGTTTCTCAAATCTCAGCCCCTTTAAAAGAATTCGTGAATCCAGTACTTTTGTTATGATACAATTACCAGCTGCACATATTTTCATTAAGATGCGTTTGTTCCACAGATTCAGTCTATTCTTGATAGTACGCTTCAAGTAGTTGGTGCGAAGGCAATGGTGGTGGGACATACTCCGCAAACTACAGGAGTGAATTGGTAAGCCATGGTCGTTATGTCCACATCGAAAGTGCAATATTTTTCAAGTGAAAGTGACTTCCTTTCCCATTATAATCGACACATAAATTGATGGTACTGATTTGGGTCACAAGATCCTTCTTTTGTCTTTATTGAATGCTATTTCAGACTTTCAAAATATAGTCAAACATTTAATAATATGTAACTTTAGGGAAGGTGGGAGCAAGTGAATATAATGTTCAGAGAATTTGAACCATATCTCAAAGAATATTTTGCATTGTTGCAGTGAATATAACTGTAGCATATGGCGCGTAGACGTTGGGATGTCTAGTGGAGTTCTTAATTCAAGACCTGAGGTAAACCTCATCTTTTTTACATAACATCTTTCGCATAATCTTTTATTATATTAAGAAAAGCATGTCTTGTGTAATGCTATAAATGTTTGATATGACACCCATTCACCAGGTTCTAGAAATAAGAGGCGATAAAACAAGGGTAATAAGGAGCAAATCAGACGCATTCAGTGAACTTCAGGCTGCTGATTATGTGTAGATACCAAAACAAGGTACAACCTTCTTGTAAAGTACTATATGACAAAGTTGAATGCCTAAAATATCCTTAATGCAATTGGTTAGACATAAACTTTTTATGCCACCTCGTTTTGCAATTGATCCTTTGTATCCCAAAATGGCAAAGTTGACTATACACATAGCTTATATAAAGTGTTACACTGTGTTTTCGAATTTGAAAAACGCACAGAAAGGGAAGATTTGGATAGAACCAGAGAAATTTTTTGAAAGGAAAGATTTGAAAAGACTGGCTTCTATAACAGTTACTTTGTATTCCTTTTTTTCTTTGAACTTGGGAACATGTAAAACAAATATATTTCTTTTCCTATTTCTTCTCTCCAAAGTTAACTTCTTTTAAAGCTCTCCTCCCAACCCTGAGAGTACTTATGCCCTCCAATGCACAAATCAATACTCGATGTTAGCAATGGACAAGTAGATCATCTTAGCATGACCAGTTGTCAACCACAGTGTGTCAATTAACCGAAGACATCCCAAAATGGAAAAAGTTAGTTATTCGTTGTCTACAGAAGAAGTATCGTAATAATTTGGCAATTTTATGGTTCATTTTTATGCTGTATATATTCATGTATGTTGCATTACGAGGTACATATGTATTTAATGTATCAAAATGTCAACTAAAAGCAACTTTTCTTGAAGATTAACCGTTGATATTCTTATCCATGTTGTGAATCTACCATTTGAGCATGTCTATTGGTGGGTGCATTCTTCGCAGGAACATCTGTTGAAGATGAAGCCATGGTTCGATTTTGGTATGCGACAAGGCTGCACCTAGACCAGCGGGCGGCTAGATGTTAACTGGGATTATATTCAAAGTTATATCATAAAATTGAATGCAGTTCCTCCGTGTCTAGATTGGGGGAATTTTTTTTTTTTTTGGGGGGGGGGGGTTCTATTTATGTATATAGACAACAGGGTATTTTTGGAATAAAACTTGTTTGGTTGATGTACATGCCAAGGAAACGTAATATACAAGCTGTTAGGCTTTGGATTAAAGAAAAACAGAAAAATTGCATTTGTTTCTTTCTTTGATGTTTTCTGCTTCTCAAACATCATGGTACAATTGTTAGATGATCATATGAGAAAACAACCATCTCATAGAACGACGAATTAGTCCGGGGCTGCGGGGAGTCTGAGCTTGAGCTCGGCTTGATGGCATGATGAGGTTTCAAGATACAAGTTCGAACTCGGCTTCTTGAACTTTAATCATCTCAAATATATATCTATAAACATTATACTTGGTAGTTTAACACCTTTTTAAACTACCTTTTCTTCATAAAGCTAGAGCTCAAAATCCATAAATACTTGACTTGATACATCTAGAGTTGGAATTATTTGATAAAAACTCGACTCGTTGTGGATACACACATATAAGACTAGACAAGAGCCATTAAAAGCTCTAGCTTAGCATTTGAGCTTGAAATATACAAGACTAGATAAGTTTGCAAGACACATGTTATTTTCACCTTTTAGCACACAAATGTTGATGAATTTTCTCTAGGCCACCCTTTAGGACCGATCTTAAAAGAGGCATTTAATAACAAAGGTAACCATGTTTAAAGACTTGTCAAGTTATCATTCAAAAAGCCAAAAAAAGGTAATAGTAATGTGTAAAAACTCGTAAAAGTATAAAATAAATAGATTAAGTCCCTTATTTTATAAAAACTATCAAGGTATAAAACGTTTTCGATTAAATCCCTTATTTATAACTACTATTATTACTATCTAATTATTTTAAATTTATTTATTTATGATTCTAAATTTCTCTTAATATTTTAAATTATTTTTTATATTTAGTATGGATTATTTATTTACGTTTATATATTATATCATTGTTTATTTATGATTATTATATGAAATCTTTTGATTTTTAACCTTTTGTCATTTTCTTATTTTTACTTTTTTGATAAATAAAAATGACGATTTCTTCCGATTTCATGTTCCAATCACAATTAAATGGTTGTAGCTATTTTCAGTTGAAAAACAAAAATGATGGAAAATGACAATCCAATATGCTTTTTTAAACTTTTTTGAAAGAAAAAAACTTCAGATTTTTTTTAAATTATTCAATGGATAAAACTACAATCAGAAAGTGAAAAAAAGAAGTAAAAAAATGACGATAATTATTCAATGGTTTATCATAGTTTTTTATATGGAAAAGTTTGAAGTAGAAAAAATGACGACTCATTCCAGTTTTCCAAACAAAAATAACTATAACTATTTATTTATGACCAGAAATTAAAAGCGAAAGGGTTAGTCATTTTTTCCTGATCAGAAAAAATAATAATCAAAATGGTTGTAGTAATTTTAGTTAAGCATCCATCTTTTTTTTATTATAAATAAATAGTTGTAAGTATCTTCGTTTGAGAAAATGAAATGGGATGTAGTTTTATATGCTCGGGAATTTAAAAATCGAAACGGATCATAGTTTCACCCGTTCGAAATAATTTAAAATCAGAATGTATCATAGCTACAACTATTTATTTACGAAAAATGAAATCGAAAGGGTTCGTAATTTTTACCTATCGAAAAAAATAAAAATTGAAATAATTCGTTTTCTTTCATCGAAAATTTAAAACTCAAAAGAGTTCATGTAATAATCGCAAATAAACAATGATGTGATATATAACGTTAATAAATAACTTTAATATAAATTTAAATAAATAATCCAAAATAAATATAAAAAATAATTTTAAATCTTATGAAAAAAGGTTAAAATGTACGGTTTTATCATCCTAAGCTATCTCCAAACTAAGTCCAATCTACTCTATTTTGAATAGTCCAGATAGTTGACTATAGGATCGAGTCCTCTGTCTTTTACTAAAAAACATAAATAAATAATTTTATTACAAAATTTACAATATTAATAATAATAACAAAAAAATAAACGATGAACTTAACTGAAAACTTTTATAATTTGATGGTTTTTAGCAAGATAGGTCTAACATGGTATCCTGCTTTACAGGTTACAAGTAAACTTTAAGGTAATTTTATGTGTTTTAATTAGTTTGAGAACTTATTAAAAAAAACTTAATCGAAATTTTTTTCTTTTTTAGTTTTTACCATAATTTTCCCAGTAGTTTATCATCGTAAAAGGTTAGATTTTGGATACAAGCAAGCTGAAAATTTAATGTTGGATTAAATTTATTTATTTAACTTTTGTGGTTGATGATGGGGCATTTAGTTTATTGACTGTGTAATTTTCAGACATAGTTGGTTTGGGGGTGTGTAAAACAACCGAACCTGAATAACTCACCCGAACCGAACCTTAATCAGGTTAAATGAGTCGAGTTATTCGGTTTTCGGGTTCTTTATTCGGGTTAAATGGTACCCGAATAAGTAATTCGGTTTGGTTTACGGGTAGGATTCATGCTTATTCGGATACCCAAATAATCCGAATAACTCATTTAATATATATTTTTCATTTTTTTATTTGTTTATAATTATAACTAGTATTGTTTATATATAGAATGCTAAATATGTAAATACCCAATTTTGATACTCAAACCATTTAACCCGTTTTACCCGAATTACCCAACTCATTTAACCCGTTTAAACTACTTTGTTGATGACTTTATTTTTTAATACCAAAACCGAATAACCCATTTAACCCAAACCGAATAACCCGATATCCATTTAACCCGAAACCGATTAACTCGTTCCCTTATTTGGTTCAGGTTCGGGTAGCTAACTCACACACTCAAACCCGAATAACCCGATACCCAATTAACCCGCCCGAATAACATCCCTAGTTGGCTTTGGAAAAGTTAATTAACAAAGAAGGCTGGTAGCAACTCTTGTGGAAAATTTGTGAATGGAAGTTTTGAAAGGGGGTAAAGTGTAAAAGTTCTTAGTCCGAATGAAAAACATCATCAATCCAAACGTTGGCAGTTTGGCGTATTTCATAGAATTTCAAGCCCCAATCTCTCTCACACTCACTCTTGGAATCTCCGCTACCAGTTCAAACCTTCCTCTATAAATTCAAAATCATAACCACTGAATGCATGCTTTTTTCCCACCAATCTCTCGTTAGATTCAACTCTCCTCGATTTCTCGGTCCCTTTTCCACTTCCAATCTCCTCTCAACAATGGCTTCATCCTCTCTCGTGCTTCCTTCGATTTCACTGAAGCATCAGGGGTCTGATTCGTATGCATTGAAGAGCTCATCTTCTGTATGTTTTGGAGGTGCTAAGCATGCATTTCGACCTCTTAATTTGGATAAATCTAGGGTTTCTATGAGTGTTTCTGTTGGATCTACCACTGCAGTTGATGATGCATTGTTCGCCGATTATAAGCCTACCACTGCCTTTCTCTTCCCTGGTCAGGTCAGTTTAAGAATTAACTCAAGTTGTATGGTTTCATTGTTTCAATTGCAGCGCGAATGAAGATAATTGTGAAAACGATATATGATATCATGATACTACTGTTTTGTATCATTGGAAATGCTTTTAGCTATTGCCTATTTGAGTATTTAGTGGACTTGAACTTGCAGAGATGAAAAAAACTATTATTGTTTGGATCGATGTTATAATGGTATGAACAATCATTTTCTTGTATAGTTGTTAATTTGTTATACTATTCTTATTTTCTGTGTAGCTAGATAATTCACTAGAAATTAAGTAAGTACCTTCGGTTTCGGGTATCCTACTATCCCATGTATGTAGCTGGCTTTGAGATTCTCTTCACAGTGATAGGGTGGTGGAAATGACTAGATTTGGTTGATCAGTTCAAGACTGAAGCACGCATGTTTGTTACAACAAACAACAGAGAAACACATGGTTTAAGATGAAGATAATATAATTCATTGCATTTTCCTAGACATACAAGGAGTCCTCTGTAACGAATTGCTTAAAAGGTTTGCCAAAACTCAAAATTATTTGTGCCTAAAATATTAAATTTCCTACCCTAGGATAGTGAGTGATTGACGTATATCCCCAATGCCACATAATTTAGATCAAATAGCAGATATATTGCAAAAACCTTTAATTTTGGGGAAACTTCTAACTTTTGAGCCCAAAATGATGGAATTACGCCGAATTGCTGGACCAAAACTTTTTAACCCATGAGGACGGCTCATTGAGACCTTTTCATGTACTGTTCATGGGCTCGTAACTCCTCTTTGTTCAAAAGTTTGGTGCGTCTGAAGTTTTCACGTGTTCCATGTTCCCATTGTTCCACTAACGTCTTGGCTGACTTGCCAGTCTTTTCAGCATTAAAATTTTCTTTAGTAGCTCATGAATCCGAAAAACGGCTTGGTTTGGATGATTGGATCAAGATGAGATAGTATATGTGTGGATTCATGTCATCTCCTATGTAACTGACCAAGATATGTATGTTTCTTTGTTCCTCGGCAAAAGATGTATTTGGAAATGAAAGAACATTTACTCAAATCAAAATGAAAAGCTATTAAAATGTACACCCTTCTTTCCGAAAGGATACCACTTTTGATTTTTAGGATTCAAACTTCTATCAGTAAATTATACTTTAATAGGCATTTTTAGTCTTTTCTCAAGATGTTTTTATTATTGTTAGTTTAATATAATTACTTTTTAATTTGCATGCAAAACATGTATAATATATTTCTTAAGTTAAAATAATGATCAACTAGACTTGAACAGTCGCAGGTGTCAAACTATTTTTCTAGGATGAAATCATAAATTATTACCTCAGGTTATATCCCAGCCTGGTAAGTAAAAATTGGATTACCATACAACAGCAATTGGGATTGACCACTCATCTGGAGTGTGTCACCTGGTCTGGCCTGGCTGATGAACGATCTTATATTTATGACCATCTTTCTTAAGCCAAAAGAGGAGCTTAGCTCTCATAGGGCTTGGCTACTATAGTTTGGGGATGTATTTATTCAATGTGTTTTGATGAGAATGTCTGGTATATTCATGTATCATACCAAATTTGTAATCAATTTTCTTTTGCATTAAATGCCTTTGTTTCAATTCACACAAATTTTAATTCAGGGTGCACAAGCTGTTGGAATGGGACAGGAGGCTCAGAAGGTACCAGCTGCTGCAGAGTTGTACGATAAGGCAAATGAAATTTTAGGGTGGGCTTAATAATTCATTTGTAACGATTCAAGAATGCTTTAGACCAGCTTATGCATGTTTGCCATTTTTCATAGGTTATTCTAAGTTTGACCAAACTAACTCATGTCATTGATAACCATAATTTATCTTTGCATGAAGGTATGACATCTTGGACATTTGCATTAATGGGCCAAAAGATAAGTTGGATTCCACCGTTCTAAGTCAGGCAAGTCCTCGCTGTATTTCCTTTCTTTTGCTTACTACAGGCATAAGATTACACACCAGTGTGTGAGGGATGCTTGCTAGATATGGTTGGGTGGTAGCCATATTTTTAGGTATGTTAATGATAAATAGTCTTAAGGCAAAGGCCTCACACTCTGGCATATAGGCTAGCTGGAGGAGATACCCCGAGAGGTGGTGACAATGATGTCCATACTCCGTACATGGAAGCTAACATGTGCAAACGAAATTTTTTAAATGGTGTTTGTAGTGTATAAATACCCAAAGGAATGAAAAGAAAAAGGTTCCTCCCTCCCCCCCACCCAAAAAAAAGGAATTTTATTTTCCTTAATAAGAAAAACCCCAACACACATACAAATTGTTATGCAAGTCCATACCTTACTTACAAAGCCTGGTTCTGCTATTGCCCCAGCCCCCATGGCCATGGGGAGGGCAATTCTGGCCCATTCAAGTGGGTCGATGACCAAAAGACAAAAATTTAATATAATTTTGAAATTTTTTTAAAAAAACAATTTGTTTGATACATCATTTTCTAGAAAAAATTTTTTAAGAAAAAAATTATGTTCTAGCTTATTTTTTTTGACATGGGCTATTTTTACCGTTCCGCCCATTTGACCAGTTGGGTCGAAATTGCCACCCAGATAGGATAGGGGTTGTTGTCGCGAGCCATCTTCTCTCAAAAATTTTAATGGTGAGGAATTCCCTAAAAAATAGATTTCACTCATTGGTATATTTGTAAATAATCTTGCAGCCAGCTATCTACGTTACCAGCCTAGCAGCAGTAGAGATACTACGAGCTCGTGATGGAGGTCAACAGATAATTGATTCTGTGGATGTTACATGTGGACTAAGCTTGGGGGAATACACAGCTCTTGCATTTGCTGGAGCATTTAGGTGAGTCATCTTATTCAATAGATTTTTGAAATCCACTATTAGCTCTTGGATATGCTGGAGCATTTGCTGGAGCTCGTTCTTTTTGTCTGATTAATAAAGAACGAGCAGCTGAAATATTAAACTGTGTTCTAGAATTCATGAAAAATCTGACAATTGGCTTTAAATAATTAAATGTTGATTAAAAGGTTTAATGATGAAAAACTGTTTAAAATGCCTGTCAATGATGGGTTGATGGTAGGGGTGTAAACGAGCCGAGCCCGTTTAAGCTCGAGCTCGGCTCGTTTCGAGCTTTGTATGTAAAGCTCGAGCTCGGCTCGTGAATAATTTTCCAAGCTCGAGCTCGGCTCGGGATCAACTCGTTTATTATATATTTTAATTTTTTAATTAATTTTTAAATAATCTTTTTATATAATATATATAACTTGTTATTTTAATATATTTATATTTATAATCTATATATTATATATTTATTAATTTAAAATTTTATTTATATATAGGCAGGCTTGTTTAAGCTTGTTTAGGCTCGCGAGCTCGATATGTGAAGCTCGGGCTCGAGTTCGTTTATTAAACGAGCTCAAATACAGGCTCGAGCTCGGCTTGGGCTCGTTTTATTCGAGCTTTTAGCGAGTCGAGCTCGAGTAGCTCATGAGTAGCTCGGCTCATTTACACTCCTAGTTGATGGCAACACAAGGTTATTATCATAACAAAAAGCAGTACCAGTGAAGAGGGATTACTCATCCCGAAAGGGTTTCGGGGTTGCCACTTAGGATGATCATGGCATGAACACCACACCACCCATTTCCATCTTTCGGCATGATGAAAGTTTTCATCCCGGTTCGGCGTCATCATCCCGAAATGACCTTTTTTTAAAACACACACACACACACACCCATATATGTGTGTGTTAGTAATATTAGTTTCATATTTTAGTTTTGTAATTTTAGTTTTGTAATTTATTATTTTTAGTTTTGTAATTGTTGTTTCGTATTTAAGTTTCGTAATTTTTTATTATTAGTTTTGTAATTGTTGTTTCGTATTTTAGTTTTGTAGTTTTTATTTTTAGTTTCGTGAGTTTTTGGTTTTAGTTATGTGATATGTTAAATATTTATTATAAATTTAATTAATCTAGTTTTAATTGTTTTATTAATTATAAATGAATTTCTTTTTTTTTTAAATAAGAAAGATAAGAAGATAAAAAGATAGAAAGATGTAGAAAGATGGGTATTTCTAAATTAGAATGATGGAAGGTGTGGAGAGAGAAAAGCTGATGTGACCAGAAAGATGGAAAATGAGGATGGTGGGTACTCCCACCACCCTCATTAATAATCAATGATAATGACAATAGGGAATTAGGTACATTTAGCTTGAAGATTTGCCAAGGAATGGGACTTTCAATTTTCATAGACATTCCAAAATGTGTTGATTCTCATGATTTTTTGGTCGTAAGCCTATAAAGGTATACCAAGTTATGCATCATCTGTCTGTGTCACAAGATCCTTCTTTTATTCATCTTATATGGTCATACATTTTCTCCTTATAAATCTTTTGTTCCTTTTTTTTAATCATCAGCTTCGAAGATGGTCTCAAGCTGGTTAAACTGAGAGGTCAAGCCATGCAGGTAAAGGACGATATTTGGGATGCATGCCTTTGTATGCAGTCTTTCCCTTGGAAATTATTTCCATGAACTGAACCTATGGTGTTCCTATCATAAAGGAGTAATCGTAATGGTTGCTCCAAGGTTTACCCTTATCATGTGTCATCATAACTCTATTGAACATCTTACTACAAAGAAAATAATATTACATAAAAGAAATAAATATGTATGTTGTAATCCTCAGGAAGCTGCAGATGCTGCTAAAGGTGCTATGGTCAGTATCATCGGACTAGATTCAGATAAGGTACAACAACTCTGCGATGCAGCCAATGAAGAAGTCGAGGAAGCCGAGAAAGTTCAAATTGCGAATTTCTTATGCACTGTAAGTCTGTTATGATCACACACACATATTACTATTTTATCCTTATATCACACTAAG
Source organism: Centrapalus pauciflorus (assembly GCA_020465985.1). Taxonomy (NCBI): domain Eukaryota; kingdom Viridiplantae; phylum Streptophyta; class Magnoliopsida; order Asterales; family Asteraceae; genus Centrapalus; species Centrapalus pauciflorus. Next base: position 267,135 of record JAANYP010006814.1, on the reverse strand, counting down.
ATTATGTTTGGTATAAGGGAATTAAGAGGAGAGAAAAGGAAATAAGAGGAATTTCCATGTTTGTTAACATGGGAATTCCTCTTATTTCCATTTCTCTCCTCTTAATTCCCTATACCAAACATAATCTAAGTATACTCCCTTTTGTTTGGAAATAGAATATAATTTGGCTTGGAGGTCAAGCAGACCTATATATAAAAGCTTTATTAAAAAATTTCACAGTAATACTATTGCTTGAAAGAAAATTTTGTTGAACTTAGTAACAAAATCATATGATATTTGAATTTAAAAGCAATAGATTTGACAGCAAAAGTCGAAATGCACTTTCACTTTTTTCAGAATGTGTACTCATTATAGTCTACTGTGTAGGGAAACTATGCAGTCTCTGGAGGCGTGAAGGGAATTGAAGCCGTGGAAGCAAAAGCAAAATCGTTCAAGGCTCGAATGGCGGTATGTTGCATTGCCCGACGTTCTAATCCTCAATTCAACTAATTCCAGGGTTATAGCAGCATACGGTTAAATGTTCCTTTTCTTTATAGGTGCGCCTTGCTGTTGCTGGGGCCTTCCACACTAGCTTCATGAGTCCAGCCTTGTCCAAACTAGAGTCCGCTTTGGCAGCAACCCAAATCAGAAGTCCAAGAATACCAGTTATATCAAACGTCGATGCACAACCACATGCTGACCCCGAGACAATCAAGAAAATCTTGGCTCGTCAGGTTAGTCACTAATCATTTTTCCTATCCAATCTAAATCTATATGTCATGATATGAGCATGAAGGTATGTATAGATACATGATATCTAGATGATTTTATATCTCTAATCATCAAATAAATAGATAAAAATCAGAAATGAACTTTGGTGGTGGGAGGAAGGTAGTATGCCATGTTAGAAACAAGAGTTTATTATAAAAAAAAACCAACATGTTTTCATGTTTTTTGCGTTTTCGTCCATCCATGTTATTTTTTTTTTTTTCCATAAAAGTCCTCAAGTTAATTTTTTTCATTTTTGTTTAGTGAAATTTGAACATTAGAACCCGGTTTTTCAGTTTTTTAAAATCCGGTTCACAAATTATAACCGGGGTCTAATGTCTAAATTTTACTAAACCGAAAATAAAATAACTTCAGGTTATTTATGGAAAAATAAACATTGAGGAATGAAAACGCAAAAACATGTTGGTTTAATTCATAATAAACCCTAGAAACAATAACAACATAAATCCTTTGACTAGAGGAATAGATATAATACACGAGATATATACACTATGTACGCAATATAAACACCTATTTAAAAGTAAGTTATGCAAGAGCGAGTCACTCGTAAGAATCTTATGACCTGTAATTAATGCTATCAACAATTGCTAGTGATGAATATTGGCCGTTAGTGTTCAAGCTCTTTGAAAAGGAATGTTGTAATCCGGTCTTTTCAAAGAAACAAGAAAGATCATTAATATATTTGTAAAATTATAATCGCAGGTTACATCACCTGTTCAGTGGGAGACAACGGTGAAGACTCTATTATCAAGGGGACTGGAAAGGAGTTACGAACTTGGACCTGGAAAGGTAAAGCTGTTGTAAATCTTTTCTTGTTGGGCAATTGACTTAGTTTTCTTAATAAAAATGCACAATTTGAATGGAAAATTAGGTTATTGCCGGGATCGTGAAGAGAATGGACAAAACATCACCTATCGAGAACATTAGCGCTTGAGCTGAAACGTTACGCCATATTTATAGCTGTTACAATAATCAGAGCGTCCCAAGTTTTTCTTGTGGTAAGAGGCTAAGAGCATAAAGGAATTTGAGCTTCGATAGAGTAAATTGTTGTAGTTCAGTTTTTGGTTATGATTGTAATGCTTTGTTAGTGATTGTATATGAATCATGCTTATATGATCTATTTATTATGAGTTCCTTTTTAAGTGATTGAACTATAATTATAAGGCGAGCCTTTTTTTTTTTTCTTTTGCAATAAGCTCTTTTAGAACACTTATATTTTCACGTGAAAAAGATATATTATTCTAACTGCAGACATGAAAAGATTCAGACATTTAATCTCTTAAATAGCAAATACCTTAGTGGTTCTGTTGATTCACTGTGGTCTGCAAAGCATGATTTTATTATATTGCAATGCATTCGGCAAAACA